>SJYO01045292.1:34519778-34753685 GCA_006410555.1 Capra ibex
CTCCTCTTTCACTTTCATCAAGGGGCTTTTTAGTTCCTCTTCACTTTCTGCCATAAGGGTGGTGTCATCTGCATATCTGAGGTTATTGATATTTCTCCTGGCAATCTTGATTCCAGCTGGTGTTTCTTCCAACCCAGCATTTCTCATGATGTACTCTGCATAGAAGTTAAATAAGCAGGGTGACAATATACAGCCTTGAAGTACTCCTTTTCCTATTTGGAACCAGTCTGTTGTTCCATGTCCAGTTCTAACTGTTACTTCCTGACCTGCATACAGATTTCTCAAGAGGCAGGTCAGGTGGTCTGGCATTCCCATCTCTTTCAAATTTTCCACAGTTTATTGTGATCCACACAGTCAAAGGCTTTGTCATAGTCAATAAAGCAGAAATAGATGTTTTTCTGGAAATCTCTTGCTTTTTTGATGATCCAGCGGATGTTGGCAATTTGATCTCTAGTTCCTCTGCCTTTTCTAAAACTAGCTTGAACATCAGGGAGTTCACGGTTCACGTATTGCTGAAGCCTGGCTTGGATAATTTTGAGCATTACTTTACTAGCATGTGAGATGAGTGCAATTGTGTGGTCGTTTGAGCATTCTTTGGCATTGCCTTTCTTTGGGATTGGAATAAAAACTGACCTTTTCTAGTCCTGTGGCCACTGCTGAGTTTTCCAAATTTGCTGGCATATTGAGTGCAGCACTTCACAGCATCATCTTTTAGGATTTGAAACAGCTCAATTGGAATTCCATCACCTCCACTAGCTTTGTTCATAGTGATGCTTTCTAAGGCCCACTTGACTTCACATTCCAAGATGTCTGGTTCTAGATTAGTGATCACATCATCATGACTATCTGGGTTGTGAAGATCTTTTTTGTACAGTTCTTCCATGTATTCTTGCCACCTCTTCTTAATATCTTCTGCTTCTGTTAGGTCCATACCATTTCTGTCCTTTATCGAGCCCATCTTTGCATGAAATGTTCCCTTGGTATCTCTAATTTTCTTAAAGAGAGCTGGTGGGATTTAGTAATTCTCCTCTGCCTGGTGGGGCTCCAAACTCCAGTTTTTGTCAGATGAGATAGACTGTCTCTGCTCAGCTTCTCAGTTCCTGAATTCTATTAACTTCTCATCCCTGTGGCTTGGTTTGCTAATGAACCAGTGAGTGCTTTGAGAAGAAAGGCAGCTCAGACTGCTCGATTTATTTCTTTGTGCTTTTCTTCTCACTGGAATTCTGGCCCCTCAAGTTCTAGTTGCCCTATTAGTTCTTGAAGTTACAGTTTTTGTCTTCCCAGTCCAGTCACACTGACTAAGGCTCCTTTTAAATCTGTGTTTTTTGTTTTTAATAGTTAAAAAAAATTTTTTTTAACTTATTTTTTAAGCCCCCACTGTGCAACCTGTGGGATCTTAGTCCTGACCAGGGATCAAACCAGCACCCTCTGAATTGAAAGTGCAGAGTCTTAACCATTGGACTGCCAAGGAAGTCCTAATTCTTTTTTTTTTTTTTTAACAATAGTCTTCTCCTTATCTTCTTAACGTCTTTATCTGCACTTCTTACAGATTGGGAGAAAGCAGTGTTGGGTACATCTCAGTTTATGTACTCTTTAAGGGTACATCTCAAGATCCCTTTTCTCCAGGATCTTGGCCAAAGTGGGACTTCCCACTTTGCAAGGTGTGTTTGTTTTCTTTTTAGCTTTCAGATAGATTAAAAAAATGTTTATCCATGTTTTCTAGTTATTTTTCTTATTATCATTGTTTGGAATTAATTGTTAGGTAGAGCATAAACTGTTCTTTGTTAGTTTTTATAATTGTTACATTTATTTGTGCTTGACTTTTGAAATTGACAATTAGCCAAAGACTGATTTTGATGGAATTTTATGACTTTTTTTTTTAAAGAAATAAAAATGTTTATTTCTCAAAACAGGTAATTGAACCTAATTGAATTTCATTAAAGGGACCTTTAGCTTTCAAGCTTTATGAAAGTAATTTTCTGTCCTGATTACATATGAATGTAATTGTATAGTTTAGAACTTTCTGAGAATTTTAATAAATGAAAATTTTATCTCTGTATTTTGCTTACTGTGAGACTATTTTAAAATTCTTAGATTGAAGATAAGCTAGAAATATTTTGAAAAATTGACATTTGGAAACTGTAAATACTGAAAATCCGTTAAAGTCCTCATATTGTAAATGATTTATATTAGGATATTTGTTTTCCCATCCTCATGAAAAACTTTTGGAGTTACGCCTGAAATAATAAACAAGATAAATATAGAAGGCTAAGACTTTGACATTAATTAAATAACGTAATAAAAGATCATCTCACATTTGACCTTGCATACATACCTTGGTAATCCTTCTCTTTCTCAACCTAAATACCTCTTTGCATGGAAGGCTATTTCATGAAGCAGTGGTACTAAGCAGACTGCTCTGGTATCTTTTTTTTTTGCTCTGGTATCTTAAAACACAGCATTCATCCTATGCGTCCTAGACTAGTAATTTTTCAAACGTTTGGAAAGGCAAAATAAGCAGAATTCTTTTTTGAGCTCAGTATAACCTTTAGGTTGCATTATGAAGCTAGTTACACAATTCGTTATTAAGACTGAAATCCACTATTATTTTTATAGAACTCTGAATTGCTTAATTTGCTGCCTGTCAAGGAAACTTTGAACACTCTGTCAGAAACTAGTGAAGAAAAGAAAATTTAAAGAACATTTTACTTCTGGGTAATATTTTTAGTAGACTTATGGAAACAACATTTATGTAGAAGAGTATGAAATCACAAGAAATTTCAAGATAAATCAACACAAGTTATGAATGAAGATTTGCTAATAGAACTCCATAGAACTCTTGGAGACACACAGTTGGAAGAACATTATTTGTACATACTACCAGCACACTGTGGGACTTGAAATATTCTTAATGATCAGTGAACAAGTCAAAGCATATAAGATGCTGTAGAAACATTCACAAGTTTGTTCACTGATAGTATAGTGGCATTGATCAAAAGCATAAAGTTGTTTTGAAAAAAACTTTGTTTCAAGTTATTATTTTTAACCACAGAGAAGCTTTTATATAAAAGTTTGCTATAAATCTGAATTCTTTATTAAGTGATATTGTTAAAAATAGTGAATCTAACAACATCCTAGCTGTCTTAAAGTTTACTTCTGGCCCTCAATCTTTCCCCATCCCCTTTTCTTGTCTTTATGCAAAGAAATGGAATCAGTATGCCAATTTCACTGTTTCATACTTCAGCGTCAGTAGACCCAAAGAAAGGTTTTGTCAAGAGTTGGAGTATAAGAAGAATTAGTTTTTCTGTGTGTAGATGGTTCTCACTTTGTGGATTTGATTTTAAATGTATTACCTTGTGTGAGCAAAGTTTATTGTTGTTGAGGCTGTATCTGAAATATGAAGAGCTTATCTGTGCTTCATCAACGAGCTCAGAACCCAGTATAAGAAAGTTTGTTTACAGAAACAAGCTTATTAAAAAATCTGAGCAGATTTTCTTTGGGTGTTTTGTATGAATTCTTTATGTAATATCTTCCCTAATACTTTGGATTTCAGTTTCCTGATCATAATTATAGGATATAAGGAGAGCATAGTTGATCTGTTTCCCTAAAAGCAGACATCCGGGCCCCAGAACAATATTTCTAACCTGTGCCATGACATGAAACATTGAACTGAATTTGTTGCTTTTTCATCCCTGGTGGCTCAGATGGTAAAGCGTCTGCCTACAATGCAGGAGACCGGGGTTCGATCCCTGGGTCGGGAAGATCCCCTGGAGAAGGAAATGGCAACACACTCCAGTATTCGTGCCTGGAAAATCCCATGGACTGAGGAGGCTGGTGGGCTACACAGTCCATGGGGTCGCAAAGAGTCGGACACAACTGAGTGACTTCACTGACTTCACTTTTTTTTAACATTATGGAGGTGACTTCTAGGGGAGTCACTTAGTTCTTAATCTACTGTGGGTATTTTTGGGCTATAGTCCATCTGTGGAGCCTAGAACCTTCTACAGGATTGTGGAGCATTTTGAAATGTATACAGTTTCTTGAGAACAATCTGTATCCTTGCAGTTGGTCAGGCTGACATGCCTCGGAAAACCTCCAGTCCTCACCTTAACCAGGTGTGGTCGCCCGGTAACCTTCGGGCATGTGTGTACTTGCTCATTTATTCACTCAGCATATATTAAAAAAATATTTATTTATTTGGCTGTACCAGGTCTTAGTTACAGCAATCAGGATCTTAGACCTTTGTTGTGCCATGAGGGATCTAGTTCCCTGACCAGGGATCAAACCTGGGTCCCCTACATTGGAAGCATGGAGTCTTAGCCATCAGCATACATTTAATGAGCTTCTCTGTGTCAGGCATTGTGGAATAGAATTTATATTTTTAAGAAATCTTTGATTTCTTGGAGAGGAAAATCAGATACTGAAACATAAATGTATTAAATAAAATGATTGATTAAATAGGCCTTGAAACTGATGAGGGAATTGTGAAGTTTCGAAAGATGGCCGTAGTGTTAAACCTTCTGTTTTTGATTATATAAGAATTGAATAAGTACTTCAGTTCAGTTCAGTCACTCAGTTGTGTCCGACTGTTTGCGACCCCATGGACTGTAGCCCACCAGGCTCCTCAGTCCATGGGATTTTCCAGGCATGAATATTGGAGGCAGGCCTCCTTGTCCATCACCAACTCCCTGAGTTTACTCAAACACATGTCCATTGAGTCAGTGATGCCATCCAACCATCTCATCCTCTGTCATCCCCTTCTCCTCCTGCCTTCAATCTTTCCCAGCATCAGGGTCTTTTCCAGTGAGTCAGTTCTTCATGTCAGGTGGCCAAGGTATTGGAGTTTCAGCTTCAGCATCAGTCCTTCCAATGAATATTCAGGACTGATTGCCTTTAGGATGGACTGGTTGAATAAGTTCTTAGAATCCTAAGAATTAGTAGGCTGTTCTTTAAAAGGTAACTTAGAACTCAGGATGCTGTGGGCATGTTAGTTGTAGAAATTGTCTGGAGGACCACAGTCCTGTGGTTTGGCTGCAGCATCTGCAGAGGTCTGTAGAAGTTGCGGGTGTCCTTGGATTGTCTGTGTCTCTTCTCGGTTCATCTTCAGCTGCCCACCGCCCCCCGGGCCCTCGCCGCCGCCTCCTGCCCTGGAGCCACCCCTGCCCTCTTGTCCCCTGTCCAGATGTTGTCATTCATTCGCTCCCTCTTCCCCACACTGTTCCCAGTCCTCATACCCATGGACCTCGGTCAGGCTCAATTCTGATGGCTGGGGTCTTCTATCAGTGCCAAATTTGTACAGAGTGACATTTCACTCATCCTGAAAGAAGTGACATTCCTGGGCAGGAGTGTCCTGTTTACTGTCTATTCCCTCTCCTCTCCTCCTTCCAGTGCTTCTCTACAGACTTTCTGGGATACATCTTAGTTTTATGCCCAGAAATGTTTCTGGTTGTTTAACCCACAGATATGACAGCATGCTGGTATTCTCTCCCTGGGTTGGGATGCTCTGGGATCAGAATTTTGTTAGCTGGTTAAAATCCACCAGGAACAAGCATTTCAACGATATACTTGCAGAATTAAGAAAAAATGAGTTCCTACCTCTTTCCTACACATTTTTTTCCCCCAAAACTCTTTGCACTGAGTTTGAATGAGCCCCATAATTTGCAGATAAAAGGGGCGAGTGCTAAAAATTCAAGATTCTCCAGTTTCCATGTTGCAACAAGTTCATGTTTGTTGTTTGGCTGCAGATTCCTGCTGGAATCCTCCCCTCTCCCCCTGACCCCACCCCGGGTCTCCCACCCTTATTCAGTGGGTTTCAAACCTGCGGTACATAGCGATTTGTGGAGGCTTTGAGTGTGGACCCCTGACTTTTGTACAGGCTCCCCTGTGTACACACACCACGGGCTGGCTCCCTGAGGTCTCCCTGGGCTCTTTGCGTGTGCTGGGGTGGGACATGGGTCCCCAGCCTAAACGCACCGTCGATGCGTAAGACAGTAAGCTTGACCTTGCTTTTCCTTGGCCGTTCCTGTGCGTGTGGCTGGAGAGCCAGCTAAAGAAGAGGCAGCAGAATGACTCAGTCAGGTGCGTTCTGCCCTAGATTTCACTCTGAGATAAATCTTTTTCGTGGTTCTTTGCATAATACACATTATCTCCACCCAGGATAATTCCATTGAATAGGTTTTAAATAATTATCTCTAGTCTCATTTTTTATTTGCTAGTTCAGCTATAATCTAGGAATCCTTAGTATTTAAAAGGATAAGATCAGACATTCACTCAGGATAGTTCAGCACTGATGTATTTGTTAGTTGTGTTGCTGTGCATGAGTGCTAAGTGACTTTGAGTCGGCGCCACCCTATGGACTGTAGCCTGCCAGGCTCCTTTGTCCATGGGGTTCTCCAGATAAGGATACTGGAGTGGGTTGCCCTGCCCTCCTCCAGGGGATCTTCCTGACCCAGGGACTGAACCCACATCTCTTCCATCTCCTGCGTTGGCAGTCAGGTTCTTTACCACTAGCGCCACCTGGGAATAGCTTTGCAAAATTAGTATTTAAGGACATATGCCCAATGCTTTTAGGTAATCCCTCCCTCCCTGAGACATCTGTTACAACAATGTCATTGCTTTCCAGAGCAGTTCAGTTGCTCAGTTGTGTCTGACTCTTTGTGACCCTATGGACTGCAGTACGCCAGGCTTCCCTGTCCATCACCAATGCCCAGAGCTTGCTCAAACTCTTGTCCATTGAGTTGGTGATGCCATCCAACCATCTCATCCTCTGCCATCCCCTTCTCCTCCTTTCCAGATGGTCACTTTTTATTTTATTGGGCCTGTTTTTTCCCCTCTTTCCTGTCTATAGCAATTTAATCCTTAGAGGTTAGGGCGAAGAAACACAACCCTTGAACCATAAGACAAGCAAGAAAGACAGCCCTTGAACTGCCAGACAAGTTTAGCAAGATTTTTAGAATCTGTATACCTCTGACTTATCTGTTAGAAATCTTGGCTCCTTTGTGAAATTAATGGTTTTAGAAATGTTCTCAAGTGGTTGAAGTGAAGTGAAGTTGCTCAGTCGTGTCCAACTCTTTGCGACCCCATGGACTGTTGCCCAGCAGGCTCCTCTGTCCATGGGATTTTCCAGGCAAGAGTGCTAGAGTGGGTTGCCATTTCCTTCTGCAGAGAATCTTCCCAATCCAGGGATCGAACCTGGGTCTCCTGCATTGTAGGCAGATGCTTTACCGTCCGAGTCACAGGGAAGTCCCTCTCAAGTGGTTGAGGGCAGAGTAAAAAGAATCTTTCGGAGACATTGTCACAGTTTCTTCATCCAAAGAGATCACAGTGCAGTTGAAGACAGCCCAGACATAGGATTGGACATAGCGCAGGTCTCTCTTTTTAGCAACTGGGAAGTGATGTCTCAGTTGAGTGGACACGATTGCTTGGTTTGCTTTCTGTAACGTTGGAAAAATTCTGGAATTGCAAAACCAGAACTGAGAATGGATTAGGAACTAACTGGTTTAGGAATCTATGGACCAGAAGACCCAAAGCAAAAGAAACTGCCAAGGTTTGAATGAAGAGGTAGAAGGGAGCAGGGGCCCCATGTGTTGGTGCAAATACACTGGAGTCAGGACACTGTGTGTTAAGCGTCTGGTCCACGGTGATGCTGCGAGTGGAGCCGTAACTGCGGTGACGATACTGTCCTTGAAAACGTGGACCTTTCCCCCAGTGTACTTCAGTGTAAATTGATTGATCCATTGTTGCCTACTTGTTTATTTTCTTAGATAAATTCTGACAAATAAGTCAAGTTGTTGGTTCAGAGGGTGTAGACACATTTAGAATTTTGGTGTATCATCATGTGGTTTCTTTCTTAAATAGGGAAAAAAAGGCATTCGTTCACATTACAGAAATATTGGATGTTTATTTTCATTTTCAAATTTCTAATTTATCAGAAATATAATTTTTAGGGTTTGCTACAGAGCTGAAGTTGTGAAAGCTGCTTTTGTTAATATGACTTAAATTCTCCTTTTAAAAAGTGAAATTATGGCACCCTCTGCTGAATTTGAAAGGAATTGCTGAATAGTCATGTGCAGGTTTGATTAAGAAAACGAATAAACGTGCACTTTAGACTTTCTTGTCCCTTGTATGGTGATTTTTGTTACTGGTCATTATTAGGCAGTGTGATGATGGATAGTTGATTAAACCCATATTTTTTTTGACTGTGAGGAGCATTTTTAAAAATTTATTGTTTAAACTTTTTGTTTTATATTGGAGCATAGCCAATTAACAATTTTGTGATAGTTTCAGGTGAACAGAAAAGGGACTCAGCTATACGTACACATGCATCCATTCTCCCCCAAACTCCCCTCCCATCCAGGCCGCCACATGACATTGAGCAGAGTTCCCTGTGACGCACAGGAGGTCCTTGTTGGTTATCCATTTTAAATATCGCAGAGTATACATGTCCCTCTCAAACTCGCTACCTATCCCTTCTCACCGTTCTTCCCCAATGGCGGCCGTAAGTTTTTGCTCTAAGTCTGTGAGTCTGTTGCTGTTTTGTAAATAAGTTCATTTGTATCATTTCTTTTTAGATTCCACATAGAAGGGGTGTCACGATATTCCTCTTTCTCTGACTTCACTCAGTATGACAATCTCTACGTCTGTGTTGCTACAAATGGCATTATTTCATTCTTTGTAATGGCTGAGTAATAGTCCATTGTATATATTAAACCCATAGTTTGATGTGGGCAGAAGATCTAGAGTGAGCAAGTTTATAGAGGCAGGAAATAATGGGGTGTGCAGAAAATTAGAGTGAGTCCATGTGGTGCTTTGCAATGAAAGAAACTGGTAAGAACAGAGGGCTGGTATCATTTTTGGAATTTAAACTTTATCATGAACGTGCTGTTGAGTCATTGGATAGTTGTTTTTTTTTTCCCAGCAGTAACCGAATTATTTAATATCTTAGAGGATGCTGGCAGCAGTGGGCAGGAGGGTTGGAGGTCGGGACAGAGCAGCTGGAGAGTCAGGCATTTATTAAGTAGGGTCCCAGAGAGAGAGAGAGAGAAAGAGAACGAGAGAGAGACAGACAGAGTTCTGAGGAGCTGGGTAATATACTTGGTTTGTTTGTAGAGAAACTTCATCACAAAATTTCAAGCGTACAGGAAGGTAGAAAGAGCAGTACAGTGAATACCACATGTCTGTCTTCTGTGATCCTCATTCTTCTCTCTCTCCTTTCCCTTCCCCTCTTTCTCTCTCCTGGAGTATTTGAGAGTAAGTTGCAAATGTCTTTATTGGACATTCTCAGTACATCAGCAAGCATCTCTCCAGAATGACTTCATGGGAGAGATGTCCAGGGAGATAAAATCTGGAAAGTTTAGGATTTGAGGGTAAAGATGACAGGTTCTGTTATATCCTGTAAGAGGTGGCATGAAGGCACAAAGGCTTGGTTTAATGGTTAGTTTGTGCTTCCCTGGCATTTTCCACTTTTCCTTTTGAGACACTGGGAGATGCATGTATGGTGAACACTTAAATTTTAAATAGAAACTTTCAAAGGTTTTTTTTTTTCTTATCAGAAAAAATGTCAAGCATGCTCAGTGGTTGAAGAGGCCAGTGTTCTTGGCTGAGGCCATGGCCCAGGCCGCTTCTCCCAGGGAGGAGAGAGAGGTCACTGCAGAGGAGGGGGCCAGCCTTCCCCTCGAGGTGGAAGAAGGGCCAGGCCCTTGGATGGTGTGAGAAGGCAGGTGTGCACTAGTGCAAGCATCATCTGACCTGCCCATGAGGCAGACCGTGCGCACACACCAGGCAGGCCCCTGGCACCTGCGCAGGCTGCTTGCCTCGGGGTGGTGTAGAGTGGGGAGCCGGAAGTGCCAGTGGACACTGGGCATAAATGCTGACATTTGAAGATAGGAAATTTGCCGACTCTGGTCTAATAACTTTCACATCATGATGAGTGGGACTAGCAACTCTCCCTCCTTTGGGCAGGAAAACTAGGAAGGGGGTGGGCAGAGACATATGATACCCACCCTGCTATCTATAAAATAGATAACTAATAAGGACCTGCTGTACAGGACAGAGAACTCTACTCAATATTCTGTAATGGCCAAGAAGGAAAAGAATATTAAAAAAGAGCGAATATTTATCTATGTATAACTGAGTCACTTTGCTGTACCTGAAACTAACACAACGTTGTAAATCAGCTATACTCCAATAAAAAATAAAATAGACTAAAAATAAAAAGCAAAAACAAAATATAATCGTAGCAGGATCCAACAGTGGACCCACTGTTGACTCATTGATTCTTTCCTTCAACAAACATTAGGGAGCCACCTGTTATTGTATACTGGCAAACACTATTCTAAGACACTGGGACAAATTGCCAGTCTGTGTCCGATGCAGGATACAGCATGCTTGGGGCTGGTGCATGGGGATGACCCAGAGAGATGTTATGGGGAGGGAGGTGGGAGGGGGGTTCATGTTTGGGAACGCATGTACACCCATGGTGGATTCATGTCAATGTATGGCAAAACCAATACAGTATTGTAAAGTAAAATAAAGTAAAAATAAAAATTAAAAAAAATCTAATATAAACCTAAAAAAAATATGTGAATAAAACCAGTAGA
Source organism: Capra ibex (assembly GCA_006410555.1). NCBI lineage: Eukaryota > Metazoa > Chordata > Mammalia > Artiodactyla > Bovidae > Capra > Capra ibex. The sequence goes on from SJYO01045292.1 coordinate 34,530,377, forward strand.
TAATACAATAAAAAAAAAAAAGACACTGGGAATTTTTTTTTTCTTAGAAAAGACATGGAACTTTATTTGGGTTCAAGTTCTACCTGTTTCTTTTTGTTTTTTTTTTTGGCTGTTATGCTTTTACTGAATGGAGGGAGATACAAAATGCATGGATGCAAAAGAATGGTTTACATACTCATTAGCATAGTGATTAATGTTAATTTAGGGTTACACAACGTGTTAAACCTCAACTACAAAGTTTCCTGCAACCTAAGATAATGGAAAAGCTGCTTGAGTTTTTACCCACCACCTTTAAAGTTCTAAATGGTATCTGGAAGAACTAAAAAGTAATAGGCTCCTTTCAGCTGTGGTTAAGAACTCTAGTGAAGCTGTATGGCTGTGACACTGGGACTGTGATGTTCCCCCAAAGGGGCTTTCCAGATGACCACATCACAGTCTTTAAAGGTATTTCCAATAACAGGCAAGTTGAGTGGCTTAATAGTTTAAAAGTGGAAAGCAGCTACGATGTCTCATTTTAGAGAATTTTAAAACATGGTATAAATACCACCTCTTTCCTACAGAGAAACTTTTTAAAGCACGGACATAACTTTAAGGATACTAAGGAAACATCGATAGTTTTCATAAAGCTTCAATAAACACCCCAAGGCACAAGTGTTCAAAACTTCCTGTTCACTAAAATGTCACTGCATTATACCTTTATTAGAGGTATAGGTATGCTATGCTTGCAGTGAGCGGACGTTTAATTTATGCCTAGTTAAAAGCACCAGGTGTCAAGTTCAGCTTTCATTTACACAGGATGCACCAATAACACTTAGGATAGTGAAAGTTCAAGTACATTTCCAACATACTTTGCATTTTGATTAGTCAGCACTGGGGTTCTGCTGCCTGTAGTTCTTCAGAATATTTTGGAAGAGGCTAGAACTACTCTGAACATAGTCTTCAAGCAATATGGAGCCCTTCTGAAAGAGATGTTCTTTCATAATAACATTTAGAGAAGGAAATAAAGACAGATCTTGCAAAATCTGAATGTCTTTCAAAAGAAGAAAAGTAATGTAGAATCTGGCACCTAAGCTAAAATGTTTTGTGATAAATGTCAAAAATCGCCAAGACTTTCAATATGTGTTTTGGTAAGAAAAAACCACTATATTGGCAAGGTTAATGATGTAAAATACATAGTATATTAATTAAATAGAAGAATTCACCATTAATGGAAGAAAACCCATGATAAGGGAAGCATCCAAAGACTGCCAATCAAAAGGTAATTTTACTAGCTTTAGAATACATCAACACACTTTGATTATAGAACTATTTCATTTTTAAAACTACAGTGTTTTAATGTACTTCTAATAAACACCCAATCTAAGGATCCATGGAGGCTTATGAGAAAGACCTGCCCACTAAGATGCTTTTCTAGCATAGGGGTGAATTAACACTTCTGTAAGAAAGAACCTGAATCACCTCAGCATCAACAAATCGCCTTTTTCTTTTACACAGTAATTCATAATTTGATAACTAATTTCTCTTCACTAGTTCGAAATTGGGGAGGAAAGGAACTACATCAGACCCAGAGTCAATGATTTCGCAAGCCACAGTCACTCAGCTCATGGATTTGTGATAATCTGCAGAAAATTTGGTTGACTAGTACTTGATTCCTTCACATCTGTAGAGGAGTTCAATACAATCACTTTTCTTTATCAACTTTAAGCTGCATACAGGCAAAGAGATCACAAACTGCGGGAAGGCCATAACGGTCTGGGGGTAAGTTGTGTTCCTCTTGTAGGGGCGAATTAAGTAATACTTCCTTGGCCTTCTTTCGAAGTAGCACTTGTCCTCTCCTGAGGATAACTGGCTAAGATTTCCTTTCTTCTTTCCTGGCAAGACCCAGTCAGCTGTTTTAAAGGTATACCAGCCAGTGGCCAAGGGGCTTGTAAGCTTTTGTTTGCCAGCCCTGTCCTCTGTAAGAGGCACTTCCTTGTCGGGATATCCTTCTTTGTGTGAGGGGGTCATGAGCCACTCTGACAAGGGAGTGTCCCTTCTGACTTGGAAGGAATCAGCAATTCTAGAAGCCCTTGCCTTGGGTGCCTTAGCTTGCTCTGCTGCCTCTCTTCTGGATGGAGACAGCAACATGTTCAGGGAATCTGTACGTTTCTCAGGTCCAGGTCTTGGTTCCACAGGCATACCATTTTTATCCTTTCCTTCTTTCTTCAGAAGCCATTTACACAGAGCTTCCTTCTCACAATTATCATCACACACACTCTGCAAAACTTGTACAGGGCTTATTGGCTTTGCAGACCTCCTCTACTTTATATGGATCTTGATGGTTCTGGACAAGCCAATCCTCAGTAGTCAGGCTGGGAGTGGACAAGGGTTTCTTGGCCTCCAAGTGGTCACTCAGGCATTTCAGACTGCCCAGGTTCTCAATCTCCACACCTTTGGGCTGGTTACCCTGACAACAGGTACAGGAATCGGACTTGACAAGCCAATCATTCACATTGTAGGATGCCTGGAGCACCTGGAACAAGAGCTTAAACTTCTCACTGGTGGTTTCACAGCTGCCATTCTCGGGCTTCTCAAGCTTATGGGATTCCTGGGGAGCTGCCAGCCAGTCAGAAAGATCCATCTCATCTTGATCAAGAGGCTCTAGGTCTCCAAGCTTTTTGATTTCCATGGCGTAAGAACTGGCAGTAGAATAGCTGTTAGACTTTTGGTAACTTGGTTTTTCAGAAACTTCTTGTTGCTGACTCTTGTGGAGCCAGTTTTCCAAACCCTTTAGGTTGCCCCAGACTTTTTATTCAAGAAACTGCAGGCTCTAGCAGACGTCTGACTGTTCTCCAAGGCCTGCTTCTGGTTGAACCAGTTCTGGAGATTGGCCCTGGGCAGGTAAGGAGCCTGGTGACCGACGGCAGGATTGCTTCCAAGGAGCCATTCACTGAGAGGGACAGCTGTGGTGCTGTTTGCCGACTTCTGCTCTGGCAATGGGATATAGCCTCTCTTCTCTAAGAAGGACCCAATATTTGATGAACTAGCATGAGCTCAGGAATTTGAATGGTCTTGAGAGACCCAAATGTGTTGATTGCCTGGCACAGGGCAGTTATGTCGGCTTCAAAGAGGGGTGGGGCGCTCTCTGGGGGCCCAGGATAAAGCAGCGTCCTGCTTGCTGGGCAGCTCGTGCACTGGGGCCTAGCTTGAGAGGAGGAACAAGGTGCAGAATGAGTACCTCACAGGACCAGAGTGGCTGCTCCACTAATAAAGGATCCCTTTTGAGGTGTTGTGATGCACGGAGGGACTTGGAGCTTGCTATTGGTGGAGTTCTCCAGGCTGAGCAGCAAATTAAAGATAACTTTCGAGAGGTCAAAGCCCAGATTCACAGCTGCATAAGTCGCCACCTGGAATGCCTTTGAAGCCATGAGGTGTGGCTGGATGAACAGGTAGATCTCATCTATCAGCTTAAAGAGGAGAGGCTTCAGCAGCAGGCCCAACAGCTCTACTGGTTACTGGGCCAGTTCAACTGTCTTATTCATCAGCTGGAGTGCACCCAAAACAAAGACCTAGCCGATCAAGTCTCAGCTTGCCTGGCGAGATTGGGCAGTCTGACCCTCAAACCTGAAGATTCTACCTGTTTCTTATTGTTGTTGTTTTGTCGCTAAGTTGTGCCCAACTCTTTTGCAACCCCATGGACTGTAGCCTGCCAGGCTCCTCTGTCCATGGTATTTCCCAGGCAAGAATACTGGAGTGGGTTGCCATTTTCTTCTCCAACTGGGAATTTTTGTAGCTGATATTCTAGTGGGAAAGACAGTAGACTAGATAAATGAAATACAGTGATTAGATGATGATGAGCACAAAGAAGAAACATTAAGTGAGGGTAGGTGTATGTGTGGAGATTCTGGAAAGGGTGGCCCAGCGAGTCTGCTGAGTTGCCATTTGGGGAGAGACCCATGCACCCCAATAGCTGTGCCCGTGTGCTCAGAGTCTGTCATTTGCTGTCCCCACCTGGACCTGTCTCCCCTGAGAAACGCACATGTGGGAAGTGTCGTACAGCCAGTCTCCCTGTGGCCTTTAAAATTTTTTTCTATCTCTCCATGGGCTGTTTTTTCAGCTATATTTGCCCTCTAACCCTAAGATTTCTTTACATAAATGAATCATACAGTGAGTTTCTCCTTATCACATTGTATCTTCCAGAGTGTGTTAGTATAAGACAGTGTGTCTGTAAGTCCACTCAAAGGCTTTGCAGAGCTCTGTGGAATGTTCTTTTGTGTAAACCGTGGTTTTTGAACAATGACTGGCATGTTACTTCCCTTAGCGACTTAATTTTTGTTCCATCCTCACATGAAACTTTGGAAATGTTAGCTTTTCCCCCCTTTTCTATTCGTTCATTTCACCCTGGAAATGAAAATAAAATAATTCTTTTCAGAGTTGTGATATGCAGACTAAAAATTTACAAAATATAGTCAGTAGATTTCTGCAACTAATATTAATGGTTTAAATGTTGAAGTAGTTGAAGAAAATAACATTAGAAGGTATGTGAACAAAGAGATGCTCAAGTTAATTACTCTTGGATATCACTGACTCCAGGTGTGAGATTTTCTGCTATTTAATACTTGAAGGGCCAGTGCAGAACAGGTACTCTTTTCATCAATAGTAGGTTTCACTTTTTCTGTACAATATAACATTAGGGTTTTGAATTGTTCTTAAGGGGGTTGTTCTCTTTGTTTTCAGCTTTTTTGTATCGTTAAAGTAGATGAGGTCTGTATAGTCAAGGTCCATATAGCTAAGGCTGTGGTCTTCCCAGTGGTCATGTATGATTGTGAGAGCTGGACCATAAAGTAGGCAAGAGTGCCAAAGAATTGATGCCTTTGAACTGTGGTGCTGGAGAGGGCTCCAGAAAGCCCCTTGGACTGCAAGGAGATCAAAACAGTCAATCCCATGAGGGAGATCAACCTTGAATACTCCTTGGAAGGACTGATGCTGAAGCTCCAGTAATTTGGTCATCTCATGTCAACAGCTGACTCATTGGAGAAGTCACTGATGCTGGGAAAGATTGAGGGCAGAAGAAGAGGGCATCAGAGGATAAAATGGCTGGATGGCATTACCGATGCAATGGACATGAACGTAGGCAAACTTCAGGAGATGGTGAGGGACAGGGAGGCCTGGTGTGCTGCAGTCCATGGGGTCACAAAGAGTTGGACATGACTGAGCGACTGAACAATAGCAAAATAGATGAGAATGTTAAAAGATAGGAACTTGAACAAAATCTCATGTGCAATAACGTGAGGGTTTCCTTTAAGAGTATGGAGGAAAATTTAGTACAAAGTTGTCTGTGTTATAAATGAAGAGGGCTTTTGAGTTAGTTGTTTTATTTTATCACTATCATGGCTTTAAAAATGCACATATAAATGTGCATTAACTCTTGTAGTTTAACTCTTTGGTCCTGTCCTTAGAAAATACAGTTAACATTGGTGTTATGACATAATTAATATTTTGCACATAAGAATTGATTTTTGGAAAGTTTATTTTTTTGCTGTTTCTGTTGCAGGCCTGAGAAACTGACAGCAGTATACAATCTGCATAATTTCTGTTATCAATAAACCTATGAAATCATGTTTATAAATGTCCAGATTCATTTCAGATGTTTTTAGCAGGCTACATTTTAAGGCACTATTGTTTTGAACCATACAATACTGATTAGTACCTAGTAAACAGCAGTGTAAATGCTTACATGATTATGTCATTTAGAAATCATGCCACTGATTTCTGCGCATGATCAGTTTACCCATCAGGAGTGGCTCGGTTGTGCTTCAGCAGCACACAGCCCAGTAGCACGCTTGTCTCTGGCTTCTGCTATCTGTCCATCATGTGTTGGTGGGGGTGCTGTTCCGTGCTGTTAGGCAAGTGGGCTGATGGAGATGCTGGTGTCTGGAACGTGGGAAGCTTGTGAAAGACAGGTGTCAAATCTCATGGAGGCTCTTAATTGCATTTTCCTGGAAGTAAACAGCCTGTTGGCTCCATGTTACTACAGGTCAAGGCGTCAGGGTCCATCGGAGAAGTGTCGTCAGGTGGCTCAAGAGCAAGTGAGGGTGTGGATTTGAGAAGGACCACTTTCTTACTTGTAAATACAGGGGATAAAATAAGAGGATATCCAGGGGAAGACTGAGGGAGTGGAGAAGCTAACATTTAGGCATCTGCTATGTTCTCAGTGCTTCAGATATTTTTATTTAGTCATTATCACAAGACATAATGAGTCCTAGAAATGATTTCTCTCTGACTCTTGAGGGGACTGAATGGATGGGATTAATTAAGAGTGAAGAGATGGCTTGTGTAGTGTGGTTACCAACCTGCCCCTTGGAGTCACACACTGACGTTAGAATCCCCTCAGGCTGTGGCTTAGGGCAAGTGGCTTAGAATTATTTCCTCATCTCTAAGACACCGATAACAGTGCATGTTATGAGATTATTGGGAAAATTAAATGAGACATGTTGAGCGTTTAACCCTGGTAGCTCAGAGGTTAAAGCGTCTGCCTGCAATGTGGGAGACCTGGGTTCGATCCCTGGGTTGGGAAGATCCCCTGGAGAAGGAAATGGCAACCCACTCCGGTACTCTTGCCTGGAGAATCCCATGGACGGAGGAGCCTGGTGGGCTACAGTCCACGGGCTCGCAAAGAGTCAGACATGACTGAGCAACTTCACTTTCACTTTCTGAGAAATTAAGTGCATTCAGTGGTGTCTGTCACTCATATTTATCTATGTGTGTGTGTGTGTCTGTATTTTTTCTTTGGTTTTATTTGATTTCCCAAGGTCTCATACCTTGTGAGTTGTGCATGTAGGAATGGATAGAATCAGGTCACTGGACTGTCTCCCACAAAAGCCTGTCTTCTTTTCACTGGTTGGTTGGTTGAGTCGCTAAGTCGTGTCCGACTCTTGCAACCTCATGGACTGTAGCCCACCAGGCTCCTCTGTCCATGGGATTCTCCAGGCAAGAATACTGGAGTGGGTTGCCATGCCCTTCTCCAGGGTTCTTTTCACTATAGGGCCTTAAATATTTGCTGCTGCTACTGTTAAATCACTTCAGTTGTGTCCGACTCTGTGCGACCCCTAGACGGCAGCCCACCAGGCTTCCCTATCCCTGGGATTCTCCAGGCAAGAGCACTGGAATGGGTTGCCATTTCCTCCTCCAATGCATGAAAGTGAAAAGTGAAAGTGAAGTCGCTCAGTCGTGTCCGACTCAGCGACCCCATGGACTGCAGCCTTCCAGGTTCCTCCATCCATGGGATTTTCCAGGCAAGAGTACCGGAGTGGGGTGCCATTGTGATTGGAGGAAATGAGAAGTGGAGAGTGATGAAAGTGTGACTGACAAGTATACATAAAAGCTGTCACGTGTTGATTGGCTCCTATGGGTTAGGTATTTTACTTATGTCATTGCGTTTAATCTCATTTCGTTAAATAGCCTGGCCAAGATTTTGGAGTTCACCTGGAGGGCAGGGCTGGGCTCTGATCTGAGGTCTGTCTCGTGTCCACTCTACCCTCTCATCTTTGGTCTGTGCTGTCTCCTTGTACATAAATTCATGAAATTACACTGACCTTGAAGGATCAGGTCAGAGTTCTGGAAGCTCTTGAGCCCTTAGCAGGTTGGAGCTGGTCACACAGAGAAGCACTTCTGACTGGGGGCTATTTGCAGTTCTGAGGGAGGTATGGTGATACAGGCTCCAGCTTCAAAGAAGTCTAGTGGGGGACATAAGCCCAATTGATGTGTCTTAATGGTCCAAAATGGCTGGTTTCTCCAGTAGAGAGTTCTTCAGGGAATGCTGGTGGAACTTTGGGAAGGGTCTGGAATTGAGAATTAGTCAAGGAAAATGGTTGCAGAGAGTTGGACACGATTAAGCGACTAAGCACGCAAGCACACACATGCAAGGAAAATATGACTCAGAAATTATCAATTCTCTCCTGTCCCCAGCAGTTAGAGGAAAGAGTTAAACGCAACAAAAAAGTGGTTTGTTCATGGTTGATGATGTAATCTTGAAGACTGTTCAAGACTTTTTAGTAGTGTGTGTGTGTGTGTGTGTGTGTGTGTATGTATGTATAAGTTGCTCAGTCATGTCCAACCCTTTTGTGACCCCACGGACTGTAGCCCGCTAGGGTTCTCTGTCTATGGAATGCTCCAGGCAAGAATTCTATAGTGGGTAGCCATTCCCTCCACGGGATCTTCCAGACCCAGGGCTTGAACACAGGTCTCCTGTTTTGTAGGCAGATTCTTTAACATCTGAGCCAGGGTGGTAGAAGATAAATACAATGAAAAAAGGTCATCATCAAAAGAGAGGTTTTAGTGTGGGGGTGGGACCGTGCACAGCTGGAAAGGCTGCTGGTTTTCCTTGTGGACCATCTGAGAATAAACACGGGCCATGGGGCACTGGTTATGGTGGATGGTTTGGGTCATCTGGAGTGGGGTCACAGCTGCTGAGCGCAGTTCATTCCTTATACCTGGGGCAGATGGGTGAGTGATAGGCACTGCCTCCCATGAGCACCCTGGTGCCCCTTCCAGCAGGTGACCTGGGGCTTCTGTGATTTTCCTGACAGCCTTGAAACCTGGGTGTCCTCACCTGGGGGTCAGAAAGCAGTGTTTCTTACGTTTCCTCTTCTGAGTCATCAAAGGTTTATGTTGTTGTTCAGTTGCTCATTCATGTCCGACTCTTTGTGACCCCATGCAGCACACCAGGCTTCCCTGTCTTTGACAGTCTGCTAGAGTTTGCCCAAACTCATGTCCATTGAATCAGTGATGCCATCCAACCAGCTCATCCTCTGTCATCCCCTTCTCCTCCTGCCGTTAGTCTTTCCCAGCACCACAGTTTGAAGGCATCAGTTCTTTAGTGCTCAGCCTTTTTTACTGTCCAGGCCTCACATCCGTACATGACTACTGGAAAAACCATAGCTTTGAAAGGTCCGTATAGACAAACAAACCTTTGCCTAGAAAAGTTTGTAGGATGCTTTCAATGGGAGCCCTCTTTTCTGTGGCTTTTGTATTTTCCTTTCCATTTGTGATATGTTAAGTTTTGTATTGCATACCGATTGAACCCTGGTGACTTGAGGATGTTTTAATTTTTTTAAGTGTTCCCCTTATTTTTTGCTTTCTGCTTTTGGTTATATAAAGCATAGTTTCATACATATGGCACCAAATGTATTGTCAGTGGTAAACATTTTTTTATTGTCTATGTTTACTGACAAAATCTAAGATTCTTGGAATAGACAAAATTGAAATGTGATTTGGGTTTCTGAATAGGAACTGTGTAGTCTAAAATTTCATATCTTTTATTTTGGATACATTTCTGCATAATAAAAAATTGACAAAAATTTGAACTGACTTTCTTTGAATACTAATAGAATAACCAATAAAATTGTTGCCAGAAATCATGCTACTCTTGGCCCCTAAAGTCACTGACACATAGGGTGTAATGTGTAGGATACTGCCAGCAAATCTGACGCTCTGCTCTCTTGGAAATAAATTTATACTTGGGAGTAGGGTCACACCCATCATTTGCATATTGTCTGTGTTGAGCCCAATACCACAGAGTGTTAAGTGTTTACTGTCTACCTTTTGTTGAACATTTTTGCGTGCCTGGGCCATGTGGAGCAGTTCTCAAACTTTGGGGTCTCTGGACCTTTTTACACTCTTAAAAATTATTGAAGACCCCAAAGAATTTTGTTTATGTATATTGATATTTACCATACTGGAAATTAAAACAAATTAAAAAACACGGTTTCAATTCACTTAAAAAGAAGAGTACTAAACTTGCTGCATGTTAACATAAATTATGTTTTTAGGAAAAATAACTATTTTCCAAAAACGAAAACATGAGTGAACTGAAGATTTCTCTAATGCCTGGCCTAATTGGAGACAGTTATGTGCTTAGATCTCCATCTACTTTCCATTTTTGCTCTTTGTTTTGGTTGAAGGATGAAGACAAACCAACCTTTCTCCTCCCTTTCCCCGCCATAGATTTGTGTATTTTAACAAGCTGTTCAGTTAATCGTAGCTATTCTGTTACTACAGTTGATCCTTGAGCAGTGTGAGGTTTAGGGACGATAGCCATCCATGAAGTTGAAAATCCACTTATAACTTGTAGTTGGCCTTCTGTCTCTATGGATTCAATCCACTGTAGATACTGTGGTCCTTTTAAATCTGTGCCAATGGCACCGCACAGATCAAACCCCTTGTTCAAGGTCAACTAACTGTACATCACAGCTCGACATGGGGTAGTTTCAGTGTTGCCATATGGACTCTGCAAATATATAAATAGATGTATCATATTGGGACTTTCCAATCTGATGGTATATCCTGCATTTTGAGTGGATCTTTTTTTAAACAATATAATTATTTTAAAAAATTTATTTATTTGGCTGTGTTGGGTCTAAGTTGCGGCATGTCAGATCTTTCACTGCGGTTCACAGACTCTCTGGTTGTGCTGAGGGCTCAGTAGTTGCAGTGCGAAGGCTTAATTGCCCTGCAGCATGTAAAATCTAAGTTCTGGACCAGGAACTGAACCTGCGTCCCCTGCCTTGCAAGGTGTATTTCTTTTTAATACTTCATCTTGCTTTTATCAAAATGTCTTAGAATAGTTTAAGTAGAGTATCTTTTTAGAGAAACAGATTAACTTTTTAAAATTCAAGTTTAATTACTTTATTTCCTTCACAAGGTGTATTCTTAACCACTTTACCATCAAGGAAGTCCCTGAATGGATCTTTTATTCACATATTTAAAAAATATTATGCATTGAAAATTTAAAAAATATACTGGCTCACTATCCAAAGGTTGAAACACAATACCAAAAAAAAAAATCACTTTTGTGCATATCTCCACTGATCTTCTCAGAAGAGCCTGGAGGTTTGCGGATGCTGATGTACCTGTACAGAGCAGGAGCAAGTTCCAGGACTTTGGTTAACACAGTGCCTTGCAAGGCGGTGACAACCTATAGTGGACACAAGTTTTATAAAGTTCTACTGGGTTGGCCAAATTGTTCATTTGGGTTTTTTCCACAACATGGAAAAACTTGAGTGAACTTTTGGGCTAACCCAGTATTTTTATGCTTGAATGTTTACACTTTATCATTAGCAATGCCTCAAGGGTCAGTTATTACTTTTACTGCTTCATGAAGGGCATTCTAAAGTTAGCCTTTTTGTTCACTTCTGGGTTTTTTTTTTTTTTTATGAAAGTGCTTGGCAGGGAAGAATACTCTTAATAATTAGGATGAGTAGTTTCTGTTTGGTACTGTTATATTGGTTTGTGCTGAGGTAACAGTGGTTTTATCCACCAGTGCTTTTCATTATTTGTGCCAGTGTCCACACAGTGCAAAAGGCAAGTAACATCTTGATATTTTTATGAGCGTAGTTTGATATCGAAGAACGCCTGTGAAAGGATCTGAGAGATCACTGGGGTCTGCAGACCACACTGTGAGAACTGATGGCATAAAAGGTTTAAATGCCATTTTCTGTAAGCAGATTAATGCCACTTATCTACATTGCTTCCTTTATTTTCTAACAATTATAATTTATGAAAGTTTGAATAATGTAACAGATACCAGTGTGCTGCTTACATTGGCTAATGCAACTCATCTTTCAGGTAGAATTTTATTTTTTTTAATGTCAGATTTGTTAAAAAAAAGAAAAAAAGAGGAAGTTTACTCTTTTTTCACTATATTCGGTTTTGAAAGTGTAACTTGAAAGTATTTGTGATCATGAAGTAATTTACAGATGAATTACCGGCCACAATTATTGTCTCTTGAAATTATGAGATATTATTATGATTATTAGTTTACTTATGATGAGAGTTATTTAAACATTTTCATGTTCTTGAATACTCCTCCAAATAGAGAGGACATGAGTTTGGAAAATTAGCTCTGGCACTTGATTTCCTGTTTATCTGTGTTAATAACCGTGTGTATGTGAAATATTGTGATTTATAATAAATGTGTCTATGTAACCCTTTCTGCTTCTGAAACCCTTGAGATTTCCTAAGTGATAAGAGTAATAAAAGTGCCTTTTGTTTTTACTAACTACTTTCAGTCATCAGTTCAGTTCAGCTGCTCAGTCGTGTCTGACTCTTTGCAGTCATACCTTTGTGTTAATGGGGTGACGTTTGGGAAGCCCTTGTGGATGGAGCTAGTTGCTGAGGGACCACCCTTGATTGGAGGTTTGCAACTTTCAGTTGAAACTGAAGGGGCTGGAGAGTGAGTTCAGTCACCAAAGGCCAGGGATTTAATTAACCATGCCTGCATAATGAAGCCTCCATAATACCCCAAAAGTGTAGGATCTGGAGAGCTTCCAGGTTGGAGGACATGTGGAGATCTGGGAAGGATGTTGCTTTTGGGGAAGGCATGGGAATTCCGCTCCCCGCCCCACACACCTTACCCTGTGTGTCTCTTCTCTCTGACTGTTCCTTACGCTTTCCTTTTATAACTAACCAGTAATGTAATAAGTGGGCTTCCCAGGTGGCCTTAAGTGGTAAAGAATCCGGCTGCTAATGCAGGAGACGCAAGAGACTAGGGCACGAGCCCTGTGTTGGGAAGATTCCCTGGAGGAGGGCATGGCACCCCGCTTCAGTATTCTTGCCTGAGAAATCTCACGGACAGCGGAGCCTGACAGGCTACAAAGAGTCGGGCATGAGTGAGCACCCCCCTCAATCTAATAAGCCAGTGTTCCCTTGAGTTCTGAGGGCTGAACCGGAGGGAGTTGTGGGAACCTCTGATTTGTCAGAAGCACAGGTGACAGGTGATAACCTGGATTTGATACCGACATCAGAAGGGGGCTCATCTTATAGGACTGAGCCCCCACCCTGTGAGGTCTGATGCCGTCTCCAGATAGATGGTGTCAGAACTGAGTTAGATCGAAGGATACCCAGCTGGGTCACAGGATTGCTTGATGTGTAGAAAATCACACCTGGTGTCAGAGGTGAAGTAGTGTTGTAGTGCAGTATTGAGAGTAGAGGAGACACACACACAGGAGAAGTGTGTGTGCACATTAATAAAAATTTTTCAGATAATTATTTCACTGCATGCAATTAAGACAATTTTTTTTAAAAATGGAAATCTTAGAAAGCTTTCTGCTATAGATACATGCACTTCTGTGGTTGACCACTAGATGTCGCAAGAGCCCCAGGAGCCCCTAAAGGGTTGCCCAGGGCGGGTAGAAATTGAACATTGTAGGCTCTAGACCTTCACATATTTCACTGTTTCCACATGATCGATGCCAGCAGAACCTGATACAGTGTGATATATAGAAGCAAGGTATGACTGGAATAATGAAATTTCAAAAATAAGCCCTTTTAAAGGAGGGTTGTAATAGTTCTGTTGGGGATTGTAAATGTTTCAGGTGCACTTGACGCTGGTTTCGTTCCTGGCGTTCGGGTCTCTCTTTTTTGTTTTTTATGGAAAGATGGATTGAACTTCAATTTAAGAATATTCGGTAATCCCTCTCAGGACATACTGTAACAGCTGGTATTTTTGTGTTGTAGTAAATCGATTCCATACAACAGTCAGTAATAATCACAACTGGGTTCTGACAAATTCCAAAGCATTTTCAGTAAGTTTAGCCAAAGAAAATATCATGATTACTACAGAAATTTAACTCAGTTTGAAAGTTAAACCCAGCAACTCCGATTCGTTCCACAGAATATTAACCATTTTCCCCGCTGAGATTTTATCAAGCCACTTATTTTTTTTTATTGATATACTTGTATATGTTCTGGGAAGATAATTACCTTGTAGCGTATATTTCTTAAATAGTACATTTTTGGAAAAAATTGAGTGTTTACTGTGAAATAAAAGGTGAGAAATGCTACGATAAAATCTTCTATCTAAGGCATACGTGGAAGGCTGCAGCATCAACTCAGAAGGATGTTTTGATGTGAAATGTAAGGTGGTTTTTAGTTTTAATAGGATGTTTGTTATAAGCATAAATAGATTTATTATATGCTGTATGTGGTTTATGAAATTGAAACATTGTAAATTCTTTAAGGCTTGAAGAAAGTTGTAGTTTGCATGGTATAGATTATGTAGTATGTGCATTTCTGTAGTTAGGTAATCTGTACCATACAAATTGTGATTTATGGCATAAAGAACTTAAATTATATACACACACACTATAATAAATACCTGCATATATACGTTTTGTCCTAATGGTAGAAATATGTGTGCATACATTTTACAAATTATAACCGTTTTTCCTTTTCTTCTCGGCAGCAGAACAAAAGTTTACTAATTGAATGCATTTTTAAAATTATGTATGGTCTGTTTTTTATTTTCTTTGTGTTTGAATCGAGGAAAACTTTTATGTAGTTGACTCTGAATCTGGATTGTTAGGATAGCTTATGAAAACAAAGCAGTGTTACCTTTTAAAATTATGAGGGAAAATAGCTTCAGAGATGTGTGTTAATGAAACCTTGACTTTCCCTTTTTGTCTTGTTTTTAGCTTAGTGATTTGTATTTTCACTTGGTATTTAAAATAACTGCCATCGCATTTTTAATTAACACAGAGAGGATCTCTGTATGGATTTGTATGCATATTTTCACCACGTCAACCTTTGTAACATAAAACAGAACTCAAGACACTGCATCCAGTTACTTGGTCCACGATAGTCTTTTTGATGGTGAATATTTTTATAGTAATATTTACTTTGATAATTAAAAAGCTGATTTGGAAAGCTTGAATAGAATTTTATAGTTTGGGTTTCTTCACGAAGAATTTGGCGAGCTCATTTTCTTTATTCTGTAATGTGAATCAGCAATTTAAACGCTTTTAAGAATTGAAGTGAGCCAGTTTTTCAAATGTTTACAGTATCAGTTTTTCTTATTAATATATGTTAAAATATGCTTTTAAATCACTGATCTTGCTTTATAGAGAACGGGGTGTTGGGGGGGAATGCACTAAAAAGTGAGTTTAAACACATTGTGTGGTTCTTCTGATTTCTGAAAAATGTAAATGTGGTGTATTTTCCGTTATTAGGCAGCTGTGGTACAAATTTAAACCACATGGCCTCCTTCTAGGTGTCAGGCCAAGGTAAATTTTAATCTTGCTACTTTGATGTTTTCATTTTATAATCTCATTACCTGAATTTAAAAACCCAGTCATCATATTCATTGTTTGCAGTATGCTGTTTTGTATCCTCTGGCTCATTGGAAGGTCAAGCAATTCTAAATTGCTATTATCTTCATTTGCACATAAGGAAATTAAGGCTTAATAAGGTTAAACAACTAGATCACGGGGCTAGCAGGATTAGAGGCTAAGCCAAACACTAGAGCCCTTGCTTTTAGTTATTACACAATAGTGCCTTTACTGCTTATTTGGGGATAAACATTACTGAAAACAGTTATTTAAAGAATCAATATTTTTCAAGATCCAGCAAAGCTTAGGTTTTACTACAACAATTTATTTTCATTTATTAGCTTGGATTGTTAGGTTTAGTTTAGATTATCAACAGTTCTGTAAATCTAAAATGACATCTTGCTTTAATCCTAATATTCTTTCAAGGTCGTTTGTGATCTTCAATTAGCAAATTTGCAGTTGTTGTATTAGGATGATCTACTTAAATTAGTTATAAGTTGTTGACAACTTACAGACTCTTTTCTACATTTAGAAATACAGTTTAGAATTCTAATGAAGGGGAAGAGTTTTAGAATGACACTGGCTTACAAAATCTTCCTTAAGTCCTCCATCTGTGCCGTCAGCGATTTTCAAAGCAACTGTAAAAATCTTTACAGAAGCCTTGACACATGCACGAAGAACTTGTGTGTTTTTAATTAGAAGTCCCACGTCAAAATCAAAAACTCTCCCTCTTCCTATTTGTCTGTGCTCTCTAGACGAAAAACGGTGAAGCTTGTGATCTCATAATGTGTTGGGATCGGCATTTTGAATTAGTTACAGCAAGTTGCAATGTAGCCATCCTGCCTCTTCTATTTTTTAATGTGTTCCTTTTCTTTGTAGAAACGGCCTGCACGGGGACACACAGATCTCGGTAGTCGGCCCGGGAGTGGCTGCAGGGGTTGGCATCTCGGCCACCTTCCAGGGGAGTGAGTTGGCAGCACTGGGCCGGCCTCAGCATCATGCCCGCGCTGTCCACAGGCTCGGGGAACGACACAGGTACAGAGCCCATGAGGGCGTTTTCCTTCCCATCCTTATAAACATCCTTTCCACCCTGAAAACCGGCATTGCTTTAAGCCAGCGCAGACAGGTCGTGCTTGTTGTTCGGTAACCAACCCCAGGGCCATCACCTTGGCTTTCCAGGATGAACGTTACCTCGGTGTGGGCTGAAGCGGCTTTCTCTGGATAGTGACAGCTCCTGCTGATGCTCTTGTCCTCTCCTGTGCTTTGGAATAATGTCGTATATTTACATTTTTTTTTAACTAAGTTTTTTAAAGATACAGAAGAGTGTAGACAGTTTTCATGCTACTCATATTACCCTCCACTCCAGTTTAATCATAACTATGAATTTCTTGGGCCATATTTGCTCAGACCTCTCATTTTTTTCTCTATTCTCCCTGCCCCCTCCTCCCCTCTTTTTCCATGTTCTTTCTTCCTGTTTAGAGATAAAAACTGTTCTGCAGTTGATATATGTCATTAAAGGACTCAATTAAAACAAACATTTCACCTTGTTATCACTTGTAAGAATTAGTGATACTTAGAATAAAGATTTCCAAGAAAGGGAAAAAAGCTCACGCATGTAGGTATGTGTGAAATGCCCTCCTCTGCTCTGATTCAGGAGGTGGGGTGGGGGTGGTCAATGCCCCTTTTCTGGAATTCCCAAGTTAGCACTTTAAAAAAATGTAAATTCCTGGATCCTCCTCAGAATTATTAAAACAGAATGTAACTGGGGTTGGGGAGCTGTAGCTTGCATTTTTTTTAAAGTTGTCTAGTTTTATTGAGAGTGAGTGGGGGCTGCTCTCTAGTTGTGGTACATGCGCTTCTCAGTGTCGGGGCTTCTCTTGTGTCAGAACACAGGCTCAGTAGTTGGAGCACACTTAGCTGCTTCCTGGAATGTGGGATTCTCCTGGATCAGGGATCAAACGCTTTGTTCTCTGCATTGGCAGGCGGATTGTTATCCATTGCACCACCAGGGAAGTCCAGCTTGTGTTAAGACCACTCGAAAGCAGGGGTGGCATAGAATGTGACTATGAGGGATGTCCTTTGTGGCACTGACCACACTGAATTGGTCCCCACAGCCTTCTGCAGCCACTGAGACCCGTCTCATCCTGGACAGGTCCGGGCACCGTAGGTTCGAAAGAGCCGAATCACAGATGTGATTTTGTGTTGTGTAGGTTACCTGACCTTTTCATTTGCACTGTGTACTCAGGTCATTCTTTGCTGTTCAAGCTGAGATACACTTATTCACTTTGGCAAATTTTGTCTCCTCTTTATCCATCAAGAGTGATGTTTTTCTACTGTGATTTATGCTGAGCATTAGTTTTACTTAGGAAGTGATTTTGATTTTTAAATTGCATGAAAATCTTTTTTTCTCAAGACGTGAGCTTGGAAGCAGCTCCTTTGGAAAAAAAAATTTTTCTCTTTTTCTTTTCAATTTTATATAGTCCCACATTGTGTTCGACTATATAAAATGAATGATTTAAGTTTCCGTAGTGGTTTGGGAAATTATAGATAAAATTTATTTGAACCATAAATTTGCTACACTTTATGTAATGAAAAAGTTTTATGCTTTGCCATTCACCAAAAAATGCCTTAGTTTAATTGAATGCAAAATATTTTTGTTGATTATACTTAACATGGGGAATGATTAAAATGGAGTATTTATAGTTTAGGCGTCAATCATAAAAAATACCATAGGCTGTTTAGAATGGAGAAAAGATACTCCATACTGCCTGCTTGGTGCACACCTCAAATGCTGCTGTGACAGTGCAGCAGTATTGCAGTGTGGCTTTGCAGTATTTTTTTGCCCAGCATGTCCCAACAAGGTTGGAAATGGCAGAGGAGACTGTTACAAGAGTCACTGCGGTCAGGGGAGCCCCAGGGTGTGGGCACCTGTGATGTGCTCAGGTTCCCTGTCCTTCCCTGGAGGCCACATGCCCTTGGCCAGTCAGGGGTCATTGTTGCTGTCAGCGGGTTGCTTAGCAAGGAGGTTGCTGTTCTCTCAAGTCTCCCAGGGAACAGTTAGCATAGCTGAAGGCAGACCTCATGCAAGAAGAGGGGACGACTCACAGTGATCCCAGAGCTCACGTGGGGAAATACTTCTGTGTAAACTTCTTCCACTTCTTCTTTCTCTAACAGCAAACAGTTAGTTATACAAGTAAGGCAGAAGAACATTGCTGCCATCAAAGATACATAGATAAAAAAGGAAAGAAATCTTTTCAACCACTTTTCTCCCTCACCCTCCATCTCCTTTTCTTTCTGTTTGATGAGTGTCCTGCAAGAATTTTCTGTACATTAAACATTTACATGCATGCATATGTAATTTTCTGTACATTAAACACTTACATGTATATGTACGTAAAAGTGTATGTACATAAATAACATTGTTTTGTGTTTTTCTTTGTGTTTTAATCACAGATTTTATCATACTTTATGGATTATTCCATAGCTTTTCTTCTACACCAAGTACTATGTCTCAAAGAGGTATTTCTATGAGGTGTGTGTGTATGTATATGCCTGTATATATAGATATATGGATATCCTCCAATTTCTTTTAAGTGAATGCATAGTTTTCTATTGTGTCACAGTTTAACGAACCAGACTACTCTTAATGAAAGCCCTGGCTTTGTTACTTTTGTATTATTTTAGGAGAAAAGATGTATGCATTTAATAGATGTTGCCAGATTGTTCTGCAGAGGGGTTGGACCACTTAACAGTATGTGGACATTACATTCAAAATCATTTCCCCTGTGTTCTTGCCAATATTCAGTATTATGTCCTTATCATTTTTACCCATCTGATGGGGGAAAACAGGGTGTCTTAAGTGTGAAGTGTGCACCACTCCTGACATTGAGCACATTTTCACTTTTTTAATGGCCATTTATTCCTCTGGTTTGTTTGTTCATATCCCTTTCCCATCATTCTATTGGTTTATCACTTTCTTATTTATTTGCAGTATCTTTTTATTTGTGTTTTGGATATTAATCCTTTGGGTCATTTTAGGTTGAACACCATTTTTCCTCATCAGTCATTTGTCGTTTTTTTCTTCCTTAAGTAGTACCATTGTTAAATAGAAGTTGAAAATGTTCATATGGGCAGGTATATTCTGAATGGTGAATGCTTTTTTCCTTCTGCTTAGGAAGACCTTTCCAAGAGGATTTCAAAATCTTATTTTAATAATTAAAAAAAATTGTATTTACATTATTTGGAATTTCAGGCCAACTAGTTTGCACATGGAAGGAGACAGGGATCTAATCAAATCTTAACATATTTCCCTGTTGAAGAACAGGCAGTCTCTGTGTGCCACCTACTCTGGAGGAGATTGTGTCTTGCTCCCTTTCCTTCCGGGTGAATTATCCATGTAAGTTGTTTGGAATAATTTGTCTCTTCTCTCCCATCAATTTATTCAGTCTGTATCAGTGTGGATTCTTGGATGTTTGTTTATACTTTGGGACATCACCCAGTTCTGCTTCATTTATTTGGTTGTTCAAATTGCCCCAGCTTTGGGCACAGGAGCTTTTCCAGTTCATTTCTTTGACATACCCCCATCCACAGAGGGTTTGTTTTTAATGTTTCCTCCCTTTGGGCATGATGAGGTGCTCCGGGTTGATCTTGCCATGCCCCATTTAGGATCAGCCAGTTTTCAAAGGACCACTGGTTATTGTTATTAGGGAATGGAGTAGAAGCCAAGGTCTGGATGATAGCTTTGCACAGTGTGGTTGCACATATATGAACATTTCTATATGCAATCATCTGTAGGTATATTAAGCTAATATGAGCATGGCTCTGAAGTTTCCTTAGGCTTTCCTTGTGTTTGATGACATTAATGGTTTTTGTGAGTACTTAGTGATGTCTCCAGCTCTAATCCATAGGAAATAAGTTGTTTTAGCCTCTTTCTCTTGTCTGTAAATCCCACTGGCTGCCATATATCCACCATCCTTCTACCTAATTATTTATTTACACAGTTTATGTGTGTAGTAGTATCTGAATTGTTACCTGTTCTCTTTGAAAAACAGCTTTTATCAACCAGAGAGCTGATCTTGTTTTGCTCCTGTGATAGTACCATTCTGTTCTGCATTTTATGGGATCATTCTTTCCCTGCATAGTGCTTAAATGTTAGTATTAGTTTTATAAATTCATTAGGTCTGGATTTTACAAATATCATATGATGTGAAATGTAATATATATACAGAAATGCCTATAAAACTTTTTATAATACAGTTTTAAAAGCGATTATGAGTCAAGTGACCACCACCTGAGTAAAGAAATTGAACACTCTGAGAGCAATCCAAGCACTTCTTCTCATTCAGCACCTCCTCTTCCCTGGTCGCTCAGACTGTGAAGAATCTGCCTGCAACACAGGAGACCTGGGTTCAGTCCCTGGGTCAGGCAGACTCCTTGGAGAAGGGAATGGCAACCCGCTGCAGGATCCTTGCCTGGGAAATTTCCATGGACAGAGGAGCCTGGTGGGCTGTAGTCCATGGGGTTGCAAAGAGTTGGACATGACTGAGCGACTCACACACACACACACACACACACACACACACACAACATCTTTAGAGATGGACAGAAAAGGAAAAGATTGCTACCTCACACGGTGCACAAAAAATATGTTTTAAACATCCCTAGGCACTTTGGTTTAATTTTGCCTGTCGTTGGAATTACAGTGTATGAATTTTTTTTTAGGTGACTATGTAGAATGTGAAAAAAATAACAAATTATAAAATTTTTTAAGTGGATACGTAAAACAAATATTACAAAATCCAGAGGAAAAGCAAAATATTTTAACTGCTTGACATACCTCTGTACTTGCTTTTCTTCTTTATTTTTTGACTATCTACTTTTTGATTGTCTCTGCCTGTGACAATGATATTGTAATATTGACTTTAAGACCATCTGGTCTGTAAAGGGGAAGAGCAGGTTACTTGTATAGATGGTACTTCTGACACACAGTGGTTCTGACACCAGTTCTGTGTTTTTTTTTCTCTGTGACTCCAGCTGGGTGTCTTACAGTTCAGTTCTGACACACATTGACACACCTCACAGGTTATGGGTGCAGCTCCCTGAGACTTCCCACCATTTCAGATACCGATTACAAGCAATAGGTCCTCAGGTTACCCCAATTTCTATCTAGCTCGGCTGCAAATTAGAGGTTCCCATGACTGCATGCTTGCATTCAGTCATGTGCTAGAACAGCTCAAAGGACTAAGGGAAACATTTACCTTGTCTTTGTCAGATTGTTGTTGTTTAGTTGCTAAGTTGTGTCTGACTCTTTTGAGACCCCATGGACTGTAGCTCACCAGGCTCCTCTGTCCATAGGATTTCCCAGGCAAGAATACCGGAGTGGGCTGCTCTTTTCTTCTCCAGGGAATCTTCCCAACCCATGGATTGAACTGATGTCTCCTGCATTGGCAGGTGGAATCTTTACCATCTGAACTACCAGGGGAGCCCTTTGTCAGGTTATATTATATCATATAATAAAGGACATGGTGAAGGATACAGGTGAAGAGATACCTAGGGTGAGGTATGGAAGGGTCCAGAGATCAGAAGATTCTATCCCAGGGAGTTGGAGTCCATCAACCTCCTGGTGTGTAGAAACTCACTGGACCCATAGTACTGGGGTTTTTATGGTGGCTTCAGCATTGTAAGCGTGACCCATGATTAACTCCACCTTCAGTCCTTTCCTTCTCTTCCAGAATGTGGGAGTGATCCTGTCTCTTCATCTCTTGTATCTGTTGCTCACTGTGGTCCATGTGTAGCGATAGCTCATGGTATTGAATAGTTTTAATTTTCATTTCTTGGCTATTTATGAGGTTGGACACATTTTCCCATTGGCGACTTAGATTTCCTCTTTGCTGAAGTACCAGTTTAAATCTTCCACTCATTTTTCAAGTGCCCGGTCTTCTGTGTAGGACATGTTTTTATGTTATGGATTCTGTGCTTCATAAGCTTTGCTGGTTACCCGTGTGATACCATCCTTTCTCGATCTGGGGCTATCTTCTCCTCCATGCTTCTTTCCCTGGTCCTTGTGTAGAAGGTGCACATTTCAGTGTAGCTCATTACCATGGACTTAGTGGTTAGTGATGTCTATATTTTATTCATGAAGTATTTCCTTAGCTTACGGTCAGGAAGTTGCTCCTCCTTTCTTTCACATTTTGATTGTAATGCTCTAGAACAGATTTTCGTATAAGGTGTGAGTTGGGCTCCAGGATGTCCAGTTGTCCACCATGAGGTTGTGAAGACCACCTTCTCTCCCCTGCTCACACAGCTGCCCACTAGTACCCTGGTTACAGTGTTGATGTCAGTGTGACTTGTATCATCCTCATTTTTAGTTCTAGGTCTCAAAAGGAATTACGTCAACGTTTCTTGTTTCTTCTTTGTCATATTTGCTTAAGGTTTTGTTCATGTATGCCTTTTATTAGATTAAGGAAGTTTCCTTTTATTCTTAGTTTGCAGAAAATTTTTTTTAATGATTAGCCATTGAATTTTGTCAAGTGCTTTTTATTTATTCATTGTAATCAATATAATTTGTTTCATGTAAATCTCAATATAACAAATCTCACTGATTTTTAAAAACTTTATTTTATATTGGGGTATAGCTGATTAACAATGTTATGATACTTTCAGGTGAATAGCCAAGGAACTCAGCCATACACGTACATGTGTCTATTCTCCCCTAAACTCCCCTCACATCCACATAACACTGAGCAGAGTTCGTCCCGTATGGTATACAATAGGTCCTGGTTGGTTTTCCATCTTACTTAGATGTGTGTGCCTATCCATCCCAAACTCTCTATCCTCCCATCCCTTCCCTGGCATCCAGTCTGTGAGTCTCTTTCTGTTTTGTAAGTTCATTTGAATCATTCCTTTTTAGAGTCTATGTTTAAGGGATGTCATATGATACTTCTCTTTCTGTCTTACTTCACTTAGTATGACAATCTCTAGGTCCATCCATGTTACTGCACATAGCATTATTTCATTCTTTTTTAATGACCGAGTACTATTCCATTGTATATACATACCAATAAACTGTGGAAAATTCTGAAAGAGATGGGAATACCAGACCACCTGACCTGCCTCTTGAGAAACCTATATGCAGGTCAGGAAGCAACAGTTAGAACTGGACATGGACCAACAGACTGGTTCCAAATAGGAAAAGGAGTACTTCAAGGCTGTGTATTGTCACCCTGCTTATTTAACTTATATGCAGAGTACATCATGAAAAACGCTGGGCTGGAAGAGGCACAAGCTGAAATCAAGATTGCCGGAAGAAATATCAATAATCTCAGATATGCAGATGACACCACTCTTATGGCAGAAAATGGAGAGGAACTAAAAACCCTCTTGATGAAAATGAAAGAGGAGAGTGGAAAAAGTTGGCTTAAAGCTCAATATTCAGAAAATGAAGATCATGGCATCTGGTCCCATCACTTCATGGGGAATAGATGGGGAAACAGTGTCAGACTTTAGTTTTTTGAGCTCCAAAATCACTGCAGATGATGACTGCAGCGATGAAATTAAAAGACGTTTACTCCTTGGAAGGAAAGTTATGGCCAATCTAGATAGCATATTAAAAAGCAGAGACATTACTTTGCCAACAAAGGTCCATCTAGTCAAGGCTGTGGTTTTTCCAGTGGTCATGTATGGATGTGAGAGTTGGACTGTGAAGAAAGCTGAGCACCAAAGAATTGAAGGTTTTTAACTGTGGTGTTGGAGAAGACTCTTGAGAGTCCCTTGGACTGCAAGGAGATCCAACCAGTCCATTCTAAAGGAGATCAGCCCTGGGTGTTCTTTGGAAGGAATGATGCTGAAGCTGAAACTCCAGTACTTTGGCCACCTCATGCGGAGAGTTGANAGAGTTGGACTGTGAAGAAGGCTGAGCACCAAAGAATTGAAGGTTTTGAACTGTGGTGTTGGAGAAGACTCTTGCGAGTCCCTTGGACTGCAAGGAGATCCAACCAGTCCATTCTAAAGGAGATCAGCCCTGGGTGTTCTTTGGAAGGAATGATGCTGAAGCTGAAACTCCAGTACTTTGGCCACCTCATGCGGAGAGTTGACTCATTGGAAAAGACTCTGATGCTGGGAGGGATTGGGGGCAGGAGGAGAAGGGGACAACCGAGGATGAGATGGCTGGATGGCATCACTGACTCGATGGACGTGAGTTTGAGTGAACTCCTGGAGATGGTGATGGACAGGAACGCCTGGCGTGCTGCGATTCATGGGGTCACAAAGAGTCAGACACGACTGAGCAACTGAACTGATATACATACCACATCTTCTTTGTCCAGTCCTCTCTCAATGGACATTTAGGTTGCTTCCATGTCTTGGCTATTGTAAACAGTGCTGCAGTGAACACTGGGGTGCATGTATGCTTTCGGATCATGTTTTTCTCTAGATCTGTGCCCAAGAGTGGGATTGCAGGGTCATGTGGTAGTTCTATTTTTAGTTTTTTTTTTTTTTGTATTAAGGAGCCTCCCTACTATTCTCGGTAGTGGCTGTATCAATTTGTATCCCCAACAACAGTGTAGGAGGGTTCGCTTCTCTCCATACCCTCTCCAGCATTTATCATTTGTGGATTTTTTGATGATAGCCATTCTGACTCATGTAAGGTGATATCTTATTATAGTTTTGATTTGCATTTCTCTAATAATTAGTGATGTTGAACATCTTTCATGTGTCTCTTGGCCATCTGTATGTCTTCTTTTGAGAAATGTCTATTTGGGTTTTCTGCCTATTTTTTGAATGGGTTGCTTGTTTTAATTCTGTTACTTATCATGAGCTGTTTGTAAATTTTGAAGACTAATCCCTTGTTGGTCACATTGTTTACAAATATGATCTCCCAGTCTGTGGGTTGTCCTTTCATTTGGTTTATTGTTTCCTTTGCTGTGCAAAAGCTTTTGAGTTTAAGTAGGTTCCATTTGTTTATTTTTGTTTTTAATTTACATTTTTCTGGGAGATGGATCAAAAAAGATACTGTTGTGATTTATGTCAGAGTATTCTGGCTATGTTTTCCTCTAGGAGTTTGGTAGTGTCCAGTCTCACATTAGGTCTTTAATCCATTTTGAGCTTATTTATGTATTTGGTGTTAAAGAATGGTCTAATTTCATTCCTTTTTTTTTTTTTTAACATGTCCAGTTTTCCCAGCACCATTTGTTGAATAGACTGACTAATCTCACTAAGTTTTGAATGTCAAACCAACTGGCATTTTAGGGATAAACCCAATTTGCTCACAATTTATCATCCTTTTCATATAGCCTGCTTAATTTGATTTGCTCACGTTTTACGTCCAACTTTAATATCTATGTTTATGAGTGAGTTTAGCCTGTAATTCTCCTTTCTTATTATCTCAGATCTTCACGGTTGTGCAGTGTGTTGGAAGGGGTCTTTACTACCTGGCTAATTATTTTGAAGTTATACTTTCTCTTTCTCTCTTTTTTAGTAGCTATCTTAGAAATTACAACATGCACCCTTTATTATAAAATCTCCTCTTAATCTGTACCTTTATTGTTATCCTGTATTCTTGCCTAGAAAATCCCACGGGCGGGCTACAATCCATAAGGTCTGAAATAGTTAGACATAACTGAGTGAGCACATGTGGACAATTAAAAAAATCCAAACAATGAAGAGTCTTTTATTTCATCTGTAGAGCATCTTACAATTTGGTATTTTAATCCAAAATAACTTTTCTAATGTAGAAATCTTTAGAGCTTCCACTATCAAAGGTCTGCTTCGTTAATCTATTGATCAGTGAAGGTCTGCTGATGTCCAGCTCTCTGTGTGATCATGTCTGACGTGCTCCCATTGCCTTCATTTTGAAAGGTATTCTTACTAAGCGTAGAATTCTAGGTTAGTATTATTTTTTCAGTGTACTAAGAGCCAGAAGATGAACACATGATATCTTGAAAGCTGCTGTATAGAAATGAGTTGCTAGGCTCTATGTGTTCACGGTTCCCTTTCACAGCAAGTCGAGCTCATTTGACATGTGGTTAACTGGTAGCTGTTCTCTGTGAACAAAAAGCAGTGTGTGAATCCACGTTTGGGTATAGTTTTTTTTTTTTTGGTTATAGTCTACATAGGGCTTGTGTTCCTTTTAAACTGAAGCTGTACACTTATTTTCATCCTTGTCTCTGCTCACACAATGTTTATGAGCCAAATGTGGAGGTTCTTTCCAAGTAGTGTGGGTTTTTCAGTGGTAAATAGAAAAATCACCGTGTGGCATTTTCTCCCAGGGGCTCACAAGTGGAGTCTGTGTCTCAGCTTCTGTCCTGCCCATAGTTTCTTGCAAAGGTATGGTCAGCATCTGCCAGCATGACTACGTGATAGCAATCACTCTTCCTCGTGCATACCTTCACCATTGTGGAGTCCAACAGAATCATCTCAAGCAATAATTTTGCCAGTAATTTTCATTCATTGCGTAATATTTGTCTTTCAGTCTGAGGCTTATTTTGCAATCTTTATGGCTACAGTGTGACCTGTTTTAGCTATACTCCTTATTTATCTTTAAGGAGTGCAGTATTTAGTGATGTCTGTGTAGTTTTTTTTTTTTTTAACTTTTAAGTTTTCAAAAATTGTAAAATGCACATAAAATTTGATACATTAACCATTGGAAGTGTATGATTTAGTAGCATTCATTATATTCAAAATGTGCAAACGTCACCACTATTTATTTCCAAAACATTTTCATCACCCCAAACAGAAACTCTGTATCCGCTTAACAATAACTCCACTTGCCCCCCACCACCAGTGTCTGGCAGTCACCATTCCACTTTCTGTTCTGCCTGTTTTAGATATTTCCTGTAAATGGAGTTATACAATATTTGTCCTTTTGTGACTGACTTATACCACTTAATATAATGTTTTCAAGATATATCCACATTATGATCTATGTATCAGAAGTTCATTCACTTTTATGGTTGACGAATATTCTTCTGTATGTGTATATGTATGGATTCTTTTGTATGCTGAATTTTGTTTACCCGTTTTTCTGTTGATGGACGCTTGAGATGCTTTTAGTTTCTGGCTATTGTGAGTAATGCTGTAATGTACATTGCAGTTCAAGTATCTGTTTAAATCTTTGATTTCAGTTCTTCTAGGTGTGTACCTCGGGACAGAATTTCCTGGTCAGATTCTGAGTTTAGCTTTCTGAGGAAGCACCAGACTGTTTTCTGCAGTCTGCACCATTTTATATTTCCACCAGCAAAGTGGTGGAGCTTATATCCTCATCCATCCTTGTTATTTTATGTATGTTAAAAGTTTCAGTCATCCTAGTAGGTGTGAAGTGGTAGCTCATTGTGGGTTTTGTTTGCATTTTCCTAATGACTAATACTGGTAACGATTGAAGGCAGGAGGAGAAGGGTACAAAAGAGGATGAAATGGTTGAATGGCATCAGTAACTCCATGGACATGAGTTGGAGCAAGCTCTGGGAGATGGTGAAAGACAGGCAAGCCTGGTGTACTACAGTCCCTGAAGTCTCAAAGAATTGGACATGATTTAGCAACTGAACAACGAATGACTAATGATGTTGAGCTTTGTTTCATGTGCTTGTTGGCCATTTGTACAGTTGGCCCTTGAATGACACAGGTCAGTTTTTTCTGTATTGTTATGCTTTTTTACATTACATCCCCATGTCTTATTTTTGTTATGACTGTAATTTTGTACCTTTTATTCCTTTTGCTCGTTTTGTCCAACTCCCACCTTGCCTTTGGCAGTCACCAGTTTGTTCTTATTATCTGTGAGCTGCTTGTTGTTGTTTTTTTAGATTCCACATATAAGTGAGATCATACAGTATTTGTCTTTCTCTATCTTATTTCACTTAGCATAAAACTTTCAAGGTCCAGCCGTGTTGTTATAGATGGCAAGATTTCATTTGCTTTTTAAAAGGCTGAATAATATGCCTCTGTGTGTGTGTGTGTGAAATATTTTCTCTATCCACCTGTCCGTGGACATTTAGGTTGTTTCCATATCTTGGCTATTGTAAGTAATGCTGTAATGAACATATATCTTTTTGAGTCAGTGTTTTTATTTTCCTTGGATAAATACCCAGAAATGGATATACTGGATCATATGGTAGTTCTACTTTAAATTTTTTTTTAAAGAACTCCGTACTGTTTGGAAAAGACTGTGATGCTGGGAGGGATTGGGGGCAGGAGGAGCAGGGGACGACAGAGGATGAGATGGCTGGATGGCATCACTGACTCGATAGATGTGAGTTTGAGTGAACTCCGGGAGTTGGTGATGGACAGGGAGGCCTGGCGTGCTGCAATTCATGGGTCGCAGAGTCGGACACGACTGAGCTACTGAACTGAACTGATACTGTTCTCCATAGTGGCTGCACCAATTTGCAATCCCCCAACAGTGTACTAGGATTCGCTTTTTTCCACATCCTTATCAGAACTTATTTCTTACCTTTTTAATACTAGCCATTCTAATAGGTGTGAGGTGTTATCTCACTGTGGTTTTGATTTGCATTACTCTAATAATTAGTAGTGTTGAACATCTTTCATATACCTGTTGGCCCACTGTATGTCTTCTTTGGAAAAATGTCTATTTGGATAATCTGCCTTCTTTTTAACCCCTTATGAGATATATGAATTGCAAATATTATTATTTTGTAGGTTGCCTTTTGATTTTGTTGATGGTTTCCTTTGCCATGCAAAAGCCTTTTAAATTTGCATAGTCTTGCGTGTTTATTTTTGCTTTTGCTGCTTTTGCTTCTAGTGTTAAATCCCAGTAATCATTGCTAAGGCCAGGGTCAAAGAGGCTTCCAGCCTGTTTCCTTCTAGAAGTTTTATAATTTCAGATCTTATAGTCACATCTTTAATCCATTTTGAGTTAATCTTTTGTAAGGTGTAAGATGATAATCTAGTTTCATTTTTTTTTTTCTGTCTTAGCTGTCCAACACCAGTTACTGAAAAAACTCTCCTTTATCCATTGTATATTCTTAGCTCCTTTGTCATAAATTGAATGACTGTAGATGCCTGTTTCTGGGCTCTCTATTCTGTTCAGCTGGGCTATGTGTCTTTTTTTTTTTTTAAATCATCTTACGATACTGTTTTGCTTTCTATAGCTTTGTAATATAGTTTGAAATCAGGGCACATTATGCCTCCACCTTTTTCTTCCTTAAGCTTCCCTTAGCTATTGGGGTCTCTTATAGTTCCATACAAATTTTATGATTGATTGTTCTATTTCTGTGAAAAATGCCATTGAAATTTTCATAGGGATTGCACTGAATTTGTAGATTTCTTTGGGTGGTAGGGACATTTTAACAATATTAATTCTTCCAATCCATAAGTGTGGAATATCTTTCCGTTTATTTGTGTTTCTCAGTGTCTTTCATCAGTGACATAGTTTTCAGTGAACAAGTCTTTAACTTTATTGGTAAAAATTATTTCTAAATATTTTATTCTTTTTGATGCAATTGTAAATAGGATTGCTTTCTTAATTTCTCTTTCTGATAGTTTAGTGTATGGAAACATAGTAGATTTCTGTCCATGATTTTGTATCCTGCAACTTTAGTGAATCCACTTATTTATTCTAACTTGGTGGAGTCGTTAGGGTTTTCTATATATAATATCTTGTCATCTGTAAAGAGTTACAGTTTTACTTCTTCCTTTTTGATTTAGATGCCTTTTACTTCCTTTTGTCTGATTGCCGTGACTATGACTTCTAATACTTTGTTGAATAAAAGTGGTGAGAGGGAGCATCCTTGTTCTCCTCCTCATCTTAGGAGAAATGCTTTCAGCTTTTCACCTCTGACTATGATATTAGCTCTGGGTTTGTCATAGACAGCCTTTATTGTATTGAGATGTGTGTCCACTGTACCCCCTTTGTTGAGTTTTTATCATGAAGGTGTGTTGAATCTAGTCACATGGTTTTTCTGTATCTATTGAGATGATCATATGATTTTTATTATTTACTCTGTTAGTGTGGTATATCTCATTGATTTTCAGATGCTGAACCATCCTTGCATACCTGAAATAAATCCCACTTTCTTATGGTGCATCAACTTTTTAATGTAATGTTGAATTTGGTTTGCTAATATTTTGTTGAGGATTTTTACAGCTATGTTCATCAGGGATATTGGCTTGTGATTTTCTTTTCTTGCATTGTCCTTGCCTGGTTTTGCTATTAGGGTAATGCAGGCCTTGTAAAATGAGTTTGGAAGTGGTCCTTCTATTTCTTGGAAGAGTTTGAGAAGGAAGGATTGGTGTTGATTCTTTGAATGTTTGGTATAATACACTGGTGCAGCCATCTGGTCCTGGACTTCTGCTTGCTGAGAGGTTTTTGATTACTAATTCAATCTCCTTACTAGCAATGTCTGTCCACACTTTCTGTTTCTTTATGATCCCCTCTTTTGTAGGTTGTATGTTTCTAAGAAATTTACCCATTTCTTCTAGGTTGTCCAATTTTTTGGTGTGTATTGTTTGTAGTAGTCCCTTAATGATCCTTTCATTTTTGTAGTATCAGTTATAACAGCTACTCTTTCATTCTTAATTTATTTATTTGAATCCTTTTCTTTTTTTTCTTTCTTGGTAAGTTAGTTTTGTTTCTTTTCAAAGAACCAGCTCTTGGTTTTATTGATCTTTTTTTTCCCCCTTTGTTCTTTTTATGGTCCTTGAGTTATCAAGTTTGTTTATTTGAGATTTTTCCTGTTTTTTGTTAGGTATTCATATCTATGAAATTCCCTCTGCTTTTGCTGCATTACCTAAGTTTTGGTATGTTGTATTTCCATTTTTATTTCTTTAAAGGTACTTTTTGATTTCTCCTTTGATTTCTAAATTGACCCATTAGCTGTTCAGTAGCGTATTATTTAATGACCACGTATTTTGGTGTTACATCTTTTTATCTTGTATCCCTTAACTAGTTATTGTTGGTTATAGTCATGCTCACAGCTTTTGCCTTTTAAACTTCACATTGACTTTTTAAGTGATTAATCCACTACCTTTTCTATGTATTTACCTTTACCAATGAGATTGCTACTTTTACAGATTTTCCTGTTATTATGGAGCATCATTTCTTTTCAGCTTAAAGTCCCTTTAACATTTAAGGCCTGTTTAGTGGTGATGAACTACTTTTGCTCTTACTTGTCTGGAAAACTCTTCTCTTAATTCTGAGTGGTAATTTTGCCTGGTAGAATATTCATGGTTGAAAATTTTATTTTTTATCAGTTTGACTATATCGTGCCACTTCCTCTGGGCTGCAGTTTCTGTTGAGAACCTACTCATAATATCATGGGGACTCTCTTTACATAAGAAGTTGTTTGTCTCTTGCTGCTTATGAGATTCTCTCCTTGTCTTTAGCTTTTGACGTTTTAATTGTAATGTGTCTTGGTGTGGTTCTTGCTGAGTTCATTGTATTTGGAGTTCTCTGGGCTTCCAGGATCTGGGTGTTGTTTCCTTCCCCAGGTTAGGGAAGTTTTTAGTTAGTATTTCTTCAAATAAGTTTTCTGCCATTTTTCTCTCTCTTCTTCTGGGACCCCTATATTTTGAATGTTAGTTTGCTTAATGTTGTCTCATAAGTTCCTTAGCTGTGTTAACCCCACTCCTCCTTTTTTAAATTTCCTTCTCTTCTAATTTCCTCTTCTGTGTCTTCGAGTTCACTGATCCTCTTTTTCTTATTCATATAGTCTACTGTTGAACTCCTTTAATGTAGTTTTAGGTCCATTATTTTATTTTTCAGTTCTGTTACTTCTCTTTGGTACTTTTTATATTTTCTGTCCCTTAGTTGTACTTCTCACTGTGTTTATCCATTCTCCTCCTGAATCAAGGGAGCATCTTTATCACCATTATTTTTTCCTTCTTATGAGGTAAGTGACATATGACTGTTCATCATGGTTTTTTCCCTAGGTTTTTACCTTATTCTTTCATTTGGGATGTATTTCTCTGTATCTTCATTTGCTTGACTCTGTTGGTTTCTATGTATTAGATGAAATAGCTACTTTTCCAAGTCATGAAGGGTTGGCCTTGTGTAGGAGATGAACCTTATTTTTCAACCCTGCCCTAGCTGTTGTCTCTAAAACCTCTGTGATTTTCCAACCATACTATTTTATTTTTAGGAGCTTCCAGCTGTTGAGGGTGTGCCAAGACTAGTCATTGTCCCAGTGGGGAGGATCTTGTTCAGCACCTAGGTTCAGGGTCTGATTGGAAGCCAGACACTCAAGCAGTAGCTTTTAAAGGATGTAGCTATATATCACATCTTATGAGTGTAAGCCCTGCTGTCTACAGACCTGGTGAGCTGGAGGTGTCCCCTGGGTGGTATGGGAGATGCTAGTGCTCTGGGGAGTGTGAAGATGTTGCACACTGGCTGGAATGAGAGGAGGTGTACATAGTTGGCATCTACTGAAAAAAGAAAAAAAAAATGAGAAAAATAAGATGGTGCTCACTGGTCTTAGCAAGGCAGAGGAAGAGTATGGAAGATGACATCCACCAGAAAGGAAAGAAAAAAAAGGCACCTGCTGGCTTTAGCAAGTGTCTACTGAAAAAAGTGCACAGCCTGAAAGTTGAGAATTATATTCTATTTGGCAAACTTTCTGAGCACGTAAGCCCAAGAGGCAGCCTCTCAGACCACTTTGAAAGACTATTCTGAAGAGGTAAGGGAGGAGCCAGGATATATAGGAGTTTGGAACAAAAATCAGGTAGTTGGAACATCAAAAGATTACTGATAATTAAAAAAACCAGACATGTCATGTTAATGAAATCACCAGTTTTCTGTGTATGGGACGATGTGAGGATCTGGACTCACTGAAGTCATTCCTTTGATAGTAACCTTCGCTAGCTAGGGCCATCTGTCCTGGTTTTCTCCATCCTGAATCTCCCTCAGGGTGGAGTTTGCTGGGGGTGGGGAACAGCTGCAGTGGCTGACGGTTAAATGGCTGCATCCCTCTTTGTTTACTGATATTCATGGAGAACTTCGTCCACACAAGGCAGGAGAGTAGGGAGATGGTCCCCACCAGCTTCTGTCCTTGGAGAGAATCCTAGGAGCCCCCTGCCCCTCAGACCAACACTTTAAAGTTAGCAAATAAATCTTTTTCACTTAAAGTCTGGGTGATTTCTCCAAGGCTCCTTCTGTGCTGGTCCTGAGGTGGGCGAATCTGTGTGGGGGCCCTTTAAGGCTGTTTCTCAGTTTCCCACAGTCCAGTGGGTCTCGTGGGTACGAGCCCCGCTGTGACCACATTTTAATGTAATTAACAGTGTTTTAGGGTATAGTGTAATTGCAACTCTGTGCTAGTCTCAGCATGAATGAAGAATGGAGCATCCTGAAATTTTCTTTGTTGGCATGGCATGATATGGCCAACAACACTTTATAATGACACTTTAACTTTTCCAACAGGATTCTAAAAAGGGCACTTTAACAAAAATGTTTGGAGTCTTCAGTTTCTATTGAAGTGATTTTTTTTTTTTTTTTAAAGTTTGGCATTCAGATTGTTCCCTCTTGAAGTGTGATGCAGTGTCAGGCCTGTGTTTTCTTCTTTGCTTGTTAGGAAAGACCTCTTCCAGGGGCTCGTACATCACCTTCATTACTTGTCATTTTCACCTTTACCTGTGTCATCAAAGATAAAAGCCAATAATGTTAGTGTAGCAGGCATGTATTTGATAGGAGAGGACATTGAATGAGGATTAATATTGTAGGCTGTAAGCCTGTTAGTGAATATTATGTTTGCTTGCCTTTGTAACCTTGAACATTTGGTACTCAGATCATCAATACTCAGAAGATCAGGAACCTCTATGTTTGTGTTACTATTTTCCATCACTGTTTTATGCTTCTGTGAGTCTGAACATCTGACTTGATATAATTGTTGTTGTGTAAAGCATTAATTTTCCAAATACAAGTAGCAATAAGGAGATACCATGGAAGTTGATGAGAAGGAACAAGAGTTCTGATTGGCATAACCTCTGCATCACCTGTACAGCTTTTGTAACAATGATAGCACTAGATTTCTGCAAAAAAAGCATCCCTTTGTTGAAAATTTGAATGTGGGTCAACAAAATTTTGATTTTTTTTCTCTTGGACAGTGCTAAATTCCCAGTGGGAAAAAGTGTCTGCAGACTATCTAAGGGACCACTGGACCTTGAAATGTTCAGCAGGAGGTACCTTAAGAAAGAAGAATTGATCTGCTGTTTCATAATGCTGTATACCTAAAACTAATACTGTTACATATGTTGTATCAATTTTATTTCAATAATAATAACAAGTAGAATTAATCTATTCTCTTGTATTATTTTGTGAGAGACTTTAAACCCAGTTCCAAACTTGGAAAAGTGCCTTCCTTTCTCCCCCAGCAATCTCTTGATTGGTAGAACATACGGTGCTAAGTGACATTTAAATTAAAGGGGGCATTTTTTGGTGGTCTTTCTATGAACTAAATGAGGATAGTTATATCAAGGGTCTCTCTTTACAGCTCAAATCTCATATATACTTGTGTGTATGGCATGTATGTGCTAGGGCTTCCCTGGTGGCTCAGACGGTGAAGAATCCACCTGCCAGTGCAGGAGACATGCATTCGATCCCTGGGTCGGGAAGATCCCCTGGAGAAGGAAATGGCAACCCACTCCAGTATTCTTGCCTGGAGAATCCCATGGACCAAGGAGCCTGGCAGGCTAAAATCCATGGGTCACAAAAGAGTCAGATACTGCTTAGCAACTAAACAATGATAACAAATATGTGCTAACTAAAATTCGCCAAATCACTAGCTTTGTTTTGCAATATTTTTCCTTATCACAAAAGAAATTTTGCCTAAGAAGATACTCTTAATATTATCTTAGGGTTTAGTTTTCAAAGGTTATTGGCAGTTTGAGTGACCTTGGTAGATTTTAAATCCGTGTTGCATGAAGTTGTTCATTATAAAATATTCTTTTCTCTTTGACAGTTGGAACTTTAGTGGGTTTATATTGCCCTGGGAAATTGGCATGCAAGAGATGTGACTGGTTTTTCCTTTTAGAAGAAAACTTCTAAAGGGACACACAGTGAGCAGTTACAAAACCAAACTGTCACCAAATTGGTTAACCCCTTGTCCTAGCCAGCGAAGCTGTTTTTCTGATTGGATTCGTGCAGCCAATAATGAAACCAATGCTGATACTGCAACAGAACTAGCTTTATTAAACATTCAAGGGATGGAGAAATGGGAACCTAGTTTGAATACCAGTTTCTCAAGCCAAATGAAATTAAGACACAACATATATGGGGGTAGGGGCTCGAGGTAAAAGGGAGGGACTTGGGAAGAGAGGGAGGAATGTTCATGAGTTATTCGAGAACAGGGGTGTGGTTTGGACGCCTTTTCAATCCTTGTATGGGCTTTTCTGGTTATTGTCATGGCAACTGTAAACTGTCTTGGGCTGATGGGTGTGTCATTTAGCTAATGTGTTATATTAACTGTGGCATGAGGCCCAAGGTCACTGGAAGGCAAATCTTCCACCATTTTGGGTTTAGCTGGTTCCAGCCAGTTCTTGTTCTTGTTCTTGTTTTTCTTTTTTCAGCTTCCTTCTGAAACTTCCTTCTAGGAGGAGCGGGAGTATAATTCTGGTACATCCACCTTGGTAACAAAACCAGGAAGATGGTTTTATGCTGTTAAGATGTGATTGAACAGTAATTATAAGGCTATTGAAATCACTACAATTTTAAAAACATTTTATTTGCCCAAACTCACATTATATGTTAAACTTCTCTTTCTGGTTTAGTATACTTGAACCTCCTAAAATTTTAAATACTGTTCAAGAAGTATGTGTGAACATGTTTCAAGATACAGGATAGACTAGCTCGAGGCTATATATTTAGCTGCTTTTTGACAAGTGAGGATTGTGGGGGAAAAAACCACTCTTATAAATATCGTGAAAGGGTTTTTGTGATAGCCGATATTCCTTAGACTGACTTTTTATGACATAGTTTGAATGCAAACATGTTATTTAGTATTGCCTTCATTATGTAGGGATCTAGTGTAGTATTTGATTTCATTTTTTTCCTGGAAAGGTAATTCAGTGATGTAGCACTCATAGTAGAATGATTTCTCACTACTCACCTGGTTTGCAAGGCTACCTTTCTCTTGCACTCAATTCTTTATGTGCACTAGGTCTCTTTCCGGATGTTCTCTTACATTTTAGCAGCTTTAACTGGCCCCTCTTGGAGTTTTGAGGGTGGGGTTTACCCCTGGTGATTATGATTTCTGTTGCAGACAAAATTTCAAGCAGTTTAAAGAAGATAGACTGGAAGGGCGGGAAGTGTTTAGGTTAGCGGTTATCAGTTTCAAACCACCAGTTTATTTTCAGCTTAAAATAAAATGTAGTTACACTATAGATCATTCCATTTATTACTAAAATTCATTTTTGGAAGTGCTTTGTCCTCTTTAGAAACTGTCTCACCTACCACATCTTTTCCCCATGGAAACAGTTTTTAAATGTTTTTGCTGACCTAGGTTTTCTTTGGAGTACAGCTATTATTACATGATTGTGAAGCAGATTGTTCTTGGGGATGTTGTGAAGGGTTTTGCAGGAGAATCCTGGAAAAGAAAGCCATTGAAGATGATTCTGTCTCTTGAACTTGGCTCGGGACTTTCCTTTCAGTTAATTGTTTATTAATTCAGCTAACAAACTGCCAAGAGGAGATGATAAAAAGGATAGTGGCAGTTACCTGTTGAGCTGCTAAGGGTGGTCCAGGTGTATTTCTTCCATTCATCCCACTGTAGAACAGGGAGGTGTAAGTTAGGTGCTGAGCTCTTTCTTTATCTCTGCGGTTCTTGCAGTTGTCCTGGGAGAAACGCTTACCTCTCTTTCTGTGCAGTCCTTGAACAACCTTCTGCTTAACTCGGTTTCTCTTCTTGATGAACGCTGGTACCTTCTGGTCTGTTCATTACTTACCATTCAATACACTGAAGCTACAGGAGTAAGATCAGAGTTAAGATGAGGTTGCCGTCCTGCAGTGCAAGTTAAAATCCAGATAGACTGTTTGACTTGGTCTCACTACATGTTATGCTAAATTTTAAATATATTACAAATAGTGAAATAGATGGAAATAAATCCTATTGTACCATTAACTGCAATACAGTGCTTTAGCTTTTGTGGCCAATGGTTCCAGGCCAGGAGGCCCTGTAACTGGTTAAATACAGTATAAATGCATCCAGTTTTCTAGAAGACGGCTTTAGGCTGTACTTTATATGAGTTTTACAGATAATTGCCCCTTTGCTGTGGCTTCATCTTCATCTTTTGGAATCAGAGTTCCGTCACACTGGCCGGGGTGGAGGACACTGGTGCAAGACCATGGACTGCCAGTGCGTAGTTGGCTACACCTTGGACTTGACCTGAACTTAGAGACGGTGTCTAGAAATGGAAGTTATGTACAAGTGTGTGCACTTACCTCTGTTAGTTTACCCTGATTTATAGACTTTCAGGTACAGGATACCTTGTTTTATTGCACTTCTTACTGATTTTACAAATTAAAGGTTTGTGGCAACCCTGCATTGTCAGATGATGGTTAGCATTTTTTAGCAATAAAATATTTGTTAATTAAGGCAAGCACATTGGGTTTTTGGACATAATGCTGTTGAACACTTAATAGGCCACAGTATAGTGAATCATAATTCTTATGTGTACTGTGAAACCAAAAAATCTGTGTGACTCACTTAATAGTGATATTTGCTGTCTTATGGTGGTCTGGAACCGAAGTGTAGTGTCTCTGAGGTAGGCTTGTAATCCTATAAGCTGTTACTAAGCAATCTGCCACTTGGTGCTGAATTCTCTCAGCTTTTGCTTGTCTGTAAAGCTTTTGATTTGTCCTTCATATTTGAATGAGATCCTTGCTGGGTACAGTAATCTGGGCTGTAGGTTATTGTCTTTCATCATTTTAAGTATGTCTTGCCATTCCCTCCTGGCCTGAAGAGTTTCTATTGAAAGATCAGCTGTTATCCTTATGGGAATCCCCTTGTGNTGTGTTATTTGTTGTTTTTCCCTTGCTGCTTTTAATATTTGTTCTTTGTGTTTGATGTTTGTTAATTTGATTAATATGTGTCTTGGGGTGTTTCACCTTGGGTTGAGAGAGACAAATCCTGCCAGTAACCAGTTCCTTAGGTGTTTTCCACCATCTGGAACACACAGAGATTCACAGAGTTGGATAGAGAAGAGATAGGGGAGAAAAGAGACAGAGGCCACCTGGTGGAGAAAAAGGAGAGTCCAAAGGAGGAGAGAGTGGTCAAGCCAGTAATCTCGCTCTCAGGTAAACTTGGGTAGTGAAGTTTGGGTTTTTAAATGTACAAAATTGACAACAAAAACCTAAGAGCAAANATTAAAAATCTAGAGTAGAGGTTGGATTTTCAAAGATACAATATTAAAGAAAAGCAGAAGGAAAAAGGAAGAAAGAAAAAAAAAAGAATTATTTTTAAAAAGAAACAAAAAAAACCCAAAACAAACAAACAAACAAAAACCCACCAACAACCATCCAAAGACTATATATGGTGTTTGCGGAGAGGGAAAGATGGCGGAGGAATAGGATAGGAAGACCACTTTCTCCCTCACAAATTCCTCAAAAGAACATTTCAACGCCAAGCAAACTCCACAAAACAACTTCTGTAGGCTCGCAGAGGACATCAGGCAACCAGAAAAGCAGACCATTGTCTTCAAAAACAGGTAGGAAAAAATATAAAAGACGAGAAAGGAGACAAAGGAGGTGGGGAGGGAGCTCCGTCCNAAGCCCGTCCCGGGAAGGGAATTTTAAGAAGAGAGGTTTCCAAACACCAGGAAACACTCTCCCTGCTGAGTCTGTGGCGAGCCTTGGAAACACAGAGGACAACATAACAGGAAGGAGTTAAGAACCCACGAGTCGAAAGAAATGTCAGGTTGAGAGTGTAGGTATGTACTGGTGACCTTTTTAGTATCGGAACTGATCTACCTGGAAACAACCGTTTCATTATAGAGACGATAAATTATACGATAGATCCAACCAGTATTGAAAGGAAGGTTCCTCGTTCGTAGAAAATTAAAGTACCGACGTTAGTGGTAGACGTCACTAAAACCTCGGGGTTTTTTATTTCAGACTGTGACAAAGGTGACAATGGGGTAGATAAAGGGTACTTCACTACCCTGGTCTACGGTATTAGAATCAAAAGACTTACAACTGGAAATTCGGTTGAGAAAGTGAAAGTAGTTCTCCGAAAAATCAAGGAGAAGTGAAAGACGGCATTCCCACCACAGTAGACGTATAGACTCCAATAACTATAAAGAAAACCGTTAGAACTAAGGTCGAACACGAAGAAGGTCGGGTCGAAATGTATACATATATAAATATATACGAATCGTAAAACAATTCTTCAAAATGTAGATGTGAATACTCCCTATAAGTTATCGACACAAAACAAAAACATACGTAAAACCAAAACTATAGTCTGAAGTATTTTACTCAAGTCAAGAGAGGGCAAAAGACCTTCTCTAACACATTTTAACAATCAAAAAAATAGGAACCATCTTAAGAGGTCACTTTAGTAGACTTAGACTTCTGTGAACAAAAAATTCAATACTTAATTAAGGTAATCATCGACATCACGACGAGTTTAATACACGAAGTACAACCAATTCACTGTCATTAAACATGGAAATTTCCTTAGTTAAAGAAATTTAATAGTCAAGTTAGATACAAGTCAAAAAGTATCAAAATAATAGAAGAACAACAATCGTCCTAGACTTCACTATACGATGTGGAGTAAGTAAAGACTATGACCTTTAAACACAGAAGAGAAAAAGAAACAGTCAGAACGATCTCCAAACAGTTAAAATAACTAGAAAAGTTCTTCGTCAAAAAATTTTAACTATAAAGTTCAACAAAGATAAAAGTCAAAACAAGTAAGAAAAGAAATAATCAAAGAAAAGAGAGAAACAAAACCTAAACAAAACGAGAAGAAAAGGATCAAAGAAATCTACACTCAAATCTAATGACTTAACTCTGAAGAGAAAAGAAGTAAAGTCAAGTCAACGAGTCAACACAGACTGAGAAACTCTGGGGTACCTGATGTCATACGGTCCGAAGGGACAGGTCGTGGTTGAGGGTCTCGAACGAGTTTGAGTGTATGTAACTCTTTATAGTGTATGTATGTTTGTAGTGTATGTAGTGTTTGTAGTGTATGTAACCACTACGGTAGGTTAGTAGACTAGGAGACAGTAGGGGAAGAGGAAGACGGAAGTTAGAAAGGGTCGTAACCTCAGAAAAGGTCACTCAGTCAGGAAACGTAGTA
This sequence comes from Capra ibex, assembly GCA_006410555.1. Classification (NCBI taxonomy): domain Eukaryota; kingdom Metazoa; phylum Chordata; class Mammalia; order Artiodactyla; family Bovidae; genus Capra; species Capra ibex. Next base: position 34,570,701 of record SJYO01045292.1, read on the forward strand.
CACCGGTTTCATAACCTCGAAGTCGAAGTCGTAGTCAAGAAGGTTACTTATAAGTCCCAACTAAAGGAAATCCTAACTGACAAAACTAGAGGAACTACAGGTTCCCTGAGATTTCTCAGAAGACGTTGTGGTGTCAAATTTTAGTAGTTAAGAAACGACGAGTCGGAAGGGATTCTAGGTTGAGAGTGTAGGTATGTACTGATGACCTTTTTCGTATAGAAACTGATCTGTCAGCAAACAGTCTTTTATTACAGAAAACGTGTCTCAACCTGTGCTGACTATGCTGAATCATCGTCGTCGTCGAAAAATTTGTACGACAATTTTTCCAAACAGTATCGAAAAGAAGGTTCCTCGATCATAGAAAATTAAAGTACCGACGTCAGTGGGAGACGTCACTAAAACCTCGGGTTCTTTTATTGAGAGTGACAAAGGTAACAAAGGGGTAGATAAACGGTACTTCACTGTCCTGGTCTACGGTACTAATCAAAAGACTTACAACTCAAAATTCTGTTGAAAAAGTGAGAGGAGAAAGTGAAAGTAGTTCTCCGAGAAAACAAGGAGAAGTGAAAGACGGTATTCCCACCACAGTAGACGTATAGACTCCAATAACTATAAAGAAGACCGTTAGAACTAAGGTCGAATACGAAGTAGGTCGGACCGTAAAACGTAATACATGAGACATATATTCAATTTATTCGTCTCACTGTCATATGTCGGAACTACATAAGGAAAAACTTAAACCTTGGTCAGAAGACAAGGTACAGGTCAAATTGACAACGAAGAACTGAATGTATGTCTAAAGAGTCTTCCGTCCAGTCCACCAGACCATAAGGTTAGTGAACTTCTTAAAAGGTGTCAAACAACACTAGATGTGTCAGTTTCGAATACCACATGGGAAATTATTGAATATATATGTATAAACTAGATGATTAAACTAGATAGTCTAAAAGGAGACATTGGTTAAGTCCAAAAGACTGTAGAAAACCTGTTCTCTTATACATTTTGACTGTCAAGTACACCGAACAAGTCAACCTGGTCCGTGAAGCCAAGTCCTAAAGTGGAGTCTCTCGTGTCAACATGGTAAGACTGAAAACTTTCATGTTCTTAACCTCAAGAGACACGGTTTTTCAGAAACTCTTTAATTCTCTTACCATCTTGGAAATCTTAATTACTTTGACCTGTTGATGGGTAGGAGGATGATGCGAAGGTTTACCTTTTTTATTTTATTTTTTCTATAAATACCTCTCGTGTGGAACCCCCTATCTCTCTCTTTCTTTCTTTTTTTCTTAATTAAGTTATACAAGGTACACAGGTACGGGAACTATAACTCAATTTTCGGAGTCTCTTCCTACCTTATTTCACTTGAGAGAAACCATTCCCTTATTTACGGAAAGGGAAACCCCGTGACCGTCACAACGGGTTGACTTGAAGGACGTTATTATCTTTACCAAATAAAGACTCGACAGGAAACACCATCGGTGATCTGTATGTACTGACAACTCGTTAAAGTCACACCGGTTACGTTGACCTTTTGACTTAAAACTTAACATAAGTTAAAGTTCATTTCTTCATCTTCTTTGTATTTATATTTATCGGTGGATAATAAATTCAATAGATTAGTGATACTGTTCACCCTCAGAATCCAGTAAATGGATTATGGAAAAAGTAAAAAATGATGAAAAATTTTTAATAATAACGTGGTATCGTTATTATAACTTTACGTGGACGATATTTCCGTACACAAATAAGTAGGGGAGCACATCTGTAATTGTTTCTAGAAGATGTTAAGTCTACCACAACCATAGAATAGGTATCGAATACATAGTTACATACAACGACTTAATCATTGTATTCGTATGACATCGTATTTGTATGAATAATATACAACAACAAGGATCATTCTCACAACTTTTCTAACTCCTTTAATAATCACTGTCGAGGAGTCTTTCACTCCTTCTACTTCTTGTTGGACTAGTAGCAGTCCTTCGTTTACGTCTAAACGGTAGTCTTATAACCGTTTAAGTCTTCGACCACTTTATAAACTTCCACTCTTTGTTTGGAAAATATGACATAAACGTTACAAATAAAATTTAAAAAAGGGTTTTTATACATAAGACGAAAGTTCAAATGATATATAAAGAAAGTTCATTCCTATCATTGATAGGGATAATAATAAATTCACACGTATACCTTTCCAGAATAATGAGACTCCTATCACTCTAAACACGGTCGGGAGAGGGGATCCACCCCTCTTCCGTCACCTGGTACCGTCGGTAGTCTATAACACTGAATGTATGTGGTAACACACTGATCGTCATACCGTACTACCTTTCTCGTTCCCCAAAACTTCAACCTGAATCTGACTTAAGATCTAACACAGCGATTGGTAGACACTGACAACTTTTCATACCAAACGTCGGAATTAGAAGGACTGGGTACCTCATTTCAATCATCATAGGTGAGATCCTAATAAAATTCCTGACTCTTTTGTGTGAACTTTCTACATCACACCACAGACTATGTAACATCCATGAATTTTATATACAACCAGACAAAGACGATGAGACAATTCACTCTACGGTACACACTTTTATAAAACATTATTATTTATTTACTGGGTATATTATGACATAAATTCAGGAGTTTATTCCTTTTAATAAACGAGTTTGGGTTTAGTTACAATTAAAGACTACAACCTGTCACTTAGAACCATTATCGACACTGACGACGATTCAGCGAAGTCAGCACAGGCTGAGACACGCTGGGGTCTCTGCCGTCGGGTGGTCCGTAGAGGCAGGGACCCCAAGAGGTCCGTTCTTGTGGACCTCACCCAACGGTAAAAGAAGAGGTTGTGTACCTTCACTTTTCACTTTCACTTCAGCGAGTCAGTGCAGACTGAGGGTCGTTGGGGTACCTGAGGTCGGATGGTCCGAGGAGACAAGTACCCTAAAAGGTCCGTTCTCAGGACCTCACCCAACGGTAACGGAAGAGGAACCATTATCGATCCGGGACAGATTTCAATGGTAGGTCTTCAGGAATACTTTTGTTGTGAGACTGAATGGAGTCGAACAGGAGGACGTAAACGATCCGAAACGTATAAATTTCTTTAAATGTACTGAGGATTTAATGATTTCCCATGAAAAGGACATGGAAACTCTAGTAGGGTTCGACTGTCGAGTTTGTCGGATATACGCGTAAAAGTACTTAAGTCTTTTCGAGGAGGGACGGCGGTCCACTCGTCAGACCATCCATATTCATTCGGTTTTTTCAAAAAGGATTTTCTTTATATATACAGGTGAAGGAGACAACCGTAGTAGAGTCGACGTCAAGATTCATGAAGAGTCTTTTAAGAGAATACAAAAGGACTTAGGACTCTTTTTAATCGGTTCTTTAACCCTTTTACCTTTTAATCTTAATTTCAACTGTCAATTTCAAACTATTAGAAGGACTTCTGTACTGTCTAAGTTTCCTTAGATGACTGTAGTACCTCTCGCCCTGTTCAACTAATAGAATCATTAGTAAGATGTCACAAACACCAACAGTTTCGTTGTGTGACACGTATAATCTATAAGGTTCCTAAGGGTTACATAGTCCCAGGGGGCATAGTCAGACACCGGACAATCGTTGACCCGTGTGTCGTCCTCCACTCATCGTGCCATCACTCACTTCGAAGTAGACACAAATGTCGTCGAGGGGTAACGAACGTAATGGTGGACTCGATGCGGTGGACAGTCCAGTCACCGTCGTGATCTAAGAGTATCCTCACACCGGGGATGACACTTGTAGTGTACACTCCTCAGGTCCAATGTACGAAGAATACTCTTAGTAAAGTTTTCGTAGTGGTAGGACCAGGTACCTTTTTAACAAAAGGTACTTTGACCAGGGACCACGATTTTTCCAACTCCTGACGACTCTATATGTTAATATAAACGGTCAATAGGGAGTTATTTCAAATCTTTTTCTTTTAAGACCGTCGTCTTAGTTTCCACCTTCTTCTGCAAAGGTCCATAGTCCTGTCCTCGGTCACTCTCTTTTCACCAGGGTCGGGTCCACCAGTCGGAGTGAATAACGGCACGAGACTTACACATACACGTCCTACCACTCAGTAAGAACGTTTTTATTTGCCACGTAAATATACGTAGTATAGGAAATGTGTTTAGGATAATCACCACAAGATTCTTTATTGTTTAAACACTTCGTTTTATTCAGTAATTTACACTTTAAAACTGGACACTAAGAACATCGGAACGACTTGAACGACCTTTAGACTTGTCATTCAGTAAATCTACATGAACCTGTGAAAAAGTCACAAATTTATAAGTGATATAACACATATGACACATAATGTCAAACAAGAAACGTTCATTAAATTGTCTTCTTTACGTTTCACTCCTTCTACACTTACACCCAACACGTCGTCAGGTAACACTACGATCTTTGACTAGATTTTAGACTTAATCGTTTGCTAGACTAATCGATTATTATTAATCGTTTGGTAAATTGGAGTTACCAATTTAGTCTTAGTCCCGTTCGTCTATTTTATAAAAGTAGTAACTTTTTCTTTTACTCCCATATACTTCGTTTGGGATTACGGGTGGAACCGAGACGAAAACCTTCGAAGAATTGTCAAACTGACGACAGTTACATTTTACTTTCTTTTTTTAAAAAATTATAGCCCGTATAAACATGACTTTATTTTTAGTTCTTACAACTAATCCTGTTAACTGCGAAACGAAACACATAAAATTTTAATATAAAATTCTTATAGAATATTTACTATTTATAAAATGAAAAAAGAAAGTTGAAAAATTTACCGAAAATAAATCGTAAATAAAACACACTATAAGGGAGAAGATCACAAATGACAATAGTTTATAGTCCACCTCTAGTGAAAATGTACCCTAACATTATACATATCACCAAAAAAAAAGAATGTTTTTTTGGAGACTTTAAAAATCGTAAAGATAGTATTTTTTCTGAACACCAAATAATGTCTTTATTAAATGGTAATATCAGTAGGAATGATAAATCAACGTACATTTATTTTAAATCGTTGTGTACACTTCATTGTACTAAAGTCCTTAAAGACTGGTGACGACCCTTAAGGTTAAAGAATAAGACCTTAGACCTTCTAACTGTAAACGACCCTTAAACCTCCGTCAGACACCTCGTGTCTGACTGCAAAGTCAGGGTGTCAAGACGGGGGTGGAACCGTCCTCAGAAACACGTGTTTGGTGGGTTAGTTGTGTCACCGGTCAGGACGTCCGTCCCGTCGGTACAGGTCCGAGACCTCTGGAAGGACTGGAAAGGACTCAGTGTCCCGGTGGTACCAGAGATGTGTGTTCCTCATACAATAGACTCCTGTGAGACCGGCGTCTCTAGAGACGGTGGTTGTGAACTCAGTCTGTCCGCGATCCCGAACCTGTGTCGGAGATCTTCTTCTAAACCTTCTCTGGACCACAAATACGTATCTTAAACCCAGACAATTGAAAAAAAGTATTTATTTTCCTCTATTTCTCAGGTTTGTCGTCTTCATAGTCGGTCCAGTCGTCCGTCTTATTACCCCGTCAATTCTCTGTACTGGAAGTTACAGTTGTTCAGAAGTTGACTCAACCCGAAGGTGGCGGATGATAGAGTCGTCGGAACCCCCACGACCGGTAGGAGACATTCGAAACCAGAGGATTAACAAGGTCTATCGTCTTATTTTCTAGAATGGAAAATCCTAATAATAATCATAATCCACTCTAGATTGTGTAAATTCACGAAATCGTGCTTCCCGAGTCGGGGACAATCGTTACTATTAAGAAAGATAACGTGTAATAATCGTATTTGTTGCATTCCACCCCTCAGATTACTGGGCGTGTCTACCAGAAGTCGAAAACGAAATTCTAAGACCATTGGTTATTTTCCTTCTTTATGTCACTCAAGTATGTCACTCCCTGCGAAAGGTAGTATTCCGTTTTTGTTGGGGGAACGGTTACTCACATTGACTAGGACCACGATTCTTGTCTTTCTTAAAGGAGGGGTTCCTGTATTCCCCCATCTGGCACCGAGTCACCACGGGGTACAGGAGGTGTCATAGGAGGGGTACTTGCGACGATTCTCGAACGTAAAAAGTCGATCAACTCTATTTACGTATATCACCGTCTAGTTTTTCTCTACGTGACTACACGAGGCTCTTGTCGAGTCCTTTCGCACATAACTACTTCGCGATGAGTCTGAGTGTGTTCAATGGGGAGTCATTGAGCACACGTTTACACTATGAAAACCGGTCTGCCATTTACCGAACTTTAATAATATCAAGGGGTGTCCATTTATAAGAATTGTATGGGTTATTTTCTTTTTCATATAGATGTTTTCGAAAGTCCTAAAAGTTGTGTATATTTACAAAAAGACACCTTTGTGTTTTCCTATACTTTTTAGATACTTTACGTTTAAACTTACAGAGATCCATTAGAGTTTTATTTATTTGGACTATGACATTAAATGTTTCAATATATTTAAATCTGAAGTAGGTCGTTTCTTTACAAGTACGACTCGACTGAGAAGTGAATGGTAAAAGGCTCATGTCGTTACAGACACTAACAACTTTTTCAAAACTACTCAAGTAATTATGGGTTTGTTCGGTTACTCACTATGTCGAATCATAAATAGGTCTCGATACTCGAGTCTAGAACCGTGCACTATTTCCCTGATTCAGAAATTATTAAACCGAAACTGTGTGTAGGTAAAGTTGAACGTGTAAAATGTAGACACATATAAGAATGTTAGACCTCAAAATCTTGTGTTAACTTAAAAATTTGATTACCTATGTAACGTAAAAATAAGTGGTTGGAAGGTTACAGAAAAGGGGGTGTAGTGACTACTGAGACCCGAAGTTAAGATTCACTTCATTATTCGAGGAATAAGTCGATGGAAGACATGAATAGAAGAGGGTCGAACAGACAGAATAATCGATGTCGACTAATTAGAACAAAGACTTAGAACGTCATACACAAGTTCACTCGTGTCCGAACGGAGAGGTAGAAAACGAGTCCTCCCTGTCACTGTTTTACTCCAAGGGTTTCCCGGTCTGGTAGGAAGTGAGAGTCGAGGAGCTCTTATCACGACAAGGGAGACGACAACCACAGAAAGAGGTGGAAGAGAACGAGGGGGAAGAGGAGGGAAAGAACGGGGGAAGAGGAACCTCTGCATAACAAAGGAACGGTGTAAACACAGTTATAATAGAAGAGGGGTAACTACCAACGAAGTTTTAGAACGTTGTTTTTATAAAACGATATATACTCATAATCACTAACCCCCTCTATCAACAATTCCAGATATGGGGTGCAATTGCGAGATTTTTATGTCGTTCAAAATGAGTAAAGATTTAGTCTTTACATAACTTGTGGAAACACTCTATCCTCCGTTCAACCCCCTAAACAACACCGAACCTTAACATCTAAAGAAGTAGTGTTCATAAGATTATAATAATTGTACTCATCCATGAGAAACCCGAAGGGTCCACCACGGTCACCATTTCTTTGGTGGACGGTTACGTTCTCTACTTCCAAACTAGGGACCCAACCCGTCAAGAGGACCTCCTCCCGTGTCGTTGGGTGACGTCCTAAGAACTGACCTCTTAGGGTAGACCCTTAAAACCCTTCGGACCGTCTGATATCAGGTATCCCAGCGTTTCTTAACCTGTACAGACTTCACTGAATCGTGTGTACATACGTCCATGAGGAATCATTGTACTATATTTTACAATTTTCTAGTATTAATATTTATCTAGATGTAAAGTATACGGAATCACGTCGTCAGGGGTCGACAAAACCGTAGTCCCTTTCCAAAACACCTTCTGTTAAAAAGATACTTGGTCATTACCCTCCCACCAAAACCATACTAAGTTCGCAAACGTAAATAACACATGAAATAAAGATAATAATAATGTAGTCGAGGTGGAGTGTAGTAGTCCGTAATCTAAAGTCTCCAACCCCTGGAGACAGAACCACAAGTCAAGTCAAGTCAGTGAGTCAGTACAGGCTGAAAAACGTCGGGGTACTTGACTTCGTGCTGTCCGGAGGGACAGGTAGTGGTTGAGGGTCTCAAGTCAGTTTGAGTACAAGTAGCTCAGTCACTACGGTAGGTCGGTAGAGTAGGAGACATCAGGGGAAGAGGAGGACGGGGGTTAGGGAGGGTCGTAGTCCCAGAAAAGGACTACTCAGTCGAGAAGTGTATCCACCGGTTTCATAACCTCAAAGTCGAAGTTGTAGTCAGGAAGGTTTCTTGTGGGTCCTGACTAAAGGAAATCTTACCTGACCAACCTAGAGGAACGTAAGGTTCCCTGAGAGTTCTCAGAAGAGGTTGTGGTGTCAAGTTTTCGAAGTTAAGAAGCCACGAGTCGGAAGAAGTATCAGGTTGAGAGTGTAGGTATGTACTGGTGACCTTTTTGGTATCGGAACTGATCTACCTGGATACAACCGTTTCAGTACAGAGACGAAAACTTATACGATAGATCCAACCGTACTGAAAGGAAAGTTCATCATTCGTAGAAAATTAAAGTACCGACGTTAGTGGTAGATGTCACTAAAACCTCGGGGGGTTTTATTTCAGTCGGTGACGAAAGGGTAGATAAAGGGTACTTCACTACCCTGGTCTACGGTATTAGAAGCANTGGATACAACCGTTTCAGTACAGAGACGAAAACTTATACGATAGATCCAACCGTACTGAAAGGAAAGTTCATCATTCGTAGAAAATTAAAGTACCGACGTTAGTGGTAGATGTCACTAAAACCTCGGGGGTTTTTATTTCAGTCGGGGACGAAAGGGTAGATAAAGGGTACTTCACTACCCTGGTCTACGGTATTAGAAGCAAAAGACTTACAACTCGAAATTCGGTTGAAAAAGTGAGAGGTGAAAGTGAAAGTAGTTCTCCGAAAAATCAAGGAGAAATGAAAGACGGTATTCCCACCACAGTAGACGTACAGACTCCAATAACTATAAAGAGGACCGATAGAACTAAGGTCGAACACGAAGAAGGTCAGGTCACAAAGAGTACTACATGAGACGTATCTTCAATTTATTCGTCCCACTGTTATATGTCGGAACTGCATGAGGAAAAGGACAAACCTTGGTCAGACAACAAGGTACAGGTCAAGATTGACAACGAAGGACTGGACGTATATCCAAAGAGTTCTCCGTCCAGTCCACCAGACCATAAGGGTAGAGAAAGTCTTAAAAGGTGTCAAATAACACTAGGTGTGTCACAATGACGGAACCACATTCATAGGAATTTTGACTTCTTACTTAAAGACCTAGGTCTCAACTTTCGGACATCCTTAGGTAAAGAAACACCCAACTTCCACCAAACCTATACCTTAAATTTTGATATCCTAGCTCTTTAAGTTCTCTTGTATCTCTTCTGATCTTTTACCAACCACTCGAAAATCTATCGACCTTCCCTAGAGTCTCCGACCGAGATCTTAGGACGAAATAGATGGGACACCCGTAAAACCTCCCTACAGAAAACTCCTATTCTGGAGACGAGGGCATCAGGGTCCGAGTAGACCCTACTGTAATCGTTCGTCTAAACCTCGGGATGACCCTTCACGAAACAAGGAGACCTGAATGAGAACTCATGAACGACGGGATTACCTCCTTAGGTCCCACACAAGGGGTCCCGGTGAAGAGTCCACATTGAGGAGGGACGTCCTACTGACAAAGACGTGGACTCTAAAACTAGTCTCAGGTGGGACCCCTTCGTCCGTCTATTTTCGTAACGAAATTTTTCGACTCAAGTCGTCGTCCACCAAACTTTTCACTTAAGGTCACCTTTCTGGCCTTCGGTCACTGGACACCGGGACTACCTCTCACAAACCCCGGAACCTTACCCCATCACAAGAACCTTCGTCGGTCCTTTCCCGGTTCTCTCTTCCGTCCGGTCAAAGAGTCCTCACAGACCCGACCACGTCTAATTCAAACCTCTCTCACTTTATAGGTTTATCTTTCTAGGTATGTCATCAACCTTTATTTCCCAACTACGAGGTTAATAAGCAATCTTTACCCTAATGGAAAAACCAACTCCTTACTTTCCGAATCCTTTTACACCTCGTCTACCCGGACAAACACAGAAAAATAAGTACTAACTTACACTGGAGAACCGTTCGATTAGTCTTTGATATCACGAACTTAATCATGTATGTTGATTGTGTCACAAATACTTAGTTTTATAAATACAATTTACCGTCGGAAATTTATAATCAAACGGTGGAATATTCGTCTAACGAAAAAAACCGGGAAAAAAACAACAACAAATTAGAATTTCTTTCATTGTAAACCCCTGAAGAGATGGCAGGTGACCAATTCCGAAGCGGAATGTTACGTCCTCCACACCCAAACTAAGGAACAGTCCCTCAATCCTAGGACGTAACGGAACACCGGTTTTTTTGTTTTGTATTTGTTATAACATTGTTTAAGTTATTCCTGAAATTTTTACCAGGTGTAAATTTTTTTGCAGAAATTTTTTCCCCATTGTAAAATAAACCATTAAAATACGTTGGTCAATCACCTAATTTTTCTAATTAATTTCCTTCTGTTTTTTAATTTCAAACTTCGTTATTCTCTTTTTTACAAATAAAATTTCAGTAAAAAGGGAAGTTAACTATTGAGGATGTACAATTGTGACACTTCTCGATCTATATACTTCCGACCCCTTTCTTCCCGAAAAATTTAAGTCTTTACACCATAGTGGGATCTCATACGAAACAATGGTTCAAGATCTTCCCACTGGCACCGTAGACTAGTGTTCAGTGAGTCGTCTCTCACCGACCGCACCCGACGACTCACCGTCGAATACTAGTACCGCTCCGTAGTGTATAATTAGGAGAGGGTCGTAGGTACTACACAACCACTCTCGATCACTGATTAAATAAATAAGATACACTAATTTGAACACAACCAAAGTGGAAAGTGCACTCGGTCCCTAGAACGACCAAGAAGAAGACAATACATAGGTGTTCGAGACTTAGGAGTCCGGTACTCTACACTTTTATGTACCACCAAGGGGGCCGAGTCGTCACTGTTCCTGAGATGAAGTCCCGTTGTAGATAATTATCTCCTACAGTGTAGTCTTTAGGGTCCTCCGAAGACTTCTCTGAAAGGTCCGAGGAAGGGACCTTACAAAGCTAAAGGAGAGACCTCCTCATAAGAACCGTTTCTGTAAAAGTCTGAACTTTTGGAAACAATTTCTGACGTAAACACCCCGAGTCAAGGACGTACTAGAAGGTGCTTAACTAATTCTGTGTGTGTATCTGTGTGTGTGTGTGTGTGTGTGTGCGCGCGCACACGCGTGTGTGTGCACTGGAAGTAACCAATCTTTCAACAGGATTCACCTTCGACCCTCAATATACCAAAAAGTAGTCTCCTTAAAACTACATGAAATACAGTTAATGTCAATTAATTTAAGGAAAGGGTAATGAACCAAAACCCCTACCTCACCGTCCATCACACTAGGGACAAAGTAACCACCTTTTCAACTCTTTATGAAGTGAGGTCCGGTGTGTCTTCCACCGACACCCGGCCCTTCCGCAGGTCCCAGATACCAATAACGAGCAACGGACCAACGACACAGGGAGACAGGTCTTCGATTCTCGGGTCCCCTGGGTTTCCGGAGTGACAACTTGATAAAAGAGGAGGATAAAAGAGAGTACAAACAAAAAAAAAAAAGTGAGACTCATTCACTGATCAATACGTACCTGATGAAGACGTGTTTCCTTAAGTCACAAGTAAAAATCCTTCGTCATCGTCTCATGTGATCCAAAAATGAATTTTTCTACCTTTTCTTACATTGTCTCGTCACGATAATAATAATTTTTCTTAGAAGGTTTTTACCCTTTGTCACCAGTGACGAATACGTAGGTCTATTTGAGATCATCAACTCTTCCTTATAATCATGGTAAAAGGACTCTTTGTACGAAATTCAATTATGCATACAAAACTGTGACAATACTCAACTAAAACTTTTATCAGAGGTTCCACTTTTCTCACCCTCCTGAAATTTTTTTCAAGGGCCTATCAGTAGTCTTCTATAAAGTTAAGGTAAAAGATTACTTTAAGGATGAGTCGTCTCAGACGTACATGTAAAAGAATTTATCACACTTCACCTTCACAATCAGCGAGTCGACATATGTTGAGAAACGTTGGTGTACTTGACGTCGGACGGTCTGAGGAGACAGGTACCCCAAGAGGTCCGTTCTTATGACCTCACCCATCGGTAAGGGAAGGGGTCCCCGTGGAAGGGTTGAGCCCTAGCTTGGAACCAGAGAACGTAACGTCCGTCTAAGAAATGACAGACTCGGTGGTCTCCTTGGCGATGTATCACATCACATTCTTAAAATGAATAAGTCTAACTCTACACACTGAACATATTACGGGTGATTCTTTCCTAATCAGTAGAAAATAAAAATATCGTCTTCTCTGTCACCTTCACCACTTCTCCGGAGTGGGAGACTCGAGATGTCTATATTGTCATTGAACAAAAGTCAAAAACTCGAAATTTGAACGAAACGGAGACCCGTTAGTATTTATTTTCTCACCTCTTTTTCGTTTCTATTGATATACCCATACCATTTATGTGGTAACTTAGTATTGGTACATATACCGGGGATCGAGCGTAATACGTTAGTGTAGGTGAATTGATGACTTTTTACTGTTATACTTTTTAGAGATCCCTCCAGAGAATTCCAAATTGAGATAAGTAAGAGAGTTCTTGTGCATGGTGATTGATAAAGTCGATCTCGCATTAATCTCGTATGTGTGACGGTGGATCGTTAAGTATACTAAAAACTAATCTTTCTTATAACCATAGATTCCGTCAAAACACATTACTAGACCTTTACATTGTCTAGACAAGTCCCTTAAACGACTGACTATACAAACGTTGTTGTTATAAAAAATAAGGAGTTTCGTACGGAGGTTGGGTTTCAATAAACTCTCCGATTTATCTCTTTTCTTCAAATACAGATCAAGGGCTAAATACATTAGGTCACCTAACGAAGTGAAAAACCCCAATTTTTGTGTACAATGTCTTCAAACTTACGACTTCTTAAAGATTCACATCCCCAACTCCTCATTCTCCATGGTTTAAACTATATTTACTACAAGGTAAAGTGTATAAAGATCTTTAGGAGACAGGGGAAAAGTAGGTGACCGGAAACTCGAAGGACTACCGTCCCCGACAGCTAGGATTAGGTCGAGAACCAGACCGACCGTTACGGGACGACTATGAAGGTACTGTGTGTCTCGGACAGTCTCCGAACACAAGGAGAAGACCCGGTAGGAAATAGAGGAGACATAAATCTCATAATATTTTACTGTGTAACTGTATACGAGTAACATGGATAAGTTCGGTACGTTTTCTTATTTTCACTTACGGGAGGTCTACAGACATATATATGTATGTGTATACATTGAAAGTATGCATTTTACTTCAGTCTGATACTAAGATGTAACATGCAAAACAGAATTATAAAGCATGAAACAGAACCACTAGAAAGCATAGATGGAATGAGGAAAATTAACGCGGTATCATAAAGTAATATGTATATAGCCATTAAATTGTCAAGGGAACAACCATTGGAAAATCCAAAAGAGGGGTTTAGTTAAAAACAAGACTACTAAGTCGGCGTTTATAAAAATACATACGAAGCCTGTAACATACATAAAGGTATCCTACTCAACAAACTTTATCTTAACGAACGCACTTTCTCATACGTGTAAAGTTTACAACTATCAAGATTACCCCTCAAACAAGTTACCACATTTTCAAGTCAATACTTTCCACTTGTTCAAGACATTGTAACATGGACATCAATTGTTACGACAACTGTGAATTTTTTACATTCTCCCTCTAGAGTGTAACACAACACGACACACACTCAGCGAAGTCAGTACAGATTGAGACACTGGGGTACCCGAAATTGGACGGTCCGAGGAGACAGGTACTCTAAGAGGTCCGTTCTTATGACCTCGTCCAACGGTACGTGATAATCGTATGTTTTTCACCCCTCCGTATTTCTTTGAAACTCTCAACTGCTCATATAATTAACAGAACTAACACCACGACCAAAGTGTCCATATACTTACACAGGTAGGAGTAATTTAACAAACGCAGTTTATATATATCATAAAAACGTATAGTTAATATGGAGTCATTTCTACACAAAAATTTTTTTCTTATACACGCGTCACTTCAACCTCTTCATGACGTAAAAAAATAAAATCTCCCTTTATATTACTTTTCATTAGTTGGTGTATTTTTTAAAAACTATTGAGGGAAGTCTTTTATTTGTAGGTAAATGTGAGATAGTCACTATTGTAGTTTCCAAATGTTGGAGTCTGTGTGTTACTTTAGTCGGGTCGAGAATTGTTTTGTTTCTGGACTACGGGTCGATGGTAAGTACCTTCAAACCTAAATTAACCAAACCTTACCCCAGACCCGTAACTATCAGAAATTTTAGAGGGGTCCCATAATTTTAATGAGTTGATCCTACTTCTAAATGACAATATTTAAAATTGGACGTCAGAAAAAAACAAAATATTCCCCTTTTTACATAGCATACACTTAAAGGTACAAGGACTAACAATCACTCTAACTGTGTACTCAATTGTATACTCAAAACATAACACATGGAACGGACAAAGGGACACACCTACAGAAAACTAAGAACTACGTTTAATTAGGAAACAATACACGGTCAAAGAGAGTTAAACAGGATACAGTTTCAGTCTACTGTCCAAGTCGGTGAGAAAGGAAGTCACTAGACTCAACGAAGAAAATAGTTTATAACAGTAAAGTGAAATTCTGAAACACAGGTCTAGAAGGATGTAACTAAATAAACCTATTAGGGTACGACAAAATTAATAATATCGAAACCATATAAATTTATAAACCGGTCTCTCAAAAGAATTTTATAAAATTTGATGAAAAACGTATAAAAGGTAAGGTCTAGTAGAACTGTTACTAAGGTCTTGGTTCAAAAAAAAAAAAAATTTTTCGATTTTTTACGACGATCCTAAAACCAACCGAATGTAATTAAACATTTAATAAAAACCTATTTAATGTCAAAATTATTACAACTTAATAGGATAATCCTTTATACCATACTGGTAAGTGAATAAATTAGAAATCATATGAAGTCATTTTGAAGTATCGAAAAGGACGTATATAAACGTCGTGTAAAGAACACTCTAAGTGAGTATCTATAAAAATGACGATAATAAAACGGTTATGACCGTACCCTTGAAAAAAGTCTAATGTATAAAACTAAACAATAAGAGTCGATGAGTAAAAACTTATAAAGGAAACATAGGTTAGTGAAATGACTCGATGACAATAATTAATGGTATTAATAAGTCAAGTAAGAACACTTAGAAAGATCTTTCTGACAAAGTAAAGGATGTCTGAAAAGGAGTATCGGCATTGTAAGGTCATTTAGTAGTTAAAGACATTTACAAGGTACCACTAAATTTTTCTTACGCATCCCTTAGGAACGTAACAAGGAATTGGTAAGGACTGGTTTTTTTATTTTATTTTAAGAATCGTTCGGACGTTAGGTTGTTAGACTCGGATTAAAGAAAAAAGAAGACCTTGTCATAAAAGAGAAAAAGGAACGTCAAAGGAAAACTCAGAGTAGAGAACGTCGGGTCCAAATTCTCACGGCTTAGAGTCGTATTTTAGTCAGAAGTTTATTTGTCTTCCGTTTCGTTATACAAAATGATGGAGTCGAATACACCAAGACACGGTGAGTGAACCCCGAGACTGAGAACTGGTAAAGACGAGGACTCTCTGCTTTTCACAGGGACTCGGTTCGGGGCGCGACCCACGGACGGGGGGACAGTAGTAATTATTTGTCAGCAACCGTCCCCAGTGCCGAGAGCGAGCCACTCACCGTACAAACCTCCTTTTTGACGACTCCTGGAACCTTCGGTCAACCTACCGACACTACCAACGCAGTGGTGTGGTCCAGAGTGGGCGGCGGGAGACTAACACCTACCACCTCTGCCCTTGTCTCCCTGGAGACGAGGGGAACGGTGGGGACGGGTGGGACGACAGAGGGACTCAGAGTGTCCTGAGGTCCTCCCTACTGGGACACTCGCACAGACGGTAGTGTCAGGGTAGACGGGTGAGACCGTAGGAAAGGACTTGACCCAATGAACTTCGGCAATGTCGCGGACTACTTAGTGGACTCGGACGAAAGACAGGTCTGGAGTCGGGTCCGTAAGAAAGGAGTCCCCTTGGAAGGGACTACGGGGGACCGGGTCAACTTCGGAGGGGCGACACCCAAAGGGACCGGGACACGGGGAGAGGGAATCCGTGACGAGTCTGAATTTCAAAGGCAAATGACCCTACCTGAAATCTTTTAATTTTAACAAGAAGAGATGATTTGACACTCGAGGTATTTTCGTCTCGGGTTCAGACAAAAACAAAGGGTCCTACAGAGGTCCCGGACCGTAGTCTGAACCGTTCATCGATTCATTTATCATTCGTTTAAACAACTTACTTTCTTATGTTTTCACTAAAGTCCGTCGAAAGAGAGACAAAATAAGGACTTACGTAAGAAGTAGAGTTGAATCTGTTACACATAACGAAGAAATAGTTGTCATTCCCTCCGATAATGACATATGACCTACCCCATTATGAAGTCTTTAAAATAAATTCAGGTCCTTTTGTAATAGTAATAAAAATTTTTTAGGAGATAAGTAGAAAATTCTTTAAAACTCTTTTCGCTCTTCGTCGTAAGTAGGTCAGAGTAACACAAACTTCGTACTAACGTTGGTACGTACTCCCGGACGACCAGTACCTTTCCTCGTACTTGACACTTATAGACTTCCGACCGTCTTCAACCTCTACAAATTCTTCGTCCTCCCCTTTCTCCTGTCGATCGTTTCCTTAACGTAATTAAGTTCTGTACCTTTTCGAATAACCTTCGTAAGAAGTTTTGGGAAGTCTTCGATCATTTTATTATGAAGTGATACAAAAAGAGGTCGAGAATTTTTCGGAGTGTTTACATTTAGACACTATTTTGCACTTTTATTCATAACCGTTGATTAATGTAAGAGCCCCTCTAAATTAAATTTTCCTCGTATAAACATGATGAAGAGAAGTCATTCTACAAATACCGTAGACCAGTTTCATCTTACCTGTAAACTTTTAGGAAGTTGTATCGACCATAAATTTCTTATCGTTAACCGATTGCAAACACCGAGACATGTAACTTATAAAACCGAGGGTAGACGACCATAAGTAAGACTTTCTAAATATTAGGAAACCCCTTACACCAGTCACTGTTCTCATCTTCATTTAGGACTTTACACCTTTTTGATTGAAAGGGAGTATTTTTTGACAAGATTTTTTTAGGGAGTTCGGATACTTATACAAAGGTCTAAAAGTTTTTTCGACTACTAAATGTCTTTTTTAAAAAAATGATATTTCTAGATTGAAGAATTACTATTTACATATAAAAGGTAGTAAACCAAAGTTTTAACCGGATTTCTATCAAGTCGTTTTATGTTCTAGAATACAAAACCCGTAGTCGACGTCAATGTACTGAAAATTTTCAAATACAGTAGGCAATATCACATTTATTACTTCATTTTGAGTTTTCCACCTTTATGAGATGTTCTCTTTTTACTTTTCTTGAACGTTCTCCTTCGGTTCGACCACGACTTACAGATTCGTCTTTTGACGATGGTTTCTTTGATCTGTGTCCTTATCCCTCAGTCCTTCTAAGGGGTAGTACATACTGACCCTTATCGTCCTGTCTTTAAGAAGAAGTGCCTCAACCTGGACCACCCTTCCCGAAAGGACCGGACTGACCCCGTCCTGTGCAACAACCTGTTGATGAACGAAGGACGAGTCTGAGGACGAACGCGACTTAGACTTCGGTGACGGACTTCTTAGGAGAACTAGACTCCGAGAGTCGAAGGTAACAGGTTGGAAATTCTTGGGTCGAGACAAGGACGTCCACGGACCCTCCTTGAAAGACGGAGGAAAGTGGTAAATTTAAGTCTTTTTCTCGGAACAAATTACTCAACAAAGAGAATAGAAGAAACGAAAAGAAAAAAGATACAATAAAAGGAATCAATTAATGCCAATCATAAATCTAAGAGGGAATACCAAATGTTTTATATATGGAAAAAGATTCTCTCCGTGGTCTCCTTGACCACACACCACAGGACACAGGGTTTGTCCCCCAGGTACTATGACTGTCATTACTATCTTCTGTGTCGCGAAATACAAAATTTTGGTCGACACACTTTTAACCACCGTAATTTTAAAGAGAACAATAACTCTTTTTCTACGATTTTCGAGATTCTTGTTTTGAATAATAAAATATACATTCACTTTTTTAATTCCGAGAACAGTAAGATTTGAATTAGAACTTATATTTTCTGTCGGATCTACTGGGTCTCCCTTTTAATCTTCCTTTTCGTCTTTACAACAAGTCTCGTGAAAATCTCTACACCTCCCTTATAAGACCTTCCCTCGTTCGTCTCAGAGACTTCGGATTTGTAAAGATAGAAGTGAAAAACTACGAGTGAGAGATGTCTAGGGTGAAATCAATATTTGTATAACACAACTTAAATATCCTCCTAACCGTACGCACATAAACGTACGATACTTCCACCCTTCGAACTCATATTAAAGGTAAAGAAAACACGATTCAGATAGATGAATGTGTATATTATATATACATATATTATATCGTTATATTTCGGTACTAATCGTTTACTATCATTTGTATTAAACTTCTACAGAAGGGAGTTCTTTTCTTTTTATACATAAATCCGGTAACGATGACACAAAACTGTATCTTTGGGTTCCGACAGAATACTTGTGGAAAACGTATTTTATCGAAAAAGAACCGAGGCAATCTTCATAACGAAAAGACAGAATAATTGATAAGATCCTTAAGAATAAATCGTCGGTGAGAGTTATCGTCATCGTCATTATATACATACATCTTCATTATATACGATACAAGAATTTTTAAAAAGTTTCGTAATTACTAGTCACCTACAATGAATTAAAGTCGTTATTTAAGAATAAATTAAAGGATCGTCCGGACTAAGTGACTAGTAGTAATTTTTTAAAAATATAGAGAACCTAAAAAACTTCTTCGACAAGGGGTGACGAGAAATGTACGCCACTAATCGATTTGTCCGTAACTAACCGTACAATAAACCGGTCGTAAAGTAAGTACTGTCACTTTGCTAGAAAAGGAGAGGAAGTCAGGTGGGTAACCAAGGGTCCAAAATCACCTTAGCGAAGGAGAAAGGGTCGGAGTGTCGGAGTGGGACGAATAAGAGATAGGGTGTACCTAGTGACACGACGGATGGTCCGTCAAACGAAAGAAGTGCATAAGATACAAGATCTGGTAAGACACATGTAGACATTCTTATTAAAAGTCAGTGTCAAACGTGACATCGTGTGTGTCAAGTCCCTGACGGACATTTGGGGTCCATTTGGAGTGGAAGGAGTCTTAGAGAGAGTTCCGAACGGGGACTGAGATAAATTATAGTATTAAGGTGGACTACAACATCGACAAATTTCGTCTGTCTGGTGGAATTGTACCAACTGAGAATTGACCTTATTACAAAATACTGTGGGACCTGTCGAAAGAACACGAAATCGAGTCGTACTAGGTAAATTGTTTAATATTGGATGAGTCTCTTAAAATTTTTGCTTTGTACGACACATACCCCTGTGTGTGAAGGGTCAGGTACCTAAGTAGTTGTAGATCATTTAAAGATACTCTCGTACTATAATAAATTGGAAAGACACCGGAACCCAGAAACGTCCCTCCTTTAGTCTGCCGATGGCACTAACGTAACACAAGTTACTTCCTAAAATTGAATCGTGTTCTCTGGACGGTCAACCGCTAGTCCCTACAACCTCCGGAACTTCAAAATTATTTAAATGAACTCTGTCTACTTCAATTTACATTCCACTCACAGAACTAGTGTCACCTGCTCCTCGGAACTATGTGTACACGAAGAGTACACAGATAAGTGCACAAAGAGAAGAGTCACGACCCGTAGACGGGAAGGACAACGAACAACGACCAGAAATTAAAAATGACTATTGAGTGAAGATGATGTTAATCGATGGAAACAGCTGAGAGACAAAAAGAAGGAACAGAAAAACCGAAGAAAGGTAATCGAATACGAAGAATTTACTACTTACAAACAAATGAATTGACGTCCTTTTACGTCCCTTAGCCCCCTACACATATTGTGGACCCTTATTTGTCAAGGGAATTTTTTGAATTAACCCCTTCCTAAAATCCATCTGAACCTTAAAAATTTTTTATATCGTGACCAAGACGTAATTCGTGGGTAAGTAGACATTGAAAAAGAAGAGTAAATCTAACCAAGTAATTTTTAGGACTTCCTTTAGTCAGTATTAGGAGTTTAGTCTGCATTATAACAACTGGAACCCCCGAATGGTCAATACCAATTATATGAACTAAGAGGTGTATTCTCAGACTTTACGAACCGCCGACTCTGTTAGCGCTTACAACGGTTCAAATCCTCTCGGGCCGCCCACCATTCTGCGGTACCTCCGTAGTGGTTCGACCACTCATCCACGGTGAGTACCCCCGCCCGTAGGGGACAGGAAGGGACGAGGAGGACCTGTGAGTCATTGTGGACCGACACAAGACCCTTAGAAAAAGAACACATTGTGCGGGAACTTTTAATAAAAACACATACATGTAACCGTTCGTCGGTTTTTTCGTACAAGTTGGATTAAAAAGTTTCTTTATTACTTAAAAATTTTTATCTACAGTAAAAGTGGATAGTGTGTCCACCCCTATGTAAGTATACCGCCCCCCGTCACCGCCGCTCTCCCACCACTGACTGAAGTGAGTCAGACTCTGACGGTGTTGTAACAAGTAGTTGATATCAGGCTATACTTTATTCGTCAAACTTTTTTTCTCCCACTGTCACCTACTTCGGGAGACGTCACCCTGTGGCGGACCTCTGGGTGTAGGATACTCCTCTATCTCTATTAACGGGGGTGTCTCTGTCTCGCCGTGAGTAGGATGACAATGAATGTCTTCACTCTTGACTTTTGTTGTACAAAATGTCCTACTCTAATCATTTTGACATTCACTGTGTAGGTATTCTTCATAGGTAACAGTCGACAGTCATAACACAGAATCTTCAAATAAATCATTGTTCCTTATTTACATACACACTTTCACTTTCACAATTAGTGAGTCAGTACAGGTTGAGAAACGTTGGGGTACCTGACATCGAGCGGTCTGAGGAGCTTGTCTCCTTAAAGGGTCCTTTCTTATACCCTCACCCTAGAAGGACTGGGTTCTTAACTTGGACCCAGAAGACACAACGTCCGTCTAAGAAATGGTAGACTCGGTGGTCCCTTTGGGGTTTATATACAAATTATAATATATTTTAGTAGTGTCCTAATTTTTGATTACTATAGGTACTAGGGTCAAAAATTTCTGGAATCGATTGTTCATATCTTTTTAGTGAACTTTATGTGTTTTAAAAAGGATTCCCCAAGAGAGACTTTACTGATGGTTTAAAGGAGGGATGATAAGATGTGACCGGTCAAACAATATAATGTATATATTAGTCTTTGTACTAATAAAGTCATTGACAGTGACCTTCTTTCTTCGACCGAGTCCCAGGGACGGGGTAGTCGTCCCTATAAATATTACACGTCATACCTTCACGTAAAAGTAAGAGTGACACAGAACTCAGCGAGGGTGTGACCTACTGTAGTGGCGAAAGGATGAAATTCAAAGAACTTCTACTGTCTGTACAGAATAAGTAGAGTCACAGTAGGAGTCGTGGAATGGATCCTGGAGTGTGTGTAATTGTCAATTCTTTATAGATAGCTTAGTTACGTCTAAGGTACACTTATACATACCACTTTGTACAAGTCTTTAAAGGACCTTCTCTACGACATATCAGTGAACATTAGACATCTCGTGGTTTCGAATCTCAATAAACGGAGTTTTTATTCTACCTGAACACCGACCTATCTATCTACTTATCTATCGATACATTACTTTGTCTACACCTTCTTACCATTAATATCTTGGATCCCCTACCTACACACCTACAACGGTGTACTTATAAAGTCGGAAGTACTTATAAACTTTTAAAAGTATTATTTTACAACCTCTCTTTCCCTTAATAATGACACTAATAGTAATAAGACGAATTTATTACTTAGTACACCATCCGACCACACTGACAGGTGGTTTTGACGAAGTATTCCTACTATGTTGTTATTTTACAAAAATACCCGTAGAATACGTTACACACAACATCTGACCTCAAACCTGTCAACGTCAGTGGATTAGTTTTATTACTGTAGATAAATTAAAATTAAGATTTATATATCGAAATTTACCTCGTATATCTTTATCACTTACAACATGTTGACTTTTATTATTTTGTAACATTTAGTTGATGTGAAGTTATTTTTAAAATTTGTAAATTTAATTAATTATTTCTATCTTTTAAACAATTTATTTAAAATTTTTCTCTCTGATTTCTCTCCTCTACAGTGAACGTAGAACTTTCCACTTGTCCATACACAATCCCTCTACGTCCCTTTTCGCAAATTTCTACCTCGACACGACCATTTCGGACCTCGATCGTTTGTTGTGACGTACGAACCTTTCATCCACCACATTGTCCCGGTCCGGGTCCTACTCTACCCGACTCGTCACTCTCTACTTCCACCTCCTGGTACCCCTAGTGTGTGTCAGAATAGGTCATTCGACACTCTGACCTGAACCATGTCAATCTCATTGGTTACCCGTCCAGGAAAATCTTTCAAGAGGGACACTAGTTCGGGTAGAAGGACGACAGGACACGGGTCTTCAATGGACTCTCGGTGATTTATCAGAGGTGGGAACAAGAACCCACCTCTGGTGTCCGACACATCTGGTACCCGAACACACACACACGAGTCAACTGAAAAACGGTGGGGCACCTGACATCGGACAGTCCGAGGAGACAAGTACCTTAATAGGGGGGTTCTTATGACCTCAGTCAACGGTAAAGGAAGAGATCCCCCGAAGGACTCGGTCCTTAGTTTAGGCTCTGAGGACGTAGAGGACGCGACCATCCGTCTAAGAAGTGGTCAATTGGTGGACTCTTCAGGTTAATCTGGTACTCAGTCGTGATTAATTTCCGTCACACGAGAGAGATACTAGAACCTTAATCCTTAGTCACCTTCATCCTTAGTCACGTTAATCCTTAACAGACGACGAGGGAAGATTTTCCGTCTGTTCTAATTCACCCGTCATAGGTACCTTAAACCAGAGACCACTCTCTCCTTACCTCCTCTGTACGCCCCCTATTTCTGCCGAGTCCCACCGACCGAAGTGTGGGACAGGAAGTACCCGTCGGACTGTGGGGCGACACACGTACATGGAACGGAGAGGGAACTCCCGAAGCCACTGACCAATGACGTCTCTCCTTTCTCCCAGGAGTGTCGACACGTAAACCAGGTCATCCAAAACTTTCAAGTCCCACTACCGACACAGGAGGTCTTTCCGGAGTACCAAAATCCGCACATGTCCGGTCTCTTGAAAAGTCAAGAGAGACATTTCAAGAGTGCCGAGATCCCTCGGATGAAAGACTCTATGGTCCTTAGTCCTACACCAAACGTTTAGAAGGAGTAATCTGCAATCTCGGTATAATTCTTTTACGATAGAACCCCCCTAATTTAAAGTACACCCTTCCTTTATATTTTCGAGGGTTTAGACTTCCTGCAACAAAACTTCCAAGACACACAAGAAAACTGACGACTTTCAATTAAAGAATTTCCTAAGAATAAAAACTCCCTCCACTCGAATCATCGTTGGGACTCCACTAATGTCCTACCCAACAGAAAAAGAGAAAGGTTTATCATAAAATAAAAAAGTTTAGTTCTCAAAAATAACAGAGAAATTTTCTAGTGTTGACTCAGGTATCTTGGTAGACGATAGAACAACAAAGACGTCGTCCTAGTGACTCTAGAAGAATGAGTAGTCGGACGACTTGACAAGGAAAACGTCTTTGTATCTATGGCAGGTTTTTAAAACTATAGGAACAAAAATTGACACAAACGACTTAGTTTCGTCGACTTAAACTGTGTTCAAGTTACAGTAAAGGAAGTTCTTAGTTGAGTAGAAAGACCCGAACTCTATGACTTGTCCGTTGGGGACCGGAGTAAGCTTGGGACGCATACATAAAAAGTGGGCTTTTTAAAACCTAAAGGTGTCCTCTTGGTAAGAGGACTTATTGTTGCAACTACCCCTTCACCCGTATGTGGCTGGAGTAGCACATTTCCTTCGGGTCACATTGTGGGAACTAGTACAAGACATGCACTGATGTCTAACACACTTGTCACCGGTCAAGGAAAGACAAAGGGGTGGTAAACAATTGTGCCTCGGAGAAGAAAAAGAAAGGTTCCTCTGACTCAAGATGTAACTACACTAACTTCAGGGAGGCGTCCCACGGAGACCCCGGGAAGTGTTATTGACAGGCAGGGAAGTTCAATTACAGCTGTAAAAGACCCTACAGCTGTCAGACTAACGACTCTTACCAGAAGTAAGAGCGTCATCTACGCCGTTTCTCTCGGTTTATCATAAAATGAAAAAATTGAATTAAAAATAACCTCATATCTACGAAATGTTACAACATAATCAAAGATGACATGTTGTTTCTTTTAGTCGATAGATATATATATATATAGGGGAGAAAAAAACCTAAAGGAAGTGTACATCCAATGGTATCTCGGGATTCAGCTCAAGGGACACGATATGTTATCCAAGAGTAATTAATAGTTAAAATACATGTATCATAGTTATCACACACACAGACACATATATATATATAGTCAGGGTCAGAGGGTTAAGTAAGGTGGTTGGGGAAGGGGAACCATAGGTATGTAAACAAGAGATGTAGACACAGAGACAAAGACGAAACGTTTATTCTAGTGGATACGATAAAAAGATTGCGTATATGGGTGTATATACACATTTATATCCGTACTATAAACAGAAAGAGTAAGACTGAATTAAGTGAGACACATTGTCAGAGAGTCAGGTAGGTCCAGAGATGTTCACTGGGTTAAGGTAAGGAAAATACCGACTCATTCTAAGGTAGTGTATCCACGTGGTGGAGAAGAAATAGGCAAGCAGACAACCACCCAACGACGGTCCAGGACCGATAACACTAACCAAATTTCTAGGGGCAGACACAACATAACTAGATGGGAGCATCCAGCGAGACGAACTGACACCCTTCGTAAGACGTCTTGGACGAGTCAGGTCGGACATACTCTGGGCTCTGCACCTCCACCGGGCGACACCCCGCGACCGTGACACCTCGACGTCGTTCTCGATACGCTTGTTTCTCCGGTAAGCATTTCGTCCTCCGTAGGGAAACGACCGAGCCGAGGACTTCTGAAGAGTACTTTTGTACGAATAGGGCCACCACCCCTGCAACGTCCTTACACGGAGTCTCCATGTATCCGGTCGAGACGGGTGACACGAGATTAAATGGAACTGAAGGAAATTACCTTTTTATTAAATACTTCAATAGTATTGGCGATTCCTTAAAAAAAAATTCTTCAGTGGTAAGAAAATCTTTTCGTTCTCTAAAAGCTTAGTCTATCTTTTAATTAATGTTACCACAATCAGTGAGTCAGTACAGATTGAGAAACACTGGGGTATCTGACACCGGACGCTCCGAGGATACAACTACTTTAAGAGGTCCGTTTTTATGACCTCACTCAATGGTAAAGGATGATATCCCCTAGAAGGACTGGATCACTAACTTGGATCCAGAGGACGTAACGTCCGTCTAAGAAATGACTGATTCGGTGGTCCCTTCCATGGTCCCTTCCTTAATGTAACCATGGACCTACTTAGTGCTCAGGTACAGACTGCATCCCACGTCGAACGAACCCCGACCACGTACCCCTACTGGGTCTCTCTACAACACCCCTCCCTCCACCCTCCCCCCAAGTACAAACCCTTGCGTACATTCTTAATTTCTAAAATTTTAAATTTTTTATTTTTTTATTTTTTTTTAATTTTTTTTTATTACAACTGATTTAAGAGAATGACAATGTAGTCATACAATTCGAGTCTGATACCACAAATAATTCTCAAACAAGTCACAACAATAATTGTTTACACTTATCTGTGTAAATACGGATAAATTCACAACATATTGATAACTTCAAATAAAAGGATCCTTTTGATGGCTCGACGTTAGTTTCGACTTTCCTATTAACTTTTAGACCATTTCTTGGACTTGTCACTTTTGCTTGTCGACGTCCTCGTAACGCGGTACCGGTAGATGGTCCATGTCACCCGAGAGGACGCACCTCAAATTCCACCACAAAGTGCTCCAGGGTAACGGACCCCCACCCTAAGTCCTTAGATGTATATATTCTTGGGGATCCCTAAAACTACGTGTGTATCCAAACTCTTGATGATAAGATAATACTACACGAAACACATTTTATCGGTCTACACATGTACCACCGAGACACAACGGAAAGTATACAGGATAAGTTTGTGTTATTAAAACCCTTTATGTAGAGGGTGGTTCTACACTATCTGCTTACTCACACACATAAGGACAAAGTGGAAAAATAATTAAAATAGAAAGATAAATAAACGAAAAATTTTAGATGTAATTGAGAAACACTCAATGTTCAAGGTATCATATGGTTTTGTGGTCTAATCTTACCATTTCCCCTGCCTCTCGACCGGAACTGTCTAAGCAGAGACCGACCGATGTCCGTCGTGGTCAAAGACGGATTAGTCTCATCTAAAGGATCTTCTTGAATAAAATTTACACGTTTCACTCTCTTACTCGGTCTTTCCACCTCAGTCTCCTTCCAAGTACAGTCACTTCCCAACACAATCAAAAGACCTCAACGGTATTGACATGTACTCACTTTCACAATCAGCGAGTCAGCACAGGTTGAGAAACACTGGTATACCTGACATCGGGTGGTCCGAGGAGACAGGTACCTTTCAGAGGTCCGTTTCTACGACCTCACCCAACGGTACGTGTCACCCACCAAGTTACTGTTCTTTCCTCCAAAGAAGTGTCAAGACCTTCGACCTTCAGAGTCCCCTCCACAGTCATCCTAACAAAGGAAGACCCTTTAGAGAGGAACCGAACACCTGCCTGTAGAAGTGTAAGGGGACGGGAGCAGGGAGACAGAAGTGTACAGAAGGAGACACCGGACTACAGGAGAAGAATATTCCTGTGGACCGTGAGACCTACGTTCGGGTGGAGGCACTAGAGTATATTGACATTGATGGAAGTAGTGTAAGACTGTATCCCCCCACTCCGGGAGTTGCAGACTCAATACTCTCCTTTGTCGAGTGTGTATCGTCCCTATATAGTTTGAAAACATAAAAATCAAAAATACATTAAAATTCACAATGAAAAGTATATCAATAGTGTCTCGAAAGGTCCACTGTCATCACTATTTCTTGGGTGGACGTTTACGTCTTCTACATTCTCTGCGTTCAAACTAGGGAACAAGCCCTTCTAGGAGAGTGTCTCCCGGACTACCGGGTGAGGTCATAAGAACGGACCCTTTAGGGTGCCTGTCTCCTCGGACCGCCCGACGTTAGATATCCCAGCGTTTGTCAACCTGTACTGAATTCGCTGATCGTACGTGTCAATAATGTCTTAGAACCGATATAAGAGTACACCATGTCACGTAGGAATTAGGACAGAGCAGGTGTCATGGAACAGGGAGGGGGAGTGAGTGGGGGCACTACGGGGAGAGGGGCTGACATTGGTGATCCGACCAGAGATCTAGACACTCAGACGAAGAAAATACAATATAAGTACAAACAACATAAAAAATCCAAGGTGTATATTCGTTGTCGTATGTCATAAATAGAAAGAGACTGAATGAAATAAATCGTATTACGGGAAGTTCGGGAAGGTACCCAACATGGACCGTGTATACCATGTATTGTACGTCGGATGTTGGAATCTCTGGTTGACATACGAATCTTATATTTTAGAGACGATGTAAACAGTAGAAAACCGAAATATTTAACCCTTCGTAGTACTCAACCCTTGTCGATACGTCAGAAGGGGCCACAGAGTCTACCATTCCGTAGACGGGCGTTGCGCCCTCTGGGTCCAAGCTAGGGACCCAACCCTTCTAGAGGACCTCTTCCTTTGCCGTTGGGTGAGGTCATGAGAACGGACCTCTTAGGGTGCCTGTCTCCTCGGACCATCCGATGTGGGGTACCCCAGCGTCTCTCAGTCTGTGCTGACTCGTTGAAGTGAAAGTGAAAAGTGATGCGTCAGAATCACAATAAAGTTTCCTATTGTGTTTGTATGCCTATTTGTACATACTTATTTTACAGCCAACGACAGGGATGGTGGGCGACGAGATCGGAGACAACCCCTTTAAGGAATGAAACCCCCAATGATTTCTAGACCGACTTGAGGGAAGGGAGTAGACAGAAGAGATGACACAAAAGGGTTCCGACACCCAATGCAGTGACGTCTTTAAGAGGTCGGTACGTACACCAAAAGATCCAAGGAGTGACTGGAACGGAGACAGAACCATCTTCGGGTCTAATGGGGTCTTGACCGAACCCTCCAATTGGGTCATATATTTGTGACGATTATAAGGGTTTTGGTGCATTTCCTTCTCTCTGTGACAGTCTATCACCAGTCATATCTGATCTTAATACAGAATGAACTTCCGAGGAAGTCTTTTGCTGTGGGAAATCTTTCATCAAAGCACCGTTGATCTAACCGTCGGAGAAATAGTCAGTGACTTTCGAACTATTTGGAATTGGTACTGTCGCAGACTGAACCGAAAAACACATCACACGCCTTCTGCTCCTTTGGGCACTGGACCAATCCGACGTACCTCCTGAATTTGGGGACCGGAGGGAGGAGTTGTTGTGACTGTTGTTTCTCGCCAACCGGCGACAGTGTCCCCGGTATACCTTTACAAGGTAGTCGTTTCTCTTACACTGGTTCATTCTCTTCCGTAAGTCACAAAACATAATTGGATACCGGTAGTTTTGTGTAGGAAGGTAAAATTACGATAAACTTATTTCTCAACTAAGATTACGATGAGGATATTAAAACTTTCGACGTGTAAGACCTGATTTACTTTACTTTCACGGACGAAGAGTGGGGTGGTGGGCCTTTACTAAAAGTACGTAATTATCTTCCTTCCCCGACTGCATAACAGGGACAAGGCACCCGACAAAACGTACACCCGTCGGCAAATTTACTCTTCGTGGGAACTATAAAGGACATCTCTGGGAAGTTCCACTTTCTTACTTAAAGGGTGTCTTAGAAATCTGTTCCTTGACCAAAATAAGAAAAAGATTTCTATTTGATCTACTCAGTCGATTTGTGGTTGATTGGTTAATTAGAAGTTCACATCAGTAAAAGTTTATGCGAAAGTAACTTAAAATTTCATAAACATTTGAAATACTAGTAAGCTAATTAAAATTAGAAACTTAAATAGAAAAATATATAAAAATCTCAAATGTGTGAGATACTACCTACAAGATCCGTTCGAAAAAGGATAGAGTCCCACTACTAAAAGAAACTGTTCTTCAAATGTACAAGACAGATTGTGTTACTACTAAATAAAACGAAACAAGTACATTTTATTAAGGACTTTACACTCCCCTTTTGGGGATCCCGTCACTCTAACAGCTACGAGTCTAAACTTTTTTCAATATCAACAGAGTCTCCGACATGTCCCACCATGAATTCTCGTCTCTGTTACCTACACCTACGTCCGAAGTGACAAATGGTTCGAAGTCTAATCGGAAAACTTTTACCCCCATTATTATCATAGGTATAGTGTCTTAACAATATTACTGACTTACTCGTATATCAATCGTAAATCATGTAAAATCGATAATTATAATAGTGATTCTAACGATAGTCGATTGTAGTCTTTATTGTGACAAGTGGAGAAAGGAAGGGAAGGATGGGAGAAAACGAAACACTACTTGAGTCTAAAGCCCTTATGTTTCGGTAGCTTTGGGACCACCCTGAAAATTGACTGGTCGGGCTCCTTCACGAACACTTACACCAACCACGCAACCCTCTTACGACGGTTCTTGTACTCTTGTCTCAGTAGTAGGCCTTTACACCACCGTAGGTCGGTGAGCACTTGGAGGAGCAACCCTATTTGGTTCGAGATGAACAGTTACAGTGTTTTCGTCATCCACGAACACGCTATCTCGGGCTTTCATACTACATTCACTAGGAGTTCCGACTTTCCAAAACTCTCACAATCTTCCTTACGACTCTTCAGTACCTTCTCACAGTAGAGAATCTTGACCACACGTACTCACTACTCTCTCATTTTACACGAACATTCATTGGTGTTCCACTGGTTTAGCCTGAATGTTTCGGTCTAACAAGGGAACTTATTCGACCTCCCATGACTGATTTTATGGGTCACTAGTTAGTTTTCTCACCACCTTAATAGTAATCCCCTTAGTAGATATAAAATATCTATAACTATTGTCATTATATTATTATGTTGACTGTTTTACTCTTCTCACCTACTCATCCACACGTTTAAGACAGAACGTGTATTTATTTAGTTATCTATCATAAATTTTGTCTTCAAAATAGATAGATAGGTACACAGGTCCTACAGACCGAGATCCACTCACTAGTGTGGTAGGACTAATAGACCCAGCACTTCTAGAAAAAACATATCAAGACACATAAGAACGGTGGAGAAGAATTATAGAAGACGAAGACAATCCAGGTATGGTAAAGACAGGAAATAGCTCGGGTAGAAACATACTTTACAAGGAACCATAGAGATTAAAAGAACTTCTCTAGAGATCAGAAAGGGTAAGACAACAAAAGGAGATAAAGAAACGTAACTAGTGACTCCTTCCGAAATAGAGAACGATAAGAAACCTTGAGACGTAAGTCTACGAATATAGAAAGGAAAAGAGGAAACGAAAAATGAAGAGAAGAAAAGCGTCGATAAACATTCCTGAGGAGTCTGTCGGTAAAACGAAAAAACGTAAAGAAAAGGTACCCCTACCAGAAGTAGGGACAGAGGACATGTCATAGTGTTTGGAGGTAGGTATCAAGTAGTCCGTGAGAAAGATAGTCTAGATCAGTGAATTTAGATAAAGAGTGAAGGTGACATATTAGTATTCCCTAAACTAAATCCAGTATGGACTTACCAGATCACCAAAAGGGACGAAAGAAGTTAAAGTCAGACTTAAACCGTTATTCCTCAAGTACTAGACTCGGTGTCAGTCGAGGACCAGAACAAAAACGACTGACATATCTCGAAGAGGTAGAAACCGACGTTCCTTATATTAGTTAGACTAATACCACAACTGGTAGACCACTACAGGTATACATCTCAGTAACGGCCCTCTCTATAGTTATTGGAGTCTATACGTCTACTGTGGTGGGAATACCGTCTTTCACTTTTCTTTAATTTTTCGGAGAACTACTTTCACTTTCTCCTCTCACTTTTTCAACCGAATTTCGAGTTGTAAGTCTTTCACTTCTAGTACCGTAGGCCAGGGTAGTGAATTACCCCTTATCTACCCCTTTGTCACGTTTGTCGCATTCTGAAATAAAAAACCCGAGGTTTCAGTGACGTCTACCACTAACATCGGTACTTTAATTTTCTGCGAATGAGGAACCTTCTTTTCAATACTGGTTGGATCTATCGTATAAGTTTTCGTCTCTGTAATGAAACGGTTGTTTCCAGGCAGATCAGTTCCGATACCAAAAAGGTCACCAGTACATACCTACACTCTCAACCTGACACTTCTTTCAACTCACGACTGCTTAACTACGAAAACTTGACACAACAACCTCTTTTGAGAACTCTCAGGGAACCTGACGTTCCTCTAGGTTGGTCAGGTAAGACTTCCTCTAGTCGGGACCCTAAAGAAACTTTCTTTACTACGATTTCGACTTCGAGGTCATGAAACCGATGGAGTACACTTCTCAACTGAGTAACCTTTTCTGAGACGACGACCCTCCCTAACCCCCGTCCTCTTCTTCCCCTGCTGTCTCCTACTCTACCGACCTACCGTAGTGACTGAGATACCTGCACTCAGACTCACTTGAGACCCTCTACCACTACTTGTCCCTCCGGACCACACGACGCTAAGTACCCCAGCGTTTCTCAGCCTGTGCTGACTCGTTGACTTGACTTGACTTGACTTTACTAAAAAATTTTTATTAAAATAAATACCGACACGGCCCAGAAACAACGACGAGTCCGATAAAAAGTCAGCGTCACTCGTCCCGATGAGAGAACGACACCACACGTCCGAAGAGAAACACCACCGAAGGGAACAACCACCGAAGGGAACAACGTAGTGTACCAGAATTCCCACGCACCCGAAGTCATCAACAGCGTACACCCGAGTCTTTAACACCGAGATCCCGAGGTCCATGTTCACTTCATCAAAACTACGTGTCCGAATCAACGGGACACCGTACACCCTAGAGGAACCTGATCCCTAGTTTGGACACAGAGGACGTAACCGCCCTCCTAAGAAATGGTGACTCGGTGTTCCCTTCGGGACCTTATTAAAATTACTAATAATAAAGACGTACCATCATAAACCCTAGAAACATGAAAGAAAAAATGTAAAAGATGTGTTAAACATACTATTTATACATAGTAGAAATTTTATTTCAAGAGCGAATCATGGAACGTGTTAGAGTAAAAGAGGACTTATCACATGTCACCAAGTCTCATATCTAAGACCTCCGTAACGGACCTTACGGTCAGAGTAGTGAATGATACACAGGATGTCGTTTAATAATTTCATGAACCACGGAACCGAGGATTTATATATTGAACCTCTGTCAGTACCATGGACAGAGTAACCTAACAACATTACTAACTCACTTAATTACATACATTTCATGAACTATTATCACAACCCATTCACAACCGATCATAGTAAGTGTATCGTCATCGAAATTTATTATCGTTAAATTTGGTTATTATTGTGTTTATGTTTTAATTTCAGTCTCACGGATCATAGACATGAACAGATATCTACTCAGGTAAAGAGAAAATAGTTTAATTAGTACAATAAATTGAACGATCTTTAGTTCTTATTCTCCTAGAACTTACCCAGAAGAGTCGGCGTTAGTCCTTAAAACTCCCACACTGTATGTGTACAATCATCCACTAATATTAAGTCCGGAAACACATAACACGATTCGAACCCAAAACAAAATTTCAACCAACTTCAAATGATTTCCTAAAATCCGTATTGGACTTTGTCTCTTCGAATAAATCCTTTGGTAACACCCGGTCTCCACTTCCACCAAATGTGATTCGTATACCTTATATTATATATTATGATTTCTTACTTTTTTCACTTCCAATTTCTTCTTGTTTTATTCTCTTATCTATTTTGGTCCACTTACTGACTCGTACTCAGCGTTTCTTCTCCCTCCTCAGTACCCACTATTAATCCAAAGACTGAACCTATTGATACTTATCTACTCTACCTACAAACATGGTGAATGACTATATCCCTTACATCGACCTGCTTACCACTTCCGTCTTACTTGAAGTGATCCCGTCTTTGTTTCGGTCAAACAAGTAGTACCACGTAAGTAACAGATTGAGTCAGGGTCCGAGTCCTATCGGAGTTGTTTGTAAATATTCATGTGCCTTACTTACTACTTAAGTCAATGTAAGTCATGTGTAACTCCAAAACACCACTACTATTGATCAGTTGACCTATAAGTAAGTACAGATTTTGAATCCTATCTTACACCCAACCCGTACATCATAATACTTGTAAACCGTCGAATTCACTACTTATATACACTCCAACACTCCTTCTCTTTCTTTTCCCTTTTCTTCTGCTTTTGTCTTAGGATAAGTCGGACGAGAAGATTCCTCTTACTCACCTGGTCTCTTCTCCACGGACATTTCTTTATCGTTTCCTTGTCGGGGTCGACACTCCCTTCGGTCTTCTTGTTCTATGACTTTTTATGTTTCCCTTCTCTCGGACATTCCCCTTTACACCAGTTTCCACAGTTTAAAACACTGTCTCAGAGTATTCTATTTCTGATTTGACAAGAAAGAACACGTTGTTCCTCCAACTACTTGGGAGAACATGAACACCTATACCAAAAGAATGTCTATAAAAATCTTTGTGTGTTTCAGTCAAAATCTTTTGTCACAAAACTCAAACCATTCCTAGGTTGTCGCAATGTACACCACAGTATAAAGTCTACACCGATAATAACGATCTAAACATCCTAAATAACTCAGAAGTTCGAAGTTCAATTTACCATTCCTTTACTGTTTAAGGAGAGAGAACACATTCAAAATTTATTAAGTATCCAATCCTTGAATAAAATTACTAATCGTCAAAATACAACGAAAAACTCTACAGACACCGGTTTTGAATCCACACCGTATACTCCCATTTGTAGATATGTGTATCGTCTCAAAATAATCGAGACACTATCTTACGTGTTAAGAGAAGGGTATAGATAAAAAGTCATTCTTATGTTTTGTACAATTTTTATTGTCAAATCGATGACTTAGTTTTTAACAAAAATTCTGTGGTCACTAAAGTCTTTTGAAATGACTGAAAAGAGTCATGTAGTCTGATCAATTTCTGAGTCATATTTATCAAAGATAATTAATAAGGGAAGGACTCCTGGACTGTACTTGTCGGTCATAGGACTACATAATCCAAGTACTTTTTCATCTAAATAAGTACGACCTAAAAGAAAAAAACAACTGAACAATTACGGATAAACTATACATGTCTTAAGTAGACCTCCATTAAACAGGAAGTTCATATATTTTTAGTGTGCTTGCAACGTTTTTTGACAATTGCGAATACAAAACCCTTACATTGAAAGTGTATTCCATGATATTTTAAAGTTTACTGGCTTTCCATAACTTCGATTTTTGAATGTGCAGATTTTAAAGAAAAGGTATGGAGTCCGAGAAATGAATGGAAATCTTTTAATTTTTTTTAAAAAATAACTTAATATCAACTAAATGATACAACACAATCAAAGTCCATATATGGTTTCTTATATATATCCTTCTTTTCTTAGACTTTTTCTTATATATAATATTATATATAAGAAAAAGTCTAACAAAAGGGTATATCCAATAAGGTTTTATAACTCATATCTAGGGACACGATATGTCGTCCGGGAACAACAAATAGATAAAATATGTATCATCACACATACACAATGAGGGTTAAGGATTAAATATGGAGGGTGAGGAAAGGGAAACCATTGGTACTGTAACGAAAGGACAGACACTCAAACAAAGACAAAACATTTCTATTCAAGTAAACATAGTAAGAAATAATCTAAGGTGTACATTCATTATTGTATCTTATAAACAGAAAGAGACGGACTGAATAAATTAATGACACTATTAGAGATCCAGGGAGGTGCAACGACGTTTACTGTAATAAAACAAGAAAAATAACGACTCTTTATCAGGTAACATATACACATGGTGGAGGAGAAATAGGAGAGGAGACAGTCACCTACAAATCCAACGAAGGGACAGAACCGATAACACCTATCATGACGTTACTTGTAACCTCACGTACATAAAACAACTTAATATCAAAACAGACTTACATACTGGTCCTCACCCTAACGTCCTAGTATACTATCGAGTCAACAATCAAAAATTCCCTTGAAAGTATGCCAAGAAGTATCACCGACGTGTTTAAATGTAAGGGTGGTCGATTTGAAAATAAAACTTTATTGTGATCTGAATGTCTTTTCAACGTTCTTATATCTTACGCACCTTTTCTCTCAAGGGTATACGGGAATTGTAGGATGTGTGGTACCACTTTAATATCTTTGTAAAATAAACAAGTTCAGATTACAAAATCTTAAACTTCTCACACCATACACCCAAAACAGGAAAAAACAAGTCAAGTAAAGGTTCATAAATTAGAAGGAATAACCACCATATTAAAAAAAAGTGACGATAATACAAGAAGTTAACCAACAGAGATACTTCCTTTACCATTGGGTGAGGTCATAAGAACGGACCTCTTAGAGTGCCTGCCTCTTCGGACCATCCGATGTCAGGTGCCCCAGTGTCAGCCTGTGCTGACTCACTGAAGTGAACTGAAGCGAAGTGAAGTACTCTTGACAACTTAAAACACATAATTACGATATACGACGATGGATTGTCTTAAGAGAATAGTTCAAGTGAAATAATGACTAAAAGATCGTGTCAACAACTGAATGATGTCGTGTACCTGGTTTAGGACAAAAACATTTATTTCAAAATAACATTGTATGAGTGTGAGTAAGTAAAGACATAACAGAAACTACTGAAAATACAATGTTTACCTTCTCGACTCATCAACACTGTTTCTGTTTATTGGGTTTTTCTGATTATATGAACGAGTCAAGTGAAGTCAAGTCAGCGAGTCAGCACAGGCTGAGAAACACTGGGGTACTTAGCGTCGTGCGGTCCGGAGGGACAGGTAGTGGTGGAGGACCTCAAGGGAGTCTAAGTGCAGGTAGCTCAGGCACTACGGTAGGTCGGTAGAGTAGGAGCCAGCAGGGGGAGAGGAGGACGGGGGTTAGGGAGCGTCGTAGTCTCAGAAAAGGTTACTCAGTTGAGAAGCGTACTCCACCGGTTTCATGACCTTAAAGTCGAAATCGTAGTAAGGAAGGTCTCTTTAGGGTCCCAACTAGAGGAAATGGTCCCGAATTAAAAATTTTTAACGACTCAAGAAAGGATCCTATAAGGACTCCTTCAAAATACAGAAGGAATAATTAAGAATAAGAAATCCAACTAAAGAACAAACTAAAGTAATCGACTAAAGTATGGTGTTACGACTGATCACCGAAGGGACCACCGAGTCTCCAATTTCGTAGACGGAGGTTACACCCTCTGGGTCCAAACTAGGGACCCAGCCCTTCTAGGGGACCTCTTCCTTTACCATTGGGTGAGGTCATAAGAACGGACCTCTTAGGGTACCTGTCTCCTCGGACCGTCCGACGTCAGGTGCCCCAGCGTTTCTCAGCCTGTGCTGACTCGCTGAAGTGAGTGAAGTGAGTCACCTGTAATGACCAAAATCACCTGTACGGAAATCACGATAAAATAATCCACTTTATTACAGAACTCCTGATTCCATATATGTAAAATAGTATAAAAAGTTTTGGAGAATTAAAAATAAAAACTTCTCACCAAAAATTCAGTACATATACATACCTTTTCTGAAAAGGGTCTTTTTTTATCCATAATCTAAAACAGTCTCTAGAAAAATTCGTAAATACCTCTAATACGAGGTAAACGAGGTCATACTAAAAGGGAAATATAGATAGTTGTAGTACTTATTATGAGTACCCAAAGGTTTGTGACGTGGTTGGAACGTAAGACCCTTATTCAAAGTGAACCAGTACTACACGACTAAAGAATTACACCATATCCTAAGACAAACGATTAGAATCATAAAGTTATTACTATAGTTCAATTAAAACCAGACATCAAACAAAGAAAGGGAAGGAAAGAAAAATTTTTCTGACAGTTTAAATCCATAGTCATAATATGGACGAAATTTTTCTTTAATGCTTCAAAAGAAAATAAAGTCACGAGACCTTATTAAAAAACTTGTTACCCTATTTCCAAACCATCTTCATATGACAGGTCAGTACACCCGGGTTAGACAAACACAAAATAATCAAGAAATAACCAAAGGAGATCAAGAAGATACTTTAGACTAGGTAAATACGAAAAATGAGTTTACCCCAGTCAAAACCGTTAGACGTAAAGGAGTATTTTACTAGTCAAAGTAAATGTAATAGTTTAAATAAATTTGTCACTAGACTTTTCGTTACAGAATACTAAAAATTTGAAACAGAAAAAAGTTACCAATAAAGGGTGAACAGTTAAATACAAACACACACACTCGAAAGAGGACAAAAAAGGGACTCGTTTAATAGACCATATCAAAGGGATAAAACTAAAAAAAGACCTTTTTTTAATTAATTAATCTATGTGACACGAAAATAAGAGATGGAGTATTTAAAGAAAATAGAAATACAATAGAAAAATCTCAAATAAAAAATTGATAAAAAGATTAAAAAACTCGAACCTACTATAAAATAAAATAAAAAAACCGACACGACACGTCAAACACCTTAGGATTAAGGGACTGGTCTCTAACTTGGGTCCGGTGGACACCACCTTACACCTGAGGATTGGTGACCTGACGGTCCCTTAAGGGAGCAAAGTATTATTGTTTTCATCAAACACGACACTTGTAAAGAAACTGTGCAGAAATTTACAGGAAACATCTAAGACTATCCATCACTAAAGTAATAGTAATAAAAATTCTTTAAGAAATTTAAGTTAAACGTAAAAGGGAAATCTGGTACACAACGAATTACCTTAAAAAAATTTAAGGTGTTTTCCCTTCGAAAAATAAAAAACAAATAAAATCGATAAAGAATAATACAACGTCAAAAGAGTCTCACAAAATAAAGATGAAAAATACCTTGTATGACCATAAAGGAAATACTGAATGATATTCTACTTAAAAATGTTTTATAGATGTCCAAGAAACCCACTTCTATATAAGAGAAAGTTGTCTCCGATCTTCACTTCACTTCAAAATCAACGAGTCAGTACAGGCTGAGAGACCCTGGAATACCCGACATACATCGGACGGGCCGAGGAAACAGGTACCTTAAGAAGTCCGTTCTTATGACCTCACCCAACGGTAAAGGAAGAGGTCCCCTAGAAGGACTAGGTCCCTAGTTTGGACCCGGAGGGTGTAACGTCCGTCTAAGAAATGGTGGACTCGGTGGTCTCCAGTTGTCTCCCATGTATTACTTTGTCTAGAATTCTTATATGTTGTCTCCCATCTTAGACTACATATAAGACTTCTAGACAAAGTAATACAATCTATTCGGGAGATAGGAATGATGAATAAAAGGTACGTGTGCTAGACAGAGTATGACTTGCACCACCGTAATAATCGCACGAAGATGGACACAATGTCGAGTATATCGAAAACCATGAATTTCCGTCCGAGATATAATAAACCACGTATTTACAAGATTAGTAACACTTAATATCGAAAATTATGAAGTTCTCGAGAAGAAACAGTACAAATTACCCAAAACCGAACTAAAAGATGAAACTATATTCTTAGAAATGGGGACGGGAGTATAAAAAAGGTAAAGACCCTCATAGAACCGGATGGAAAACAAAAATCAGAAAGAACTTGGTGTAAGAAAATCCACACCACAGAATACATCAGATATCTACCCAGAACGAAACATGTAGTTTAATTTGTATAAAAATTATTACCTCGATTTTGGTGTATGTGAGTAACTACAAACCAGAGTATTATGAAATATTAATAAGTATAAGACAATATAAACGAGAAAAGAAATAAAGTCAAAACGATCTACATTTTAAGAACCAAGGGTAAAAGAAAGAACTTAATTTTTTTTTTCAGACGAAGTAACAACGGAATGAAGTATGCAAAGAACACTTTTGACACTATAATCAGTTTAAGCAAGAAGAAACACTCAAAAAAATAGAAAAACGAACCTCCGGAACTCTTTAAAAAGAAATGGAAATACTAGATTATGAAAATGAGCGTAGAGGTCCAAATAGAATCTCAAGTAACGATTAGTAAACCAATTGGACTTTATCTTAATTATGTCTTTTTAGTCCTATTTACGAAAAAAGAGGGAAACTTTTTCAGTTTAAAGTCTATGTACTCAACAGTCCTCGGGACCGTTTACGGTTGTCACTACTATTTCCGACAAAAAACCTG
The DNA here is from genome assembly GCA_006410555.1 of Capra ibex. NCBI lineage: Eukaryota > Metazoa > Chordata > Mammalia > Artiodactyla > Bovidae > Capra > Capra ibex. The sequence continues at coordinate 34,610,578 of SJYO01045292.1, forward strand.
AATCATCCTTGAATATATAGGAGTACCAAATGAAGTCAGAGACGACAATTAAAATTCTGTCTTAAGGAAGGTATGTACTAAGTTTTGTACGATTTCAAGATTACAGAGTTCCAAAAGTAATGAATTCTTATTGGAATTTGGATGTCTAGTCGAAAGTCGACATTCACGGACGGATGTACGTACGATTCAGTGAAGTAAGCACAGGCTGAGAAAACGCTGGGGTACCTAACATCGGGTGGTCCGAGGAGTCAGGTACCCTAAGAGGTCCGTTCTTATGATCTCACTCAACGGTACGGGAGGAGGTCCCCTAGAAGGTCTGGGTCCCTAGTTTGGGGGTAGAGGACACCGAGGACGTAACGTCCGTCGAAGAAATGATGACTCGGATGTTTTCCCAATTTCAAGTACAAAAAAATCTTCTATTAGTTCTTTTTATAAATATAATTATAAGGTATTTACGGGTTCTAAGATTCTTCAAAATGCATTGTAAAACGATTTATTATATGATTAAAGGATGTTAAATAGGATATTTTATAAAAGGAAGGTGTGTAATATTTTGTTTGTAAACGACTTGACTAACAATGTATCAGGTCACAATACACTAGTACATTACTTTCTGAGAAAATATTTTGTATATGTGTTCCTATCTTAATTTTGAATGGTACCTTAGACATTGAGATTTAAAGGACAGAAGACACCAAATTTGTATTAATACAACGTAAATGCATCAAAAAGAAAAATGTAACCCGAATAAAGAAGAAAAATTTTTCCCCTCTTTTTTATTTCGATACGTACAAACGTATGTTTGTCCGGTGAGTCTTTAAAGTAAATGGTGTTTTGGTCAGGAATGCTGGAAAATCCCGAATACGTTCTATATTTTATCTTATATACAAAGTATACAAACACAGTAATTCTTATAAAAAGGAAGGAAAAATGTAAAAAACCAATAAACAAAGAGTAGACGTATGAAAATTTTCATATACTTAGATTGATTCTATGGTTTTACGGTGTACTTTTCATTAATACACTCAGTAAAATAGAAGACTCAGAATCAAAAGAGTAAAATTTGTTCGAGACTCCTACAAATTAAACTTCCAATATACCTAAAATAAATAGACGTAATATATAGAATAAGTAGATCAACACTACACGTATTCAAGTTATCGACTTATTTAATTAACAAGTCATAACAAAGGACACATACTCTCTCACACACACACAAATGTCACTTCAATTTTGTGTAAAAAATTCGAAAATTAAACATTTTACAACATATGTATTTCATGTACATATGCAATCACATATGTAATCGTTCACATATGTAATCATTTAAAATCTTTCCCTTCTGAGTACATGGACGGGGGGTTCGGTTCTTCGTCTTATAACAACAACGGAATGTTCTGGGGGATCGACGGACAGGAAGAGGGTCGGGTGGGGCACGGGTGGAGGGACGTCCGACCCCTCTCGGGTGAGAATGGAAAATACCATTAAAAATAGAACGGTACAAAATATGTAAAATGTGAACTCTTACGGAGGGAAATTTCATATCAAGACAAAATAAAGATAAACCCTTGTTTACCTTCGTACATCATACACAAATAAAAACAGACAAAAAAACCAAGTTTTAATATCCAATAAAATTATGAATTGACAAGACAAACTACGTAAAATTGTTAACATATGTTAGTATATTGGTGGTCGGTTTTCTTTTACATTTTGTACAGGTGGGTCCTTTCACGTGAGTACGACAAATGGTCAGTCAGGGGTGGGATTGGGGTTCGGTGAAAGAGTAAAGGTAGTGATATCCAATCAAAACGGACAAGACCCTCATCTTAAAGACTAAGTAACCCATCTTCAAATCGAAATAATCTTTGAAGGTCTATTATGTGTCGACACCAACATGTTAAAATGTAAGGGTAACCACGGTTTCAAATCCCAAGGAAAAAAAAAAAAAAATTTAAATCAGGCAGATTGTCTCTTCCGTTACCGTGGGGTGAGGTCATGCGAACGGACCTTTTAGGGTACCTGCTTCCTCGGACCATCCGATGTCAGGTACCCCAGCGATTCTCAGCCGTGCTGACTCGCTGAAATGAAAGTGAAAAGTAAAAGTACGTAACCTCTTCCTTTACCGTTGGGTGAGGTCACAAGTACGGACCTCTTAGGGTCCCTACCCCCTCGGACCACCCGACGCCAGATACCCCAGCGTGTCTCAGCCTGCGCTGACTTCGCTGAATCGTCGTCGTCGTCGTTGTCCCATTTTCCCGAAGGGTCCACCGAGTCACCATTTTCTTAGGTGAACGTTACGTCCTCTACACCCAAGTTAGGGACCCAGTCCTTCTAGGGGACCTCCTCCTTTACCGTTGGGTAAGGTCATAAGAAAGGACCTTTTAGGGTACCTGTCTCGACAGACGACCCGATGTCAGGTACCCCAGTATTTCTCAACCTGTTCTGACTTCACTGACTCGTACGTACACGTGTCTGATTCGAATTACAAGCATCCAATCTACACAATTTACACAAAAGTTGCATACTATGAAAACTGAAGGCTACCCAAATAAAAACAATCCTATATCGACGTAGTAAGTCAACTCTTTCTAGACACGTCTCTATTCTTTCACTTTCATTTCAGCGAGGCAACACAGGATGAGAAACGCTGGGGTACCTGACATCAGATGGTCCGAGGAGACAGGTACCCTAAAAGATCCGTCTTTATGACCCCACCCAACGGTAAAGGAAGAGGTCCCCTAAAAGGGTTGGGTCCCCAACTTGGACCCAGAGGGTGTAACATCCGTCTGTGAAATGGCAGACTCGGTGGTCCCTTCAGTGTCTCAATTCTCCCCTTTCAGTTTACTCTGGAACTCTTTCGTTGGTCTGTTTGAGTCTACCACCCTGAAAGATGTCGTCAGAAGGAGAAAATTCTCAGTCACGGTATTTGTTTATAAGACCTAATTTTCTCTGATTTATCTATATAGTTTTTGTATCACATACTAGGAATAAACTTAGGTCCAAAGCAAACGACAAAATTTTCGAGATTTCCTTCAAAACTCTTAACCCTTATAAACTTAGACTCGACCTATAAACTAATATAGTCCCTTAATGAAAATGGAAAGAATTTACGTTCTTATCATATTACTATTACGTTTTCTAACACGAATAAAAATTTTGTACTTTCAAAATCAATATACGACAACATAGACGACGTTTGTCAAATCTTTTTTACTTATGAGTAACTATCTACTGTGTTCATCTAGTTTAAAACTTCCGACACAGATAACCACGAATAAAAATGACAAAAATTCTTTTGAGAATTCACACAAACTTTAAAAAGTATCACTCTTCCCTCCTTTTTTTATTCTAGTTTTGAAAAAACGTGAACACCCTTAATTTAATTGTATTGAAAATACCTTCTGTCAGATAACTATGTATAAATTGAAATTTTATATATTTTAGGAATGGATAACTAAGGTAAAGAGTCACAAACAGGGAGAACAAGACGGGTGCAACGGAGGAAGGGACGGGAGAGTAGAAGAATCGGACGTTTACGGAGAAAGTAAAGAGAATCAGATATCTGTATATTAAGACTGTAAAGACTACTTCAACTTTATCCCTAAATTTAAATGATGATTTTACACCTTAAGAACGTTATAAGATTAGTTATCACATACTATTTAGAAACAACAGATTTCATCTTGGTAAATAAAGCGACTAGTGTATCTTACAGTCACGTTTAAATAAATTAACTTAAGTTTAGGTTTACTTGATATAATAGAAAGGATAGAGATGTCTATTGCATCACGAGTATATGAGTTCACTCCGACATACGGACTTATTTTAGTCTTAAAAAACCAAGTTATGAAATATAAAGATCACATATAATCATTTAAATATCATATGAGACTTATTTATAGGTGAAATTTAGAACTGAATCGGATTATGACCTATATCTATCTCGGTGCCTAGTTAGATTCAAATAGACGCACAAATAATTGGAGTCTTTACTTTGATTGTAATTAACGTATAGATAAACATTAATATAACCTATAGAGTAATCATTCCATTATACTGGACTAAAATTATCTACTCCTTTAAGTTCGAAGTCCTCTAATTTATAAACGGGTTATAGCTAAGATCCATCATCAGGACCATAAACTTATGTACTAAATATTAATAGATCAAAGTTAAGTCAAGTCAAGTCAGTGAGTCAACACAGGCTGAGAAACACTGTGGTACCTGACGTCGTACGGTCCGAAGGGACAGGTAGTGGTTGAGGACCTCGAATAAGTTTGAGTACAGGTAACTTAGTTACTACGGTAGGTTGGTAGAGTAGGAGACAGCAGGGACAGAGGAGGACGGAAGTTAGAAAGGGTCGGAGTCCCAGAAAAGGTCACTCAGTCAAGAAACGTAGTCCACCGGTTTCATAACCTCAAAGTCGAAGTCGTAGTCAGGAAGGTTACTCATAAGTCCTGACTAAAGGAAATCCTACCTGACCAACCTAGAGGAACGTCAGGTTCCCTGAGAATTCTCAGAAGAAGTTGTGGTGTCAAGAATACGAGAAAGTTACCTATGTGCGAATCCACAAGTAATGAGAATTTAAATAAGGAAACAGATAAAACATTAAAAACTTCTCATAGGTGAATCAGTATTAGTACTTTTTTTCTTTTTCACTTTCACAATCAGTGAGTCAACACAGACTGAGAAACATTGGGGTACCTACCATCGGACGGTCTAAGGAGACAGGTACCTTAAGAGGTCCGTTCTTATCACCCATCGGTAAGGGAAGAGGGTCTCTTCCGTTATCGTGGGGTGAGATCATGAGAACGGACCTTTTAGGGTACTTGTTTCCAGGTAACCCAGAGATTCTCAGCCTGTGTTGACTCACTGAAGTGAAAGTGAAAAATGAAAGAGTAACCTCTTTCCTTTACCGTTGGGTGAGGTCACAAGAACAGACCTCTTAGGGTCCCTGTCCCCTCGGACCACCCGATGGCAGATACCCCAACGTGTCTCAGCCTGTGTTGACTTCACTGAATCGTCGTCGTCGTCGTCGTCGTCGTCGTCGTCGTCGTCGTCGTCGTAAGAGAAGAGATCCTCTAGAAAGACTGGGTCCCTAACTTGGATCCAGAGGACGTAATGTCCGTCTGAGAAATGGTAGACTCGGTGGTCCTTTTGGGGGTCACTATTATGGATAGTATTTAGTATACTACTATCAGTATATTCAGTATTAGTATTTTGGGGAGTTTATGTCTATGTTTACATTTACCATAGGTCATTACTAAATGTTACAGATTGATGAAACTCTTTCTCAAATAAAATGATGAGGTTTACAAATCCCTACAAATATCAAAGTAGTCTGGTGACAACGTTTTAATAAGAAAATATAGGTCTTCCCACCAATATACCTACACTGGTTCGTATACTTGTAAACGTAACCAAGTAAAATAAAGACGAAACTCACTTGGAAGGGAGTGGACAGAAATTACGTGGGTAGATTTGGTAAACGGAAAAAAAGTACTTTCATTCTTTTCTATTTAACAAAATAAACGAATATGTTATTTATGCAATATGTCGTAATCGATTCGGTGAAATGGACAAAAACAAAAAATTACTTTCGAGAACTCATCTCCAAATGATACTGTCGTGATTATAGACTACTGACATTACTACTGATTGAAGGTGAAATTGTGAATAACTCTTACTCAAGAAGAGGTACTGTTCCTGATGGATCCATGAACCAGAGAATAGTCAAGTCAAGTCAAGTCAGTGAGTCAGTACAGGTCAAGAAACACTGAGGTACCTGACGTCGTACGGTCCGGAGGGACAGGTAGTGGTTGAGAACCTCCAATGATTTTGAGTACAGGTAACTCAGTCACTACGGTAGGTGGTAGAGTAGGAGATAGTAGGGGAAGAGGAGGACGGAAGTCAGAAAGGGTCGTAGTCCCAGAAAAGTCTAGTCAGTCAAGAAGTGTAGTCCACCGGTTTCACAACCTCAAAGGTGAAGTCGTAGTCAGGAAAGTTACTTACAAGTCCTGACTAAAGGAAATCCTACCTGACCAACCTAGAGGAACGTCAGGTTCCCTGAGAGTTCTCAGAAGAGGTTGTGGTGTCAAGTTTTCGTAGTTAAGAAGTCGACACTCGAAAGAAATATCAGGTTGAGATTGTAGGTATATACTGATGACCTTTTTGTTATCGGAACTGATCTACCTGGAAACAACCGTTTTCATTACAGAGACGGAAAATTATTCGACAGATCTAACCGGTATTGAAAAGAAGGTTCCTCGTTCGTAGAAAATTAAAGTACCGACGTCAGTGGTAGATGTCACTAAAACCTCGGGGGGGTGGTTTTATTTCAGAGAGTGACAAAGGTAACAAAGGGGTAGATAAAAGGTACTTCATTACCCTGGTCTACGGTACTAGAAACAAAAGACTTACAACTTAAAATTCTGTTGAAAAAGTGAGAGGAGAAAGTGAAAGTAGTTCTCCGAGAAATCAAGAAGAAGTGAAAGACGGTATTTCCACCATAGTAGACGTATAGACTCCAATAACTATGAAGAGGGCCGTTAGAACTAAGGTCGAACACGAAGTAGGTCGGGTCGTAAAGAGTACTACATGAGACGTATATTTCAATTTATTCGTCACACTGTTATATGTCGGAACTACATGAGGAAGGGTCAAACCTTGGTCAGACAACAAGGTACAGGTCAAGATTGACAATGAAGAACTGGACGTATGTATAAAGAGTTCTTCGTCTAGTTCACCAGACTATAAAGGTAGAAAACTTCTTAAAAGGTATCAAACAACACTAGGTGTGTCAGTTTCCGAAACCGTATCAGTTATTTTGTCTTTATCTAGAAAAAGACCTTGAGAGAATGAAAAAGTCACTAGGTTACCTACAACCGTCAAACTGAGACCAAGGAAACGGAAAAGATTTAGGTCCAACTTGTAGACTTTAAAGTACAAAGTACATGACAACTTAGGACCGAACCTCTTAAAACTCGTTATGCAAGAATCGTACACTCTACTCACGTTAACAAGCCATCAAACTCTTAAGAAACCGTAACGGAAAGAAACCCTAACCTTACTTTTGACTGGAAAAGGTCAGGACACCGGTGACGACTCAAAAGGTTTAAACGACCGTATAACTCACGTCGTGAAAGTGTCGTAGTAGAAGGTCCTAAACTTTATCGAGTTGACCTTAAGGTAGTGGAGGTGATCGAAACAAACATCACTACGAAAGATTCCGGGTGAACTGAAGTGTAAGGTTCTACAGACCGAGATCTAATCACTAGTGTGGTAGTACTAATAGACCCAGCACTTCTAGAAAAAACAGGTCAAGAAGACACATAAGAACGGTGGAGAAGAATTATAGAAGACGAAGACAATCCAGGTATGGTAAAGACAGAAAATAGCTCGGGTAGAAACGTACTTTTAAAGGGAACCATAGAGTTTAAAAGAACTTCTCTAGAGATCAGAAAGGGTAAGATAACAAAAGGAGATAAAGAAACGTGACTAGTGACTCCTTTCGAAAGAATAGAGAACGATAAGAAACCTTGAGACGTAAGTTTACCAATATATAAAGGAAAAGAGGAAAAGGAAAGTGAAAAGAAGAAAAGTGTCGACAAACATTCCGGAGGAGTCTGTTGGTAAAACGGAAAAACGTAAAGAAAGAGAACCCCTACCAGAACTAGGGACAGAGGACATGTCACAGTGTTTGGAGGTAGGTATCAAGAAGTCCGTAAGACAGATAGTCTAGATTATGGACTTAGATAAACAGTGAAGGTGTCATACCAGTATTCCATAAACTAAATCCAGTATGGACTTACCAGATCACCAAAAGGGATGAAAGAAGTTAAATTTAGACTTAAACCGTTATTCCTCAAGTACTAGACTCGGTGTCAGTCGAGGGTCAGAACAAAAACGACTGACATATCTCGAAGAGGTAGAAACCGACGTTTATTATATTAGTCAGACTAAAATCATAACTGATAGACCACTACAGGTACACATTTCAGAAGAGAACATAACAACCTTCTCCCATAAACGATACTGGTCACATAAGAGAACCGTTTTGAAACATTCGGAAACGGGACGAAGTAAGACATAAGGTTCCGGTTTAAATGGGAAATGAGGTCCACAAAGAACTGAAGGATGAAAACGTAAGGTCAGGGGAAATTACTTTTCCTGTAGAAAAAACTCACAATCAAGATCTTGCAGAACATCCAGAAGTATCTTGGCAAGTTGAAGTCGAAGAAGTCGTAATAACCACCCCCGTATCTGAGCCTAATTACACTATGATTTACCAAACGGAACCTTTGCTTGTCTCTAGTAAGACAGTAAAAACTCTGACGTAGGTTCACGACGTAAAACCTGAGAACAACTGATACTACCGATGAGATAAATAAGATTCCCTAAGAACGGGTGTCATCATCTATATTACCAGTAGACTCACTTTAAGTGGGTAAGGTAAGGTAAGATTAAGTGACTAAGGATTTTACAGTCACAAGTGAGAACGGTAGAGGACAAACTGGTGAAGATTAAACGGAACTACGTACCTGGATTGTAAGGTCCAAGGATACGTTATAACGAGAAATGTCGTAACCTGAACTGAAGGTAGTGGTCAGTGTAGGTGTCGACCTACAACAAAACGAAACCGAGACAGAGAAGTAAGAAAGACCTCAATAAAGAGGTGACTAGAGGACATCGTATAACCCGTGGATGGTTGGACCCCACAAGTAGAAAGTCACAGGACAGAAAAACGGAAAAGTATGACAAGCACCCCAAGAGTTCCGTTCTTATGACTTCACTAAACGGTAAGGGAAGAGGTCACCCGGTGCAAAACAGTCTTGAGAGGTGGTACTGGACAGACAGAACCTACGGGGATGTATCGTACCAGTATCAAAGTGATTCAATCTGTTCCGACACCAGGTACACTAGTCAAACCAATCAAAAGACACTAACACCAAAAGTCAGACAGACGGAAGACTACTATTCCCATTCTCCGAATACCTTCGAAGGACTACCCCATCTGACTGACTTCCCCTTTGACCCAGAATAAGTTTACCCGTCATTTAGACTCATTTAGAAATTAGGTTAAAAGACAACTACTCACACCGACACAAGGGAGGGACAACAAACTGGACTCCTGTTTGATACCACCTCCATTACTTCTATTACCACTGGAGGAAGTTTTCCAGGGTACGTCCAGTGAAGGTGTGACTCACGGGGGTCGGGACGTCGTCCGGTGGCGACTGGGTACGGAGACGGTCTCTGAGAACCTATGAGTACCCGATCAGACTCAGTCAGAGTGCACCCCAGTGCCGAGGAAAGAAGACCCAGGACCACGTGTGTTCCAAGACAAACACAGGAGGGTCTCAGACAAAGGGGTCGGGACACATTCAATACCGTCGAGACACCACCCAATTACCGTTGGAGGAGGTTGTCCCGAATACGGTATGGGTCCAGAGGTCGTGGTTCTCGGGGACGGGGTCGTCAGGTGACGACTGGACATGAAGGTGTCTTCTGTTGGTTTGTGTCAAGACAGAGTCAGAGACACCCCAGAACCCAGGACCACACCTGTTCCATAAAAACCCGGGAGACTCGTAGAGACCGCCCATACCCTAAACTAAGATTTCCGTCAAAGTGGGAGGATGGTAGAACGACCCCGAAAGGGAAACGAGAACTTACACCCAATAGAGGAGTGTCGACGAGGTCCCGGTGTGTCGACGGCGCGGTCACGGTGCGTCGACGCATATACCAGAGGATATCAGAGAAATTTTCTTATGTATCTCTATCTTTGTAATTTTGAAACTCTTAAAAATATTTTCACAATTTTAAAAAGATTAGTATCAAAAAAAGTGTTGGTAATTAAGACTGGACGTAAATACAAACCTCTTCCGTTACCGTGGGGTGAGGTCATGAGGACGGACCCTTTAGGGTACTCGTCTCCTCGGACCATCCGACGTCAGGTACCCCAACGCTTCTCAGCCTGTGCTGACTCCCTGAAGGGAAAGTGAAAAGTGAAAGTACGTAACCTCTTCCTTTACCGTTGGGTGAGGTTACAAGAACGGACCTCTTAGGGTCCCTGTCCCCTCGGACCACCCGATGGCAGACACCCCAGTGTGTCTCAGCCTGTGCTGACTTCACTGAATCGTCGTCGTCGTAAATACAAAGGTAAAAATGTCTTAACGGTTACACCAAAATTTTGCATATCTAAAGTCAACGTCAAATATTACACCGAATTCTTGTAGTACAAGAAAGTCCGATTGGCGTAAATCCAACTCGGTAACAGACTGTTACCATAAATAGTCGTATGAAACGTTTATAATACTGTAAAAATCTGTGCTACAGTTTAATACCAAAGTTTTATCTACATAACCGTAACGGTCTGTCGTTAAGACGTTGAAGTCGGTATGACCGGTACACCCACGTCTGGTACGTGTAAACAGGTATATACACCGGAACCACCCGTCCGTTCGGTCGGTCTGAAGAATTGTTAGGACTGTTCTCAATTGTATTGTTTTCTCTGACTCTGAGTATTGTTCGGCAACACACAAAAGAACACAAAAAAAGATAAATATTTCGTAGTTACTTGTACATAAGTAGAAAGTTCTTGACAATAAAACAGTCGGGTGTCAAACTAAAGACACTATTTCGACTTCTAAAATCTTTGTACATTAAGTCAAAACAAAAATATTATAGTTTCATAATGACATTTTAAGATGACTATTATTTTTGTTCTTCTCAATTGTATCACGACCTTTACTTTAGTGTCGTTCTACGATCATTTTAATTTCTTGACATGTTTTCCTCTGTGATGGACACAGGTAACTTTTACCTGTCACCACATCAATTACGGTGGATATTCGGGTAGTAACATATAAGTTTTTCGTTATTTCAACATTTCTTATAGATACTTTTACGCGAAAGTTGGATCTTCCTTGAGGTTTATTTTTAAATGACCAATCTAAAACTTAAACTTATATACGAAAAGTTCATACTCCAATTTTTACTCACATAAACACAACTCTCTCTAAAAACTAAGTCGTTATTTTCCTCATCCGTTTCTGAAGACAAAGTCCAGGTAAATTGGTTATAAGAGACCGAGTCCTTGCACACGTTTCGTACCACCCGTCATCGTCTAAGGACGACAGTTCCTCTAATGTGCCGGGAACCCCTCTATTCTACGTATGTGTGTGCTGGTGTGACGTTTCGTCATATACTACTCTCGGTCTTTGCTCCCGTCGTTTTGAGTTTTCCGAGAGTCTCCTCCCTCTTCGGTCTCCTAAACTCCTCCCCAAAATAACATCTAGAATTTTATACGTAACAGTGTCGCTTTCTACCTCCACCACACCCGTTTCCAGATCTCGACCCTCTTAGAGACACTGAACACTCAATTGGTCACAGAGGGGAGACACAAGTGCACCTCGGACTGTGGGTGTAGAGAATCGTCCCCAGGGGTCAGAGACCCTAGATTACGGACCACTAGACTCAACCTCGACTATATTATTATTATCTTTATTTCACGTGTTATTTACATTACACGAACTTAATGGGACTTTGGTAGGGAAGTTGGGGACCAGGTACCTTTTTAACAGAAGGTGCTTTGGTCAGGGACCACGGTTTTCCAACCCTTGGTGACAGGATATCGTAAATGGTCTTATCTAAAGTTACCAGAGAAATAGTGGAAGTGATCTAACGTCAAAGGACTTCCTGTCACTTTTAGGCAAAATAAACGTCTCGGAAATAAGAACATAAGAACCTCTTCCGTTATCGTTGTGCGAGATCATGAGAACGGACCTTTTAGGGTACCTACCTCCTCGGACCCTCCGACGTCAGACACCCCAGCGTTTCTCAGTCTGTACTGACTCACTGAAGTGAAGTGATAAGAACATAAGTATAGAACGACTTCACATAAACACTAGGGGGATTAATTAGGAATATCGTGAAAACGTCAATAAGGTACGTACACAAAGGTCGACCTCAACTTGTGCCGGTATGAGACGGAAGAACAAAGGCGAGAGGAAAACATTTACACAGTAGAAGTATCATAAATCACGGTGTACAAAACGTAAAAACACGAAACTCGACCACTAGCAGGACAAACTTTACCGGGGATTCGGATTACGGTTTCATGTTCTTCTGAAGGTACACGGAATGTTCTTTTTACACACACGACCTAACGAGCACCCAAGTCACAATTACTTAGTTTTGACATAATAATTCCTTTCACAGAAATTTGTCTTTGTGTGTATTTTGTTCTAATATACAACTAGTCAATTACTTTCATAAGAGTGGTCTCCGAGAATCCTTGTTTTGAAGTATAAGGGGTCTCTCGTTACTAAACCATAAATGTTTAAGTGACGAACGACACTGAAATATGTTAAATTGATGGGACTCGTTGGTCTTAACTCACATAGACAATGAAGACATACGAGTCGTGAATTACAAATCATCCACCGGTGTCTCAAAATACTCGTTTGTGGACTTATATTCCTTAACCCTCCTTATTTGGTCGAGTAACCTTTACAATTTATGACTCAAGTTCTGACCCCACACTTATGGTGTGTCCGTTACCCTTCGGCAGGCTCTGACAGGGGACCCTCACTAGAGAGTCGACACTTGACAAGTGGTTCGCAATTGACTTACACAACCGACCACACTACCTATCTTACTTATAGGGACCCCGGAACGAACGTTCCTCTATGACGTCTTCGAGATTTTATGAGAAAGTCGTCCTAATTAAAGATATCCTACCTAACCTTAGGTAGGACATCCCTAGATATCCTACCTGACCTTAACTCTCTTTGACTTCTGTGTTTTGGTTCAATGACGACATCGATAAGTATACTCCATTGTCTCTGATGTCAATCCCACGACCGTCCCTCTCTCTCTTCATCCCCTCTGCGAACTGAATGACACTTCGTTTAGGTGTCATACTGAGCTACGTCTCCTACTCCCTTTACCTCCTTGTTCCAATTTGAGACTTCAAACGACGGGAACTGAAACAATCAAGGAGACAAACGTTAAAAAAATTTTACAAAAGGAGTAGAGTCCATTAATGAGACATGGTACGATAGAAAATTCAGTAGACATTACTCCAGTATCAGGAGTAGGTAACATTGATTCGTCGACTCCTTAACAGATCCCAAACCCCACTGTCAGTTCCTGTCATATAGACCAAAATCTTACTTGTCACTTAAAAATAACAATTAACACTTTAAAACGGACCCCATCCCTAGGTTTCAACTTATAGGGAGAAATATTGACTTTTACACACGGTAGGGTCACTGAAGGAGAGATTACTGTTCGATACAGGACGTAACATACCGATTTATAAGGATTACGTTTATAATCATGACTGATGTAACCACTCTCTCATCTTGTCTAATAGTAAGTGATAACAAGAGACCCTTTAGTGTGCACTTTTTTTTATGTATCTCTGGGTCCCTAGAGGTAATTAATACAAAAGTCACCGTACACATTTTGTCATTCGAAAAGATTCAACCATTTCATTTAGGAAGTAACACTTCATGTCACATAAGTGGTAGAAAGAAATATGAAAGACATTTAACTCTTTATTTTAGAAATTAAAGGGAATCGTTCTATCACTTTCTCTCGAAATCAAAATCTTTTGATAAATCAATTTGTACCCCAATTTTGTGAAAGAGTTACATGAAAAAGAGTAATTTCTAGTAGAAAATTTCTCTATCAAATATAGAATGATATTCGATAAACGTGAAGGTTAAAAACATTCCAATACCTTTTGAATATAGGTTGAACCTTGGAAAACTTATTATGAAAAAAAAAGACCGTTTAAGTAGAGTCTATTAGTTCTTTACATCATAAAAATCAGTTAACAGTTCTTTTTTATAACTTATCGTGATTCGATCCTTATAAATAAGAGAGACACCGATTCATGATGTACATAAATTCAGCTCCAAATTTTAGTTTCCTTAAAACTAAAGAAATAGAAAAAGGTAGACGAGTATCAAATCATATAGAAAGACTTGTTTCGGTACAAACATTTCCTATAATTCAAAACAAACCGGAAGAAAAGTTGACACTCATGAGTTGCCTGGAATTACGCTCCAATACGAGGGACCTGACTAACTACGTATTTGTCTTCTGTCTACCACACCTCTACTGAGACTACTATTAAGTAAAAAGTCGATCAGTTCTTCTATAAAACTAATGTCACACAAATTCATTAATATTGTGTCAGACGTTACAATCAGAGAGACCCTTCGTTCGTGTACCTTTTGTTCAATGTACAATAACGACGGGTTGTTTCCTCCGTCACACCGCATTACTAAAATTAAGGATCACGATCTAATCCTGACCTCCTCAAATTTTATACAGTACGACATGCCATTCAGTTAATTTGTATCTGGTTTATTTTTTCCATTGACGTGTCAAAACTCCGCATTTATAAACAGAACCTTTCATAAATCTACAATGATATACTTTCTTTAGTCATAAAAACGTAAGTCCGTTGTCAGACATATGTCGATTAATTTTTTAATGTACCGAACTAAAAATCAAATACACTTAGTATTAATAATATCTCGAACGAAAGACGTAGTACTCACATTTTGACTTTAGTCTCTTGACTGTTTAGTTGTCGTACAATTCAGGGACGTCAACAATTTCAAAAACCCCTTTTTTTTTTTCGATTCGTTTTACAGTTTTCCTCTCTTTTTATTAATCTTGACACACCTATGCGGTAAATTTAAAATAAAAGTACATGATTAATGTCATATATGGAGACCCAAAAACAACAACAACAACAAACAAAGTGTTATCCTATTAACTAGCGAATCTACCTCAAGCAAACAACACCAGGGACGATTTTTTAGGAGTGGGCCTGCACTTCCGCTCACGTCGAACCCGGGAGACAGGGACGTAGGTCTTACGTTTCCATCCTTCTCTGGTGTTCAGTCAGGTAGTATCTTAGCTTATGGCACCACTTACTACAATGGGGTCCGGTGGTTGACGAAAAGTGAAGAAATACCAGTCTAAAAATGGACCCTTTTTCTTACGACTTGAAAACACGGTTTTATTAAAAACTCGTTATGGAAAAGGACCAGTCAAAAATCTCCAGTTTACTTTGACCCGATTTTACCGTCTCGAATGACACAAGATGGACCGACCACCCTAACTTTGTTTATGGTGTCCATGTAGTTCCCCTTCCTTTTATATGACAAGTATGGAGAACCCACTTTTCTTTTAATGTAATAACGATGAAAGTCTTCGGGTTCTATTGGAGATAGAATGAATGACGGACTAAATGATGGTACTTTTTAGTGAATTCAAGAAACAATGGAACTTTTTCAGTGTATTACAGTACTTAACGTGAAAAGAATAGACAATTATTTCTGATCTACATTTCAGATCTCTAAAGAGAGACAGCTCGTAAAAATGTCTTTCGTAAATTAAGGACATTATTTAAATTGTACGGAGATAGAAGGATTATAAACACTGATCTACATTAACATTTTTCACTTAACACTATATATGATTATAAATGACCAATTATCTGACAAAAAAATTATTGTTACTTTCTCCTTTTTTAATTTTGGGGAGTTTACAGTCGGATATCCTTTTACTTATTGGTCAGTATCGTGTCAGTATGATACAGTAGGTCACGCCGTCATTTTTTACTTACATGAAGTCGTTACAGACGTAACTATAGTCATATAGAGTACTTGTATGACTGGTTTTATTTTCGTTCAAAGTCTTCGTCTCTATGTTATATTAGGATGATATATTCCAGGTTTTAAAAAAAAATTATATTTTATATTTACTATAATAAATCCCTCATTCTTTCTTCGGATAACTTCTTTCCAACGATGTGTAGAAACTTCCTAAAGAAATTCCTATAAGAAATTCTTTCTAGAATTAGGAGGAATTTGTTAGAAAGTATAGAAATTACTAGAATTAATAGAAATTCTTTTCGATTAACCAAAATCTCTGTTCGGTTCTGACTATTCGTCTTGATTGAAGTCTCCTTGTCTTCTGTTTTAATTTAAAAATTTTAATTGTAGGAATCTTACTGGGTTCCCTATGACGATTCGGGTTTTACCGATTTATTTTTCATAAGTATCTAATTCTTTCCCGAAAACCTTTAATTTTTATATAAACCTTTTGTTATTGAAATTATTTTCTCTGTTTATAATGTAATACATACCATGATCCTATACTGACTCGTTAATTAGACCTACTATTTCAGATCATTTGTTGATTTTTACATTTCATTTACATTTTTTCTTTTATTCTTACCCTTCGTGTGTTTTCCTTTCGTTTTCCTTATTTGTCAGTAAATATTTTCCTCCTCCACCAAAGACATTCGACTTCTCAACTTCTTTCTGAGATCAGAGGTCTAACTTTCTACGTAAATCACGGTTCATCCCTTTTACTTAAATAGATATGGATCTGTGTTTAAGTTTAAACCGTAAAGGTCTTTAATTTCCTTTCCTTTTTCAATATATTCTTGTTCTTAGTGTGGTAATAATTTGAATTGTAGTAAGTGTCACTTAAGATTCCTTTTACCTTGTTTTTATAAAGACAGAAATTTCCTTCCGTAAAAAATAGGACCTTAAGATACAGGACGTTTTGATCGTGGACTCACTCATATCCCATTCCTACCTTATTTCTGTAACAAGAAAATCTTTACAACCCTAAGTCCTTTCAATAGGAGGTACTCAGAAAAGACTTTTTTTTTAAATGAAATCTTACAAAAGGTCGTTTTGTCTTCTAATATTCTTTCTTTTATTGTACTCAATATCTTTATTATTATTTGTTTATTTAGTAATCTTAAAAACGATTTATTCTTAAACATAATATTATCCCGAAAGTTAAAAATAGTTTAATAATTCTTTCTTAAAGAAATTTTCATTACCGTATTTTATTTTCGGTAATTTTATTTTGTACCATACCAGTGTCATTGTCAGACTTAGATTTGATAGTCTACTAATCCTTTCGTACAATCCATCACCTTCCATTATCCATTTTTGTATGGTTTCCAGAACGGAAAAGGACCTCTTCGAACAATCTCTATGACCAATTGAGAGTTAGTAGTAACTTTTATCCTTAAATTATAATAGTAACCACTACATGGTAAAAACACCTATTGTAAAGATAATTACAACAATAATATACAATTAATGTAGGAAATAAGGATACCTAAAGTTGAGTTTTAGACGGATGAATAGACATTAACCGAAATTTTCTAAAAGATTACAAAAGTATAAGTAATAAGAACGGGTCCTAAAGACAGAACTTATGAGTTGGCCAGAAGAAACGATTGTTGGATTTGAATTGGTGTAAGTTTGAAATTTTTGTTGGGTAGAACAGACACAAATTTGGGAACCGGGCTTCCTGGTCAGATCTGGGTTCGGAGGTACGATTCAGTGAAGTCAGCACAGGCTGAGACACGCTGGAGTATCTGCCGTCAGGTGGTCCGAGGGGGCAGGGACCCTAAGAGGGAGGTTCTTGTTACCTCACCCAACGGTAAAGGAAGAGGTTACGTACTTTCACTTTTCACTTTCCCTTCAGTGAGTCAGCACAGGTTGAGAAGCGCTGGGGTACCTGATGTCGGAGGGTCCGAGGAGGCAGGTACCCTAAAAGGTCCGTTCTCATGACCTCACCCCACGGTAACGGAAGAGACGGTTCGGAGGTATCTCTCGAGGTAAGGAGGACTTGGAGAGAACGGAAGGTGACGGGAGGTGAGGGTGGTTTCTGGTGTACCTGATATCGGTCGGTCCGAAGAGACAGGTACCTTAAGAGGTCCGTTCTTATGACCTCACCCATCGGTAAGGGAAGAGATCCAATTAGGTGAATCAATACAAGTTAAATCTTAGAAGTTCATCATAAAACATATAAGACAACAAACCTCCACTTAAATTTAACAAAAGTTTATTCTCATTCAAGACACCCTCTTATCTCCGTCCTTTGTGAAACTCGTACGACCCGTAGGACGAGTGTCACTTCATTGTCTTAGTCTACTCCAGGACGGTTTATAAAACCGGGTAAGAAGGAAGGGGGAGAAGGAGTACGGAGGAACAAAGTCCATTCAAATACTGAGTCGAAAGATCCTTTTTAAAGGAAAATAAACCATCCTTTCGTAAAGGTGTAAAAAGTGCATTCTATGAAAACGTTCAGTGAAATCTTAATAATTGAATACTTAGTATCCTCAACCGTAGTAAAACTTTATTTATTGAAGAAACAGATCTAATTACCGTAACTGTCGTTACGCCGATAACAGTCAATATCGGTTCCCGTCGGCGTCACCCTTCTTTCATCTTCAGTACAGAAGTCTGTCCAGTAAAGATGAAGTCCCAGGGACTTGTAGACAGTCCGTAACATTTTCGACTCGTGTGATGCATGCACAGGTACACCTCAGCTGCACCACTCTACAGTCGACAACTTCTGTCTACAATGGGTAAGAAATGTGACAATTGTCGTATAGGTACTCTTGTGTAAAAGTCTAGACAATTCTTTTACTCTACACTTTTAATGTACATCACTTACCTGACGGAGAAAAGAACGTCCCTTTATAAATTTCGAGGGATAGTCACTTACTCACTCCGTTCTCATCAAGTCATTACTTAATTAACACTGTTTAATTCTCAGTGATGTATTCGACGGTGACCTGAACGTAACATAATACAACATTAATCTACATAATTGTTTGCCTTACACCCCAAAAACATCATGTACAACTGTAAAAAGGGTCCTCCGGTCACAGAGTCGATCTTCGAAGTTTATAAGGAAGTAAGACCTCCTTCGGATATATAATATCAAAAACTAGTCAATAACCACTAATTTTTTACATGATTCATTTTCTATTTACAGAATGGTCGGATTATTAATAGACAGGCATGGAATATACTAAATTTTTAGTCCCACACTTTACATTCAGACAAAATACCGGAATTTGAAATTTCTCATAAATTCTATCCTTTACTCGTAGAAGTCAAATTTTCGACGAGTTGCAAGAAGTCAGAGAGTTCTAGATTTCTTGTCTCCGACTTGATTTTCACTTGATTCATATTTTTAAGTGACGTATAAAAAGATTCATCAAAATAAATTTTCCTAAATAAATTCTGAATTCCTTTCAAACAACAACAAAAGGGTAATTCTAATGATTTTTCCTGTCTCTAGTATTCTACACTGGAGACATCACTACAATAAATCATTTTAAGTACTCGACGTTCAGACCGACGTCTACTTCTCGACAAAACATTTTTCACGTTCTATAAACATTTACCTTCACTTTTCGACAGGGAAAGGTCGACTTACTAGTTTGCGTGAAGCCTCTTTTTGTCACCAACTTGTCCACAAGTCGTAATACTTGAACACTACATTTCTTACATTTTGACTTAGACCGTCTCTAGGTACACAATTTAAGAAACAAGAATTCTTGGTTTTAAAGGACGACGTCTTTTAGTTGAGTTTAAACACGAGACACTTGTTACTCTATTACTTTTTAATGTCTTAAGTGTATTTCTTACATATTTATACAATGTGGTGAATGGAGTTCGTAAAAAGGTCGTAACTATTCTCGTACAAAGAAAAAATTTGATGCTGACGGAAAAAATTATAAAAGAAAAGCACTAACTACACTTTATCATGAATTAAAAGAATTAAGACAAGCAAAAGTAATTACTGAAAATTTTCAAAAACACGTATTTTTCATCTTTCACAATCAGCGAGTCAGTACACGCTGAGCCACGCTAGGGTACCTGACATCGGGTGGTCCGAGTAACCGGAAAAATATTCTTTACTAAGTGTATTAAGTATAATTAAACGTCAGTGGTGAAGGAACACTTAATCTACCCTTTGTCCATAGAATAAAACTTTATTTATGAGAGATATTAATTTTGTCGACAGTGTGATCCTTCTTTTGAGTTGGACAGATGGTTTAGTCATTATATAGATACGCTAGTGAACCGGAACATTGGAAGAATTTGGGTTGAAACGATGAACAAATCTTTTATCATAAACCAACACTTAAAAATAGAGTCCCGCCCCTTTTTCAGAGATCATTGGAGTTTTGGTCACCGGAAGTCCTAGACGGGGTTTGTCTTCGGTTAATTTTCTACAAACTCTCGATAAGGGGTTTTCTTTCCTCTTTTTCAATTAAAGACTCTCTAATCTTATGTTCGAACCCTTCAAAATCAAAGGACTGATGTCCACACTGTCTTGTATCGACTACTTTGGCCCGTCCTTAGACTGTAGTGGGAGACAAATTGAAGTCGACGGGTTACTCGGCACAGGTTACTCCTTCGGTCTCTCTTGGACCTGTTCTTCATGTATCTCGACATTAAAGTGTGACTCTGCTGCCGGTGTCTGTGTCGAATTCCTCGAGCTTAAACCAGTACAAACCCGGTCTCTTACATATCGACAGGTAGTACACGGTTTCTTCGACGTGTCCAAGAATTTTGTGGCTTTTCGACAAATTTTGCTTTAGGCACAAACCACCGGATGGATAGATCCCAGCCGACAATAAAAGTTCAGTGGTTTGTCAAGGTTCATACGAGGAATAGATCGGGTACCAAAGATTTTAGGACATTTGATTTCACTTGACAAAATGTCTATAAAAAAGACACGCCGACTAAAAGTCGAACCCTGCATTTCCCGGTGTTGTCCACTCCCACACTAATTCGAACAGAAGTCTAGGGTCGACTTTCCTGGTGATAGACACCCCGTCTGCACAACGAAAGTGGACCTAAAGGGAGGATGGGACACTGACGAAGGGGAAGGTCCGAAGAGTCGGGGACAAGACTTCTCCCGACGTTACTCCAACGATCAAATCCTACGGGGGCCGAAACCCTCGTACCTCTGAATCGGATACCTGGTAGTCCCTGTAGGGGTAAATTGGTAAATAAACTTTCATGTCAAATAGACAGGGTAGTGAAGTACCGTTTATCTACCCTCTTTTCACCTTTGTCACTATATAAAATAAAAGAACCCGAGGTTTTAATGACGCGTCTCACTGACGTCGGTGTTTCAATTTTCTGAGAACGAGGAACCTTCTTTTCGATACTGTTTGGATCTTCCGTATAATTTTTCGTCTCTGTAGTGAAACGACCGTTTTCATACATATCAGTTTTGATACCAAAAAGGACATCAGTATATGTCTACTGTATTTCTTCCGACTCGTAGCTTCTTAACTATGAAAGTTTGATACCACGACTTCTTCTGAGAACTTTCAGGGAACCTGTCGTTCCTCTAGCTTAGTCAGTTAGGATTCCTTTGGTTGGGACTTATAAGTAACCTTCCTGACTACGACTTCAAGGTTATGAAACCAGGGGACTACACTTCTCGACTAAGTAACCTTTTATGGGACTACGACCCTTCCTAACTCCCGTCCTCCTCTTCCCCCGCTATCTCCTACTCTACCAACCTACCGTAGTGGCTGAGTTACCTGTACTCAAACTCGTTTGAGACCCTCTACCATTTCCTGTCCCTTCGGACTGTACGACGTCGGTACCTCAGTGTTTCTCAGTCCGTGCTGAAATCGATGACTTGATGTCGAATAGTCGATGGTCAATGAAGCAATTTACTTTTTACAGTAGGTAATTGTAGGGTGGGTCGGTTCTTGAGGGTCCTTGTGTGGGACATGAACTGGTGGTAGTCTTTGATACGGTTGTGTCAAGTGTCTGAACCTGTAACTGATCCTGGGGTCAAAGACTACGTCACAACACAGAGAGGTAGAGGGACCCGTGTATCATAAAAATTAAGAAGATTTAACTTTATACCAACAAATGTTATACTATATTCGAAGTCCACATGTTGTGTCACTAAGTGTTAAAAATTTTCAATCTAAGGTAAATATCAATGATATTTTATAACCGACATATGGGACTTTCATCCGTGTGAACAAGGACTAGAACCTCTCTTCGAAAGGCAGAAAGTGGTAACTCATACTAGAGTCGACACCCAAAAAGGATGAACCGGACATAATACAACTCTAGTAAAAGAAGATAAGGATCAAACAACTTGAATTTTTTTTTTAGTATACTCCTGTAATTCAAAACAGTTTATGAAAAAGACGTCGTTGACTGTACGAGAATGTTCCAAACTGGAAATAAGACAATTACATCCCGTCATATAACTAAAAGAATACAACTTAGTGGGTACGTACGTACGATTCAGGGAAGTTAACACAGTGGAGAAACCTAACATGGGACGGTCCGAAGAGACAGGTACCCCAAGAGGTCCGTTCTTATGACCTCACCCAACGGTACGGGAGAAGGTCCCCGAGAAGGGCTGTGTCCCTAGTTTGGTCGCAGACAACGTAGAGGACGTGACCGTCTTCCCAAAAATGGTGATCACGGTGGACCCTTTAGGACTCAATGAGTATAAATGATCCATAATTAAGATGAAACAGTACCCCATATTAGGATGACTTAAACCAAACGATCACAGAACAACTCACACCAAGAGGAAATATAACAGAAGTAGACTGAAACCACAGTTTCATTACGATCGGAGTATGTGACGGAAACCCTCACCATGGAGGTTAAGAAACCTCCTCAAACTACGAACGACAATTAAGAATAAATTTACAAGACATCTTAAACGTTCACTTTGATAGACCAGGACCTCGAAAACAAACAAACTCCAAAAACTAATGACTAAGTTAAAGGAATGATCAATATCTAGATAAATATATAAGATAAAGAAATACCAAGTCAACCACATCCAATACACACAGAGTAACAAACGATTTGGGTCCCATCTGTCCGTCCCTTCGACCTTCTTTTACCTTTCGACCTTTTTCAGGGATACTCCTTGGGATCCATGACGTCTGTCATAACGTCGAAGTTCCGGTTTTACGAAACAAGTGATTACCAACTACGAAGACGTCACCCAACGTTTCCGAAAAGTGCACCACGAATACATCCGTACTACGTACACGTGAGACGATATTTACTATAGTCGACAACGTAGTATGGTACGTTTCAGTAACAAATGTCTGAAACATTTGTTGCACCCTGCTCTCTCTCTCTTGTACCCTACTCTCGGACTGGTGGCGGTAAAACCGACTAACAATAAAGGGATGTTACACAAAGATCTTTACATAGGTAAAGAAGATCCAATAGGTTAAACAACCGTATGTTAACAACTATCGTAAGACAATGTTAGGAAAAATAAAGAGATTTAACAGAACATGGAAGAAACTAAAACCTAAACCTCAGAAGGGGGGTGGGGCGGGGGAAGGAATTAGATCGATTCCTAAACGGTCAAAACAACTAGAAAAACTCATAGGTTGAGAACCAAAGTAACTAAAAAGAGATGACAAAAAGATAAAAGAAGAAATCCTTTATCAATAAAGAAGAAATTGAGTCATCAATAAATGTTCACACAACAAGTTAATGACTACTCCTTTACCCTTCAATCTCTTCCATCGCCGAGTTTCGTTATGTCGGTTATCATTACTTTGGTTCGATACGAGGGTCGACAAGAGTGACACACTGAATTTTAGAATTTGGTCCCGAAGGGTTTGAAACTACGTGTAACCTTAACAGTGGATTTCTGGAATACCCACGACCGAGGGTGGGGGTGTACGAAACAAAGTGAACCGGGTTGAACTCGACTACCTTGTAATTTTCCAGAGGGTCCACTACGATTACACGGTGTTTCAAATTCTTGATGACGGAATTGTTGACATGAAAATGGAAGAATTCCTAAAAAAAAAAAATTCTACTCTTACGAACCTATTTAATAACTGGAGATTTATAGGATCCATCGAATGAACCAAAGAGTTTCCTGTCATAATTTGTCTTTATCTATTTAAAATGGTACACTTTAAATTAGTTTTCGAATAGAGAAAACCCACTTTTAACAGGTTGCGTTAAATATGTTATTTTTCGTCGATCTTAGGAGTGTTTACGTCCTATCCTCTCACAATCGATATGTCATTGAGTGAACATTTTCTACATCCTCAAAACCGACTTAAAGTCTCGAATTGTACTTAAGTAACCGGGACATGGACGACTTCATCGGCGGTGTCGTCTTCGTGGTTCACCTCGAGAACCTCCACTCTTCAGACGGTTCAAGACGAGGCCAGTCTGGTGCAGACGATTTAAGATCCACACAAGAGTCTCTTAGACTATTTACTCTCCCTTCTGGCTACTTTTGGTGAATGATACTTTTAGTCAATGTCCATGTGTCTTCTCCTCCTTCTGGTCTCTCGGTCAAAGTTTACAATCTTGTAAGGACTCGTACTCCTAAGTAACGTCCACAATCCAACCACGTTTGCATTACCACCAAAACCTGGTACTTAAAATTTAGTAATATTGATCCAAGTTTGTGTAGAAATAATTAGTTTTGTCCTTGGTAAGGTCAGTTGTGGAAAAACGGTTGCTCTTCATTCAAACGAATAAGGGCATCGTAATTTTAGGTGAGAAATCCTAAACTACTTGAGACGGAGGACGACCAACACCTACTCAAATGGTACGTCTTTTAACAGTTCTACGAACTTCATATTAACCAAGAGTTCTCCAGTCCACTTATACCGTCTACTCCGTTTGAAGCATTGAGTTAAACAAGTTGTCCTTTTATATTACATTGTCTGGGTTGTTCATTTGACAACCTCTTCTTGGAGAAGTATTTAATCTCTGAAAAAAAATTTCTCACATCATAAAGTATGTTAATTAAAAAAATTCAAATACCAAAGTTCATAATAAGAATCGGACTGGATATGTTAAGTGACTAATCTAGAATTGGTCTTTCACAAGATGTGTAGAATTAGACACCCAATGACTAATGTTCACCCTTTTTAAGATTTATATACATAAAATTTTAATTTTATAAATATTCGAATATATACGTGTCAACTAAATGGATATTATCGATGATCTACTATTATACAGAATAAATCGTAGAACATGAATATTTGAAGAAATTTTATACAGTAGCCAATTTTTACAGGAAATTAACGGAGATATTTGGAGACTTATATGTTATCACTTTCACTTTCACAATCAACGAGTCAACACATGTTGAGAAACGGTCCAAGGAGATAGGTACCTTAAGAGGTCCGTTCTTATGACGTCACCCAACGGTAAGGGAAGAGGTCCCCTAGAAGGGTTGGGTCTCTACCATGGACCCAGAGGGCGTAACGTCCGACTAAGTGTTCCCACGAAGTGTCAAATCTGAAAGAGTAATTCTCTTAACGTCGATTTCATCTTAGTTGTGTTCCGCATCATTTTACCTTTTTCTAGTGTCAACTGACACTATAAAAATTTTTAATAGAATTTAAGCCGATTCCTTTATCTCTTTTTAGTCTTGGATAATTGAATTTTTTTAAAATAGAACACATTTAATTAACCTATTTCGGTGGAAGTTTCAAATTATGTAAAAGACGCTGTATCTAGATCTGACTCGGTGACGTAGCACCAAAAAAAAAAAAAAAAAAAATGGTTTTCAGTTAAATAAAAAGGAAGTCAACTCTTCCTTCTTATTATTAACTCCAAGATGAAAGGTCAAAACTTCCTGATATAAACTTTCACAGTCCATTAAGGTTTAGTACACACATATATATATACATACACACATACATACAAATACATACACACACATAGAAATTTGACATCCTGAACAAATGATCGTTACCTTGTTCCTGGAATAATACTATCTCGGGTGTTTGCTTGACAAGAACTCATATGTCTCCATATAAATCTTAAACTTTTCTTTAAATAACTTAAATGGAAATCCCGTTCTAAACGGGCAAGTCAAAATCAAAGAGACTACACGACAAGATTACACTTACATCGTAAAAACTTTTAAAAAAAATATACGTCACACGATAAAATTTTAGACAAAGTTTACAATATGTCACATACCACAGATATACCGGGCCTCATCACATCACAAAAATATCGGAAAGACCAGTTTTCAAAAACAGAATTCAGTGCAATGTGAACGGAACGTTCACGAAATTTCAACGTAACATACATAGAGTGGAGTAGTCTTTCGACGGCCAAGAAAAACGACCTCCGTTTTCTCCCCTAAAGTTCGGATAATCAAATGAACGAGACACGGTTTGTAGGTCAAAAGACAAAATAAGTAATCAGACATTTATTATTAGACGTACTTACAAAAGGATAATCAACTTAAAATTGGTTTTTATAAATTATAATTTATAAATTAAAACGAATTAAACTAGAACTGGGGAAAGGGATGAATAAGTTGGTAAGTTCGATTATCGTCGTACTTCCACAAAGTATAAGAGAAAAATTAATACCAAAAACAGAATCCTTTAAAGTGACCGTTTATCGAAGTAGGGAAAACCTTAATAATTGAGAGATTTAACCCTCCGAAGAAGACTGACAAATATTTGATTGAAATTACACTGTTGAAGTTGATAACCATGAAGGTTCAGGTGCGTGTGTCACACATCACTTTTCTAGGATTTACTCTTTAGTTCTCTAGACGAAAAAATCGAAACAGTGAGTCACACGTACTTGGAAGTCTGACGGACAGACATTTTACTTCCACGGTACCAAGGAATCCGTCTCGACACCTGAGGTCTTCTCTCTTACATACGTCTTCAGAAGACATTTAACGTTTTTTTTGTTTTTGGTTTTTTTTCCGAGAACAATAACATGATGATAATAATTATAGTAGTAGTAATAGTAATTTCTAAAAAAAGTAATATCTACTTTTCAACTTAACAGATATCGGTTATAACATGGTCACTACTTTGACCGTTTCTGATCAAAAATTCTATACACTCTTCCACCTTTTACATCACTTAAACGGGTCAGCGAGTCGTAATCACTTTCTGTCAAAACCGTCTCCTTAATGAAAAAGGTAGGAGTTCATATGACAGAGGGAAAGGTATCTTTGATACACTCCGTTCTTCAGTACACAGATTTTGGAAACTTGGATTTTTTTTTTTTTTTTCTTTCTTTCGAGTGGAAGTTTTGTTTGAGACCTCCCCGGACATCGGAACTCACATCACGACGACGACGACGACGACGACGACTCAACGAAGTCAGTACAGGCTGAGACACGCTGGAGTATCTGCCGTCGGGTGGTCCGAGGGGGTAGGAACCCTAAGAGGTCCGTTCTTGTGACCTCACCCAACGGTAAAGGAAGAGGTCACGTACTTTCACTTTTCACTTTCACTTCAGTGAGTTAGCATAGACTGGGAGTCGTTGGGGTACCTGATTCCGAGGAGGCAGGTACCCTAAAAGGTCCGTTCTCATGACCTCACCCCACGGTAACGGAAGAGGTCTCACATCGTGTCTAATAGTTATATTTGACAATACTCTGGGACCACTCGGCGTGGGCACTGGAACGACTGGGGCCACGGGACCTAGAGCGTGGTGTGTGGAGTCCCTCGAGGGTCTAGTCTTCGTCCAGATCAGTGAAAACGATAAACAGGATCCCGACGGGTCACGACGCCGAGTGTCCGAGGTACTATTGACGAGAGTCTCTTGGTCCTTCAGTGATCTGACCGTCCGGTCAAGTAAATGTGAGACAAAATGGTTCGATCGTGTGAGAAGAAAAATCACAAACACTGACACCAATTCATAGAATATCAGGGGAATAAGAAAAATAAAAAAGTATTAAGTTGTTTGTAAATAATTTTCAGGAGACTCACTGTCTCTATTGGGTTCATTCTCAGTTTCTGGTCCACAGAGAGAAAAATTTTTTTTAAAATAACTTATAAATTATTTTAGAATAAATTAGAAATAATGTAAAATAATAAACTAAAAATAAAGACAACATGTCGTTTCTCTTAGTCGATACGTCTATGTATATAGGGGAGGGAAAACCTAAAGGAATGGTAAATCCAGTAGTGTCTCGTGACTCAGCTCAAGGGCCACGATATGTCATCCAAGAGTAATCAATGGATAAAATATGTGTTGTAGTTTTCACAGATCAACAGTCATGGTTAGAGGGTCAGGTAGGGTGGAGGGGAAGGGGTAACCATAGGTATACGAGAGATGGAGACACAGAAATAAAGACGAAACGTTTATGCTAGTAGATATCGTAGAAAGATCTAAGGTGTATATATACAATTATATGTTATAAACTAAAAGAGAAAGACTGAGTGAACCACTGACAAGAACTTCTTGAGTGCATAATTGCCCCTTTCCTGGCTATTCTTGTAGTAATGTTATACTGCCTTTTTTGTCGATATCTAAGGAAACCAGGATTTATCGGTCTAGTCTGAAATCGTAATGAACTGAGTCGTAGAGTCGTCACAGAGGTTCCTGGCCCGAGAACAGGAGGAGGACAAGATGGTAAGAGTCACAACAATATTTATCCTTTTGGGAAGGTCTTCTGAAGACTAAATAGTAGGTCTTGAGTACACGGTATTAACCCGGTATACACATCCGAGGGGGATTCGTTTAACAACCGTTCCTCGTCCTCTGAAGGTCCTGTCCACCTTCGAGGTCCAGTCTCCACCCGAGAGGACTATGAACAGACTCTTAATCTGTTGGTTCGTTTTGGTCCTGAACCGTTTGTCTTCTCCTACTCCTTTACCTAAAAACCTCTTTTGATGGATGTTCTTACACCTCCCCTCCCCCACTGGTGTGACTCTTCCCTTCCGGTCACCTACCCACCCCTTGAAGTACCTCCTCGACAATAAATTCGACGATAATTTTCTACAGTCTAAAAGTCTTGCCTCGTCCTCAAACATCAACCCATCCCGATTTGAGGTCCATCTCATTTATTGAACTATGAAATCCCTTTTCGTTATTAGGATCTCAGGCCTCATAACAAATACGTCTTCTCATATTACCCTTCATCTCGAAGGGTCCACCGAGTCACCATTTCTTAGACGGACGTCACGTTCTCTGTGTCCAAGTGAAGGACCCAACCCTTCTAGAGAACCTCTTCCTTCACTGTTGGGTGAGGTCATAAGAACGGACCCTTTAGGGTACCAGTCTCCTCGGACCACCCGATGTCAGGTACCCTAACATTTTCTCAGTCTGTACTGAATCACTGATTGTCGTTGTTATTGTATGGCCCTTCATTCTGTCCTCTAACTCTCTTATGCACTTACAACAAAGGTGGACCAGGACTTCCTTTACTTGAGAAGGGGAGAAAAGTAGACATGTAAGGACGGAGAAGAAGGGTAACAGAAACGGAACGAGTCGACACAAAACAATTGAAGATATAGGGGTCATCAATGGTGTGACTGAGTGCACTACCAACAAGTCATGCACAAACAACTTTGACTCGACACGGACACACACACGACATATAACGACAAGTCAGTGCGTCGGCACATACTAGGAAACACTGGAGTACCCGACATTGGGTGGTCTGAGGAGACAGACACCCTAAAGGGTTCGTTCTTACGACTTTACCCAACGGTACAGGAAGAGGTCCCCTAGAAGGGTTGGGTCCGTAACTTTGACGTAGACGACGTGACCGTCCACCTAAGAAATTGTAACTCAGTGGTCCCTTCGTACACAATGTACATGTATATATTTTTAGTACATTGTATATTTATTTGACTTAAAAAAGTATGGTTTCCATGTTGAGTGTCGGAATAATAATGAAACACGAAGAAATTTTTTTACGATTTATACCCACATAAAAACTATAGTAGAAATAAAAATAACAATAGATCCTACGACCTCTTTACCAAGCGAGGAAGCAACCACCAAACCTTGAACAACAGTTAAATGACTTTAGTCTATTATTTCTTCACAACCGGTCACATACACGACAATAATGGTTATATCGTTTTCTAGTTCTTTTAAATCGACAATAGTGTCTAGTACCTCAACAAGGAAATGACAGGTTTGATCGTTTATGTCATTCATTACGTAGAAAAATAAAGTTTTACGTATAATAGTATTCATCATCGTTTTTGTTACTCGAGGTTTAGATCTCTGGACCTAAGTTCAAACTATAGACAGTGAATACTCCGTACTCTAAATCATTTAAGTAAATTAAAGTAAATTAAAGAGACTCTATTTATTAGTACTTTCATATGAAGTTTGACATTTTACAATTATACGTCTCAGAAACATCTTTATCTCCGATAAAAAGTGAATAGTAACCGTTCATTTCCCCACCGTTTATATTTACAATGATATCTTCACAATTGATAGCATAGTGGCAGCAGTAATAATACTAGAAATTCTACTAATAAGTACGGTTGAAATCTTCAATTTACGAGGAAAGATTCGAATCGTTCGGACACAGCTACCGTCAGAACTTTTCACACTTCACTTACTTTCACTTTTCACTTCACTTTCGATCTTCTAAAACCGTTAGTGACACAAGAGATAGGTCTCGACATGGTCTATCTTGTTCGTCGGAAGTCTCTATTACTGAAGTGGTACTGGTATCTATAAACTCGTACCGAACCAGACGGTGAACCGTCTTTTTAGTATTTCGTCTTTAAGTCACTAACCTTCGGACAAACTAGATCTTCTGAAAACCCGGTCAGATTATGACTTAAGGATTCTTATAGACGGTCAAGGTCAATTCCTGAGGGTTCAGGAATTAGTTCTCTTGTCACATTAATTATTTGTCTTTTAATCTCGTAATAAGTCAACATAATATGGACATACCCCATTAATGTAGGTTTTTCTTCCTATATCAGATATATTTGTCGAAGGGACATCGAGTTTCCCATTTCTTAGACGGACGTTACGTCCTCTGGTCCCAAGCTAGTCACCCAGTTCTTCTAAGAGACCTCTTCTCTTACCGTTAGCTGAGGTCATAAGAACGGACCTCTTAGAGTACCTGTCTCTTCGGACCGCCCGATGTCAGGTACCCCAGTGTTTCTGAGTCTGTGTTGACTCGCTGATTGTGTGTGTGTTTGTTAGTCTTTCCTTTCACCGCTTGAGTTGTGGACGGGAGCAGATGACGTAACAGAAGCGGGAGAATCCTTGGTTCCATAGAACGACTACACATGTATAAGGAACCCACTTCTTCATCATACTTAGGTGAATAGGTTCAATAGACTGTTCCAGGGAATTCTTACAGGTTATGAGGAATTAATAAAAAATAATAAACTGGTGAACGACTAGACATCGAGACACAACACTCATCTGAATGAGTCTTCCTTTAACTCGGAACTCGTTTATTGATTACGGGCCATGGACTAGTGGAAACGAACGTACATAAGGTAAGTCAAGTATTTTTCTTGGAACTAGGTAGCCACTGGGGGGTTTTATGATCAAAGGTAGTTCTACGGTTGACACATCGGTCACCCATTAATTGTAGATTCCCACCAAGGGTTGGAAAAACCGTGGTCCCTGACCAAAACACCTTCTGTCAAAAAGGTACCTGGTCCTCACCCCAAACCCCTACGAAAGTCCTACTAAGTTCCCGAAGAGACCATCAAGTCTATCATTACTTGGACGGACGTTACGTTCTCTGGGTCCAAATTAGGGACCTAACCCTTCTAGAGCACCTCTTCCCTTACCGATGGGTGAGGTCATATGAACAGACCTTTTAACGTACCTGTGTCCTCGGACCACCCGATGTCAGGTGACCCAACGTTTCTCACTCCGTCCTGACTCGTTGATTGTGAAACTGAAAATTCGTGCAACCGCAAGTAACATGTGAAATAAAGAGAATAACCGAAGTGGAGTCCAGAAGTCCGTAATCTCGGATCTCCAAACAACAACAAGTCAAAACCCCTGGGTAGTAGATCTCATATTTGTGGTGTCCCAGTAATGCTACATGTATGGTGTCTTATTGCAAAAGGAACACGTCTTATTGCTGTTTGACTCCGCAGTGAATCGTCTTTGCTAAAGTGCAACGACATACACCCCGTCTTTGTCTCACCGGAAGCCGCTCGTGTTCCGTCACCGAGGGAATCACGCCATGGACTTTAGTTTACTGTGGTTGCACGTGTCTCGTTGTCGGGTCCGGAACATGGTCGAGAGTCTTCTACGGCTGTTGACGTAATGGTACGTGCTCTTACCGCGACACTTCCATGACAACCAGTTGAAACACGCTATTCAATTCAGTCACATGTGACCTTTCTTTGAATACATTACACTTCCAAAATGATCTTACCCATAAACTTGTGTGTTTTGATGGGTGAACAACGTAGTGCTGACACCTACCCAATACACAATGGTAATAGTACCAAACAGGACGTCTTTTAAACACACTTTTATCTAAGGAAGATTTAGTTTCTTATACTATGTATGAGTCAATTGATTCATTAACAAGGTATTAAACTTAACCTAATTTGTTTTGTGTACAAAAATCCCTCCCTGAGACCACCGAGTCCACCATTTCTTAGACGGACGTCACATCCTCTGGGGTCAAGTTAAGGACCCAGTCTTCTAGGGGACCTCTTCCCTTACCGATGGGTGAGGTCATAAGAACGGACCTCCTAAGGTACCTGTCTCCTCGGACCGCCCGATGTCAGGTACCTCAGACTTTCTCAACCTGTGTTGACTCGTTTGTTGTGAAAAGTTTGTTTTATATATCACGTACTTATTAGTCACTATGAGTATTAAGACAAATTACCAAATAAATGAATCGTGAATAT
The DNA here is from genome assembly GCA_006410555.1 of Capra ibex. NCBI lineage: Eukaryota > Metazoa > Chordata > Mammalia > Artiodactyla > Bovidae > Capra > Capra ibex. The sequence continues at coordinate 34,643,069 of SJYO01045292.1, forward strand.
ATCATTTATCTCCGTGGTTGATGTGTCCTTTCCTCGACTGTTTGTCGTCAATCTATCAGAACGGTCAGAATGGGTATTCGTTTCTCGGTTATGTTTCTGTGAAAAAATTTCTTTTGTTTGACACGCAGTGTAAAAGAAACGGAAATTGATTATAGGTCGTCCTTTCAAAGACACGCATCCGAAACTACATAGACATACAACCCTTGATGGATCTCGAAGACTCACCTCATAAAAATACTGTCACATATATTTTTATGAATTCTCATGTACATATCGAATGTTCTTAATCCTTTTTAACCAAAGTTCAATGTCAAGAAAAGATGTCGAACAAAGGAACATGTTACATTAAAATGACAGGTCACAGAGTCAAACCTCGGACACTATCGGTCTCCGTAAATGTAAAACTTTACATACAGATTTCAATCGAACTAGAAAATTTGTTTTCGATTATTTTAGAAGTCAATTACATAGAAAGTTTGAATATACACGACTTATACTTCTATTCGGACCATTCGATATCAGGTACCCCAACGTTTCTTAGCCTGTGTTGACTCGTCGATTGAAAATCGAATGTTTTGTAGAAGTCTCCTTATTCTAAGAATTTTACGGTCAACCATTAAAAAACTCCACTAATAAAATTAAATAGGAAATTCGGATAATCTCGACTTCTTATACTACAATTAAAAAGACTTAAATTTGGGCTAATTTGGGTTCACACAGTCGAAAAGGCAATATTTAGGTAAAAATGTCGTGTGTTCAATCCGGCATAACTAAAGAAGTTCGGTTTTTTTTTTTTTTTTTGACCGTATTTTTCATGGAAAATTTGATTCGTGGTTAAAAAATTTCAATTAATATTTTCTATATGACCTTACAATTGAAGTTCAACGATTTCTTACCATTTTTACGGTAGTGAAGATACACTAGTACAAGTGTGAAGTTTTTTCTAAAAGATTGATTTTTAATATGTAAGATAATAACTTATTCATGTCAAATTATACGTATCGGATTTCTGAAAAGATTTTTAATTTTCGATATTTTCAATTCATGGACCATTTCACAGTCTGTATATGGTACGAATCTGTTAACGGTCAAGGAAATTCTTCTCTTAAAGATCTGATGAGTCTTAAGTCTAAATTATTACAAATGGACAATGTGAAGTTAAAGGTAAATATGGTCGATATTTACGTTCAGAGTTAGGTATCCATTAGATTTTAGTAAATGCTTAACACGACACGATACTTTTCACAACTTTGGCACAAGTGGGTAGGTGTATCGATTACATTTAGTTTTTTATTTCATTGTTTTTACTAATCCCACTCCCTGTCCTATCTCTTGTTGTTTCTTTCAACCCAAACAACGGGAACTCTGGGGAAGGGTCCAGTCGATTCCCACAGAACTCCAAGAGAGACGGAACGAGTGGACGTAAGGGTTGATGGACGGTAAAGAGTATCTCCTACTCACAATTATATACGAAGAATATTCGAATAACATCCGACGAGACAGGACTGTGTCTCTGACAGAAATACCACCCGAGAGGGAGTACATCGGCACCCCCTTCGGACTCCTGGACACAGAGGGAAGAAACCAAAATTTCTCAATTTTAACACCCACTATCACATGACCCACAACCATCTTGGGTCACCCCAAACTATCAAAGAACCTACACTCCTCATTTCCTTTCACAACTCAGTTTTAATTGAGGTCCAAAACCCGATTCACTTCTCCTTCAAAGGTAGTTTGTTCTGTTACGTTCTTTTGTATCCGTGAATAAGTCAGTGGTTCAGGAAAGACTGACAAACGTTGGTGTCCCTGACGTCGTACGTCAGAGAACGGTACAGGACCTCAAACGGGTTCAAACACAGGTAACGTAACCACTACGGTAGGTTGGTAGAGTAGGAGATACTGGGAGAAGAGGAAGACGGAAGTTAGAAAGGGTCGCAGTCCCATAAAAGGTTACTCAGCCGATAAGTGTAGTCCATCGGTTTCATAACCTCGAAGTCGTAGACAGGAAGGTTACTTATAAGTCCCAACTAAAGGACATTCTGACTGACAAAATTGGGGGAGTGAGAGGTTCCCTGTGAGTTCTCAGAATAGGTCGTGGTGTCAAGTTTTTGTAGTCAAGAAACCAAGAATCGGAAGAATTACCAGGTCGAGGGTATCCGTATAGTCCCACAATGTCATGGACGCCAGTTACGCAGCGTAACATATTAACGATTGTACGATTGTAAAGACTGAAGTTTACATGCATTTGAAATAGGTGATTAAACCGTTTAGGGACTGACAAAAACAAGGACTTACGACGTCGTGGAAAGATCAGTTTACGACTGTCAGTCGGGAAGAATAACCACCCAAGATGGGGTGTTGGTACCTAAGTTGGTTGGTATCTAGCTTTTATAAGTCTTTTTTTATAAGGTCTTCCAAGGTTTTACGTTTTGACTTTAAACGGTGTACATGACCGTTTATAAATGTATAGTAAAAGTAACATAAACAACAACAAGTCAACGAGTCAGTACAGACTGAGAAACGTTGGGGTACCTGACGTCGTGCGGTCCGAAGGGACAGGAAGTGATAGAAGGACTCAAACGAGTTTGAGTACAGGTAACTCAACTACTACGGAAGGTTCGTAGAGTAGGAGACAACGGGGAAAGAGGAGGACGGGATTTAGAAAGGACCGTAGTCCCAGTAACATAAAGTACAACATTCATTAGATCTCTAAATTTCTGTATGTTTACCGGTCGTCCGTGTAATTTTCTACGAGTCGTAGTAATTAGTAGTCTCTTTACGTTTAGTTTTGGTGTCTCTCTATTGTGGAATATGGTAGTCTTACCGACAGTAGTTTTCTGGTGTTTATAGTTCAAACCGTTCTTACACCTCTTTTCCCTTGGAAAAACATGACAACCACCTTTACACCTAGTTACGGTGGTAATACCTCTTGTGATACCTCTAAAAAGTTTTACATTTGTATCTTTATGGTATACCAGGTCGTTAAGATGAAGACACACATATATTCTTTTAGTTTTGTGATTAAACTTTTCTATGTACTTGGGGTCACAAGTATAGTCGTAATAAATGTTAACGGTTCTATTCCTTCCTTGGATTTATAGGTAGCTGTCTACTTATTTGTCCTACAGTCAAGTCAAGTCAAGTAAAGTCAGTGAGTCAGCACAGGCTGAGAAACGCTGGGGTACTTAGCGTCGTGTGGTCCGGAGAGACAGGTAGTGGTTGAGGGCCTCAAGTGAGTCCAAGTGTAAGTAACTCAGTCACTACGGTAGGTAGAGTAGGAGACAGCAGGGGAAGAGGAGGACGGGGGTTAGGGAGGGTCATAGTTTCAGAAAAGGTTACTCAGTTGAGAAGTGTACTCCACCGGTTTCATGACCTCAAAGCCGAAATCGTAGTAAGGAAGGTTTCTTTAGGGTCCCGACTAGAGGAAGTCTTACCTGACCAACCTAGAGGAACGTCAGGTTCCCTGAGAGTTCTCAGAAGAGGTTGTGGTGTCAAGTTTTCGTAGTTAAGAAGTCGTGAGTCGGAAGAAGTGTCAGGTTGAGAGTGTAGGTATGTACTGGTGTCCTTTTTGGTATCGGAACTGATGTGTCTGGAACCAGCCGTTTCATTACAGAAACGAAAACTTATACGATAGATCCAACCAGTATTGAAAAGAAGGGTCCTCATTCGCAGAAAATTAAAGTATATGTGTTATACACACATATATATATATACATGCACACACACATATATACACACACACATATATATATATATTTTATATATATATGTTATGTATATATATATATGTTATATATATGTTATATATGTTATGTATATATGTATATATATGTTATGTGTATATATGTTATATATGTATATATATGTTATGTATATATATATATTATATATATGTATGTTATATTACATACATATATATGTATTATCTTATAATGAGTCGGTATTTTTTCTTACTTTTAAACAGTAAACGTTGTTGTACCAACCTAAACCTCCGACAATTCACTTTATTCAGTCTGTGTCTTTTCGTTTATGACATACAATAGTGATATATACCTTAGACTTTTTCTGTTGTTTAATCACTTATATCTTTTTTCTTTGTCTGAGTGTCTTTTGTTTGATCGCTAATCGTCTCCTCTCTTCCTTCACCCTATCCCTCTTTATCCCCACTCCCAAATTTTTTCATAATTACGTTTGACACGAATCAACGGGTCAGCAGAGACTGAGAAACGCTGGGGTACCTGACGTCGGCATGTCCGAGGAGACAGGTATCCCTAAGAGGTCCGTTCTTATGACCTCACCCCACGGTACGGGAGGAGGTCCCCTAGAAGCGTTGGGGTCCTAGGTTGGGTCCAGAAGGCGTGACGTCCGTCTAAGAAATGTTAGACTCGGTGGTTCCTTCGGGTAATTATGTTTGATGATACATATTTCATTTACTTGATGTTCCTATGTAAAACCAGAAGGGACCACCGAGTCACCATTTCTTACGTAGACGTTACGTTATCAACGTCCTCTGTGTCCAAGTTAAGGACCCAGTCCTTCTAGGGGACCTCCTCCCGTACCGTTGGGTAAGGTCATAAGAACGGACCTCTTAGGGTACCTGTCTCCTCGGACCACCCGACGTCAAGTATCCCAGTGTTTCTCAGCATGTGTTGACTTCACTGAATCGCACGTGTGTATATAACATATCGTGTCCCTTATATCGCTTATAAAACATTATTGATATTTCCTGATATATTAGAAAAGTTTAATACTTAGTAACACAAAATGTAGACTTTGATTGTATAATTGGTAACTGATATGGTGTTATTCAAAATTTTTTCATGTATCCTGTCACACATATCCCATATACATTTATGATGTAGTAAAATATATTCCATGAACTTGTAGGTACCTAAATCTATAGGTGCCCTCAGAATCTTGGTTAGGGACTCCCTGCCGACACATCAAAATAAAGGATCTGGACGTTTGTGAGGACATCGTCGACGAAGACTCGTTACACCTGTCCAAGGAACTGTTAATGGTCTCAGTAGGACAGTGTGACAAGTATTCATCAAATAAGATCTCAATCGACAAAGGGACATGTTAAAGGAGTTGTCATCGTCGACGGTAATACATGACATAGACAGAGTACGGTTGACCAGAAATAAGACATCGTTGTCGTTTCCTCGTCCGAACTCCCAGACCTTATCTAACTCAAGTCAAAGATTACACAAGGTAAGTTTGTCAGTCGAACTAAAAATCCAGATCTCGTTACGATAGGTCATCTTTACATTACACTCGATGTACACGGTAAAATGTAAAAGATCATTGGGGTCAAATCCTCTTCCATTTCTTCGTTCGTTTTAATCAAAATCATTATATAAAATAAATTGGGTCATATGAGTTCTATAATAAAGTTGTATATTAGTAACTTTATTTTACGATTACAAAATGCAATAGAGAAAAGACCATGATTTAGAGGTTTAGACCACTTACAAAAATGTAAATACTATGCAGAGTTAAACCTGACCGGTACAAAGTTCAAGAGGTATCCACCAAATCACCAAAAGAATAAGGTGTCGTAGTCGGATTCTTGTCTTCTCGTCCCTCTAAGTCCTTCACAGTGACCTCTCCATAACTCAGTACTACCTCCCACCTATTCTACAAAAACCGTCTCTCAAATCTCTTCGGACCCTTTACAGATGTAAAAGTCAGTACCTCGGACATTTGGTACTCCTTCTCGGTAGTGTCACTTGAATCCTTCAGTCGTCCGATTGGTCCTCAAGACCCTCGGTTTCTTTCTTGTCCAATGGTTTCCCAAACACAAATTTGTGTGATTCGTCAGTTGTTCCTAAAGGATTAAGTCAATACTACTTTTTATTAGGAACATACGACAGGTGGACTTTGATAGTATTGTAACAATTGACCGATATGAGGTTATATTTTATTTCTCAACAATTTTTTATTAGGAACGTCATCTCGGAGAGGTCCAATTTTAGAGAAGATATCCTTGATCATTTATGGGACGAGACTACCTATGTTACCCTGTCCTTATTAGGTCAAGAATAGGAAAATACCAAAGTACGTCTGAAGGAAGAGGTTCATAGTCGGGGTGCCAGACACAGTAGTGTTTTAGAACACTTGTACCTTCGTCTCGACAACCGCTGAGATAACTTTTATATTCTGTAGGTCCTCTATATAGTCAGTAAACGACTAGTATCGTTTTGACATTGTATTCTTTTACTAACTTTCTCCCCTTCTTCAACGTCTTTTTGACTCGTTCTGTTCGGGAAAGGATTCTGTCTTTTCATTAGTTTATCTTTCTACTACTCATGGAAATTCTCCGTACGTTGACGAAAGAGGTATCACTGTAACCCAAACAAATACGTCTACAGATATGGTCCGTCTATTTTTTATGGTTATAGAAAGACTTTCCGTCCTTTAACTTCTCCGACGTCTTTACGTTGGACCTCATCAGGGTCGTCACCGTCTCATTCCCTTCTCACGAAGATGAACTCATCCCAAGGTCATTCAATCCAAAATCAAATAGTATAAATTGAAATTATAATAAGTACACAGTTCACAAAAGGAGTAAAATAAAAATAAAAATTGAATGTTTACATTATCGAAATAATTGAGATACACATTAATTGTATATATACATATGTTAATTTCATCTAATAAACCAGTTAAAACTGTAAATATACATACATGATACGTATGTGTGTGTGTGTACGTCTGTGTCTGTGGGGGGGGTGTGTGTGTGTGTACTTTGATAATTTTATAGTTCTATTACTACAGGGTTTCAAAAGACGATCGGGAACCGTTTGGAAGCAAGAACGAGGTGAGACAGAACCCCGTTGGTGACTAGACGAAGGATAGTAATATCTAATCAAAAGTATACAATCGTAAAAGATCTGAAATTGTATTAATCCCAGTATGTCATACACGAGCTGAAAAACAAACCGAAGAAAGTCAAGTCGACTTAACAAAAATAGAAGTAGAGACAAGGATGTATATAGTGATCAAGTCAGAATAACGACTCATCATAAGGTAACATCCCTCGTGGTGTTAAACAGACAGGAAAGTGAACAACTGCCTGAAAACTCAATAAAGGGTAAAATCCAATAATGTTTGCTTTGAAGACATCTATAAGTGCAGGTTCAGAGCATACCTGTATACGAAAGTGAGGAGAATCCATTTATGGACACTCACTCACCGACCTAGTATACCATGTACAAATTGAAAACTTCTTTAACGGTTTAGATAAAAGGGTTCACAAGTACGACGACATGTAAGTGTGGTCGTTACAGACCCTCGTAGGGATGGTTGTGAACCATACAGGTCAGTAAAAATAAACTCTGCAAAACTATCTATCCATTACTATAGAGTACCGAAGGGGTAAAGTTAAAAGGATTAATGATCATTATATCTTATAGAAAATCACACAAATATACGATCGAGGTATTGAGGAAACTCTTTTACAAGTGTAAAAAAACCGGTAAATTTTTACAGTGAAACAAAGGAATAATAACTGAGAGTCCTCAAGACATATATAAGACCTATGTTCAAGAAATGGGATCCATATTAAACGTTTATAAAAGAGGGTCAAACATCGATCAAAAAAATCAGAGAATTGTCACAGAAAATTTCTCATCTGTAAGAATTTAAACTACTTTAGGTTAACTAGAATTTTTCACTTAGTACGTACACCATAATGTAGATTCTTGGGAAACGGATTGTGTTCCTAAAAGGTACAAAAGAAGACGTTCAAAATGTTGAAACCCAAAATGTAGATTCAGATACTGCGTAACACTTATTTAAAATCAAATACTACGATCCACACTTAACTTCAATTAAATCCCTTTCCGTATTCCTGTAGTAAACAACTTTTCTAAAGGGAAAGAGGTGACTAAAGAAAACGTTAATATCCCTTTCTTTAGTCACTTATGTATAGACAAAACAAGGGAACAACATCAGTAGATATAAAGACGGTCATGGTGTGATAGAAGTAATGGTGTCGAAACATTTTTCGAAATTTCAATGTATCAGGTTCAGAAGGATGAAATAACAGAACTTCAACAAAACCGATAAGATCGAGAAAATGTAGAGGTATGTCTGAAATTTTAGTCAAGTATTGAAAGATGTCATTTACGAAGACCTGTAAAAACTAATCTTACTGTAATTTAGACATCTAGAAACCCCCTTTTAACTATAGAATTGTTATAACTTAGAATACTGGGTAATTTTTCTTGACACAAGGGTAATTTAATCTAGAGTGAAATTTAGAGAGTCGATGTAATATATCACAAGTAGCATACCCAAAAAGTGTAGTAGGGATACATTAGTTCGAAAAAACTACAGTGTCATTTGTCATAAAAGCTTAAAGTTAAAGACAACAATTAACGATAATATATCTTTACACTAACTAAGACACATAATTAGAATATAGGACGTTAGAACACTTTGATTGAATAAATAAATGAGATCATTCAAAAACCTCCAGAAAGTATAAAAGATGGAACTGGTCCTCATCCGTTTGAAAAAGAAATTTTTCAGTCTATGATTTTTTTCCAGTCTATAATTTATAAAATCCGAAATACTTACCGCATATCAGATATAACGTCTAAGAAGAAGGAAAATAACAACGGTAACAACAATAATAAATGGTATGTTTTTACCCTTTCGGCGAGATATAAGACATTCGGTATGTTTTTGTCTAACACCGAACGGTTGAAAAGTGTATTTGTTAGAACAGTAGAGTTTATTTCCGAAAGAAGAAAAGGTTAGACCTACAAAAATAAAGAAAAAAAGGACTAACGTAACCGGTCTTTTGAGACGTATTACAACCTTTCTTCGTCATTCTGGTCTACAGAATCAGAATTCCACCACGTAAGTTGGAAAATGGTAATTCAAATTACAATCGTCACCCAGAAAGTCTCCGTCAGAAATAGTCCAATCCCTTCAAGAGAAGATAATGATGAAATTACTCTTAAATAGTCTTTATCTACGAGTAAAACAGTTCACGAAAAACATATAGATAACTATAGTAGAATGTTAAAAAAAATCAATAATACCTCTTAATATAAGTAAAAGTAATATAAGTAAAAGTAATATAAGTAAAAGTTTGGGTCGTAAGACTCCATTTGGGTGAGACAACACTACATAATAGGAAAAGTATGTAACAACTTGAATTGAACGACTGTACGACGAATATCAAAACGTAAATATAAACAAAAATATCACCCAAAAAAAACGAATGTTACAGAAAGGAGACACAACGATAGTCCTATTACGACTGAAGTCACTTACTCAACCCTTCATAAAGAAGGATGAGTCAAAAGGACTTCTCAAAATATCGGGACCCTAATAAAGAAGAAATTTACAAACCGTCCTAGGTTAAAGAAATTAGTTATATCCCGACAAGTACAATAAAGAAGAGCTCACTCGAGACTATAGAACATAGAAAGTTACTTAATAAAGTAAAGTAGATTTAAAAGTTTACGAAACCGGATTTCAATAAATTTCATAAAGGAATAGAAAAATTATATATATCTTAGACATCAATATCGTGTTGAAAGTAAGGACTATAACCATCAAAGACAGAAGAAAAAAAATAGGACTAGTTAGACCCATCTTAAGATAGTTAAAATAACTAGAAAAGTTTGTTGGTCAAAACAAAGTAACTAAAAAGAGATAACGAAAAAGAAAATAACTAAAGGAAATACTAGAAAACATAATGGATAGAAGACTAATGAAACCCCAGAGTAAAAGAGAAGAAACAGATCAAAGAATTTCACCTTTGATCCCATTAACCAAACTATGGAAATAACAAAAGATTATTTACATGAAACAACAGGTTTAAAAGGAGATTATGACGTAGAGTCTTCAAAACTATTCAATATAAAAGTAAAAATAACAAAGTAAAGTATTCAACTTAATCTTTATGAAATATTAAAGGGAAAACTAAAGGAGAAACCGGACACCTAATAAATTTCTACACTACAAATCAAAGATTTATGAACCCCTAAAAAGGTCACCAGAAGGACAATAACTAGGTGTCTTGGAAGACAATGATTTAACATTTACTAGGAAATATATACTAAGAAAGACAATAATATTTTAAATTAAGGTAACATCAGTCTCTTGTGTGTAGCATACTGAAAATTTTGTAAAGTCTGAACAAGATACAGGGTCTTGTACCAAACAGAACAATTATAAGATACAGGTGACCTTTCTTTACTCATAAGACCACATCAACCCCATTTCGTAGGATATTGCAAATTATTTCAGTTCAACCAATTATAACAACAAGTTCATAAGATGTAGAAGTGACTAAAACATTAATAAACAGGATGGTCAATAACACCTAAACGGTTAAAGATGGACGTCAAGATACTCAAAAACAAAGGAAGTATAAAACTGCGAGAGAATAATCAACGTATTTATAAATCTTTATCATACAGGATAGTTACTGGGAAATAGTGATACTGTACTAAAAATAGAGACCAGTATAAAAAACAAAACTTCAGATGGAAAATATGATAATTATCTTTGGGACTAAAAAAAAAATCCAATGATCATCGTACGATTTAAGATATCGAAAAAGATAGGTAAATAAACAAACATACAGAAACAAATTTCACCAATAAATGTCCATCGTATATCAACCCTGAACGAAAAAATAAGTTTAGTGTCGGAGACGGAAACACCCTCTACATTGTCCCTCTCGGATATGATAAATGTAAATTACATGAAAACTGTACTGACCGAAATTTATATGCTAAAACGAACAAAGGAGCAAAAGAGTAGACAAAAAGAAAGGAAGATGACAGAGGGGAACCCGAATAATTCAAAAAATAATAAGGTAAATTAGAGAAAACAGTGGAATGACCAATACTAAGAAACAACATAAAATCATATGTATAAATGTAAGTCATATATGTAAATTACATATATTTCATATGTATAAATTAAGTCGTATCATCACCTGAAGTTCAATATCGTATGTATCTTTGTCTATCAGATTCTTAGTCTGTCGTATTCAAGTAAAGACAGGAGAGTTGAAAACACGAAGGTAACGGTACGGGAACTCAGGACCACTACCACCAAATCATCGATTCAACACAGGTGGAGAACGCTGAGGTATTTTAGGCGTTATGTAACAAGAGTAAACCCCGATATTCATGAATGGCAACTGTATATAAATTTGGTTGTCCTTTTTTCACGATGAATAAGACAAGACATCACACGTAAAAGTAGACCACAGGATAAGAACGACGGGTTTCGTGAAAATTGTAAAGAATCTCATGTGAAGAGAACTACTATTTAAGAAAGTCGAAGACAATACAGATATTTTCTAAAATAAAACAGAAACAAAAACTTTTTATAAAAACGACCCACATCTTAAAATGTGACTGAAAAAAAAAAGGAAAGGCTTGAAGTTTGTGTAACGGGGTAAAATAAGAGTGAGCGGAATAAAGACTTTTCTTAGACGACAGTAGAAATACGACGAAGTTTTTTCACAGAAAAAAGAAACCGACGAAATTTTAACACAATAAGGGTGACTAAAACCCGTTGAACTAATACTACACGGAAACACGGAAAAAAAAGTACAAAGAACACGAACTCCAAACAACTCGAAGAACCTAGACACCCGAATTAAAGTAGTCTAAACCTTTAAAAACTTGGTGGTAAGAAGTTTATAAAAGGAAAAGAGGCAGAGAAAGATGACAGGAACCTTTGAGGTAAAGGTGACTATACACCGACGAAGTTCAAAAGGATGTCGAGGGAGGGTACCACAATCTAAAAAATCAGGAAAAAGAAACACAAAATTAAAGACTATAAAGATAAAGAAACAGGAGTTCCTCTTAAAAAAACGTCACAATTAATCGTAAATAAATATGAGTCACTCAAAATGTAAAGTCTATGTTATTAAGAGTGGAGAGTTTTAAGTTAAACTCAGAAAATAGAGACAAATTATACCACTCAGAAGAGAGACCGAAGAACGTGCATGTTGTAACTCAAGATATATATCAAGATTATAGTAAAGACCCAACGACAGTTAGCTAACTGAAAAGATAAATAGTACTTAGTAACCTGTAGTCTGGTACTCAACAATTACACAACTCATAACCTATAGAAAAAGAACATAAATATATTCATAGGGACTCAAAACAAGACCCCACGTCAATACGTTGAGACTGTGTTCAACCAGGAAAGTCAAGAACGAAGTTACGATAAATCCTTATCTCATCCAGAGTAAGAAGGGGTGAAGGGTCCGTTTGCTAGGAAGACCAATAAGATGGACTGTGGGACATTTAATACTTCAGAAGAGACTCCGTGACAAGGACTGACACATACTTGAAGTCTCTAACAAGATAGAAAGTCCACCAGGAAAAGGACAGGAGCTCATCAGAGGGTTGTGTGCCCACTACTAGTCACGACGGGGCCTCCAGGTCCCCGTGACTACGTCCCTTTCCAGAACGGAGAGCGAAGATCATTGGACCGGACGTCTGAGTTCAGCGGTATCAGGGGGGCTGAGGGAAGAGACTGGGAGTCGAGTCCCTCTACCGACTCGACACACACGTAAGAGAGAAGGACACGACGTGGGACCTCTGGGAGAGGTCCGTCGTTTCAGAGAGGTCCGTCATTTAGAAGAGTTCCGTCATCCGACCCTCTGGGAAATCCCGAGTGGTAAAAACAAAGAGAAAAGAGTCGCTAGTGACACGAAACAAACGTAGACTACAGGTTACTGAACTTCCGGTAACAAAAAAAAAATATAAAAAGGTAATGAACTCTGTCCTTTCGTTTAGGTCAGAGATAATGGGATAGAACCGTGTTTCGTCTTAAGAATAAAAGGAAAATCTAAAAGAGAATACATTATTTAAGTACCTTTCACTATCGACCGTCTCCGTTCAACAGGTAAAATTTGTGTACAAAACGTCTACTCTTTTGTTTCTCGGTCCATTCATTTCAAGGACTTTGACGTGTCAGTTATCTCCAGTATTGTAGTAATTACTAAGACCACAGATCAACTCACAACAAAGGTGATCTACTCACTTAAAGTTTGGTACCGAGTACTGGGAATCTCAAGGGCCCCCCTTCTTAGTCGTGGGCCATCAGTCCGGGGTCCTTCGTCCCGTCCGTCCCACATCAGTGGGTACAATCTCGTCAATAAAAAAAGGTAAAACACATAATTTGAACACATCCTCTAACGAAGTATTTTCGAAACCGACGAAATTTTTCTTAGTTTTTAATGACGGACTTCGGTACAACAGGAAATTATCAACAAATACGTTGGATTATCCTCTGTAGGAGAAGTGTAAATAAAACGTGAAACGAAAGTAAACTATCTTCCAAAGATTTTATTCTTAGAGAGGTTATCTTTTATTCCTAAGATTAGAATTAAGAAACATAAGACTGTTCATGTGACGTATATTTTTGGACTATACTCTTTCTGAGAAAAAAAAAATCAGATTCAAAGGGAACCTCTCGAAATCCGTTACGGAAACGGGAACTCCACCAGTCACCAGAAAGTCGGTAAGTCCATCGTAAACCCCTCTTGACTGACATAGAGTCTCTCAGACTCGATTGTCTTGTGCACAGAAGAAGGTATGGTCGAGACGAAGTGTCCTTCCTTAGGTGGGACACAGACGAGTGAGTGAGAGGGGTGGAGGGGGCGTCGGAGGGAGGGGAGATGTTTTGTTAGGTGGCGGAGAACTTTCGATTTCCACCCTGTTCTACTCTCCTATCGACGTGCATTTCGTTTTCGTGATCTATTATTACTTTCAGTATAGTAAAAGTAAATAAGTCGAAACATACACGCCTAAGATAAGATTTTCGTGTAAGCGTATATAAGAAAGTAAGTAAAAAGAGGTGATTGGTCACTCTACCCTTAACAGCAAAAAGAGGGAAATATCTATTTCTTTGTTTTAGAGTATCTCCAATTCATTGGACGGGGTTTAGTAGGTCCAGCACTCTTTCTCCCTGGGTTCCTTAGACCAATGTCTCAGACAAGAGAAGTGGGGGGAACGTGCCAGTTCAACTTCGGGGCGGTCACGTGTGGACCCACATCTAAGACCGTGACTTCCGACAAAGACTTCCTGACTCAGACGAACTCTTTGACGAAATACCCCGTCTCATCGACGACCCCTCCGTTCTTGTCCTTACCCTGAACCGTCTCTTGTACGAACGAACACCACCAGCTCACGGATGAGGATTCGGATTGGGAGTGTAGGAAAGAACTTAATACAGGTTTTACGATATTAAAAGAGGAAGCAAAAGTACTAAAAGGTCGGAGAGTACGACGGGGACTTCGAGAACGTATAAGAATTACATAAGGTTAATTTGTAATAATGGTCTTTCTTAATATCATACATTTGAATTTTGGTCTACTAAAACACTAAGTTTTATAATGTAAAGATTAGAAACTTTCACTTTCAGTGAGTCAGTACAGACTGAGAAACACTGGGGTACCTGATATGTCAATTACCTTAAGAGGTCCCGTCTTATGACCTCAGAAAGGGAAGAGGTCCCCTAGAAGGGTTGGGTCCCTAACTTGGGTCCAGAGGGTGTAACGACCGCCTAAGAAATTGTCGACTCCGTGTTCCGTTCGGGTTCTTACGACCTCACTCATTGAATAGGGAAGAGGTCACCTAGAAAGACTTAACTTGACCCCAGAGGACATAACGTCCGTCTAAGAAATGGTTGACTCGATCTACAATTATTCCCATCGACGGAAATGGTTTCCATTATTATGTAATCAATTATAGCCAATTAAATCATTACACTTACCGTAAAATACGAGACACACATACATATATGAACTGTAAAAATCTTAATTCTTTTAACTTTGATTTTATGTCAAGGTAATTCGAAACACGACTTAAATTTGAAAAAACGATTAGATGTCGTTCAAAAATCCAGATGTACTCCATATAAGGTTTGAAGGTACTAGAAACATAACAAAAATGAAAATTTTCGTAGAGAATGGTGGTTCCCCGTATGAAGATCCGTAATATTTATGACGATTAATACTGTGATATTTTCCTCTTTAGGGATTAATTTCTTTAAGTTCTAGATTCAAATTGGACCTTTGAACCCTATTTTCAGAGTCCGGAGAATCGTATAGTACTTACTCTCACAGGCAAGAATTTCAGTATGTTGTAGAACACTCAGTTTTGAGAGGATAGAGGAGTGGGTCATAAGACTCATAGTCCTCGTTGGGGTGAGGACCCGGTGGACTCACATGACACCAGGTAATGTCGTAGGACAGGGTCTCGTACCAGGTGTCAGACGGGTAGAGTTTCGTTATACCTTGAACAATTTTTTGCGTGTAAGTGACCAGGAATGGGATTTAACTGACTGTGTCTCTGAGACATTTGTTATGGTCCTTTTTGACATAAGATTGGTTCGAGGATTCCACTACCCCTTCGTGTACCTTCAAACTCTTGGTGACTAGGTGACTCCCGTGATCTGGTAGTGACGGTAAACAGTAGGGGTAGGGGACTGTGAGTCTTGAGTCGGAGAAGCTTCCATTTCAATCTCTCGGGGCGATTACTACTTAGGAAACGTGGGTGTTTTACGACCAACACGTGAGCCTTAAGAGACCCCACACTATAGTACCACTTGGCCTTAGTACACCGAGGACAGACACACTTTAATCCCTCTCGTCCGTCAACACCTTGAGACAAAAGGTCCTGGAGACGGTCACACTTCTGTCAGATAGATTTCTACGAAATAAACGAGGAGTAGTTTCTGTTCTGTTCCCCCTGAAAAAATAACAATTGAACATTAAATAAAAACCGACGTGACCCAAAAGTAACACCACGTGTCCGTGAAACGACGACACACGCCCGAAAGAGATTGACTCCGTTCACCCCCGATGAGAGATCGATGTAACCCGTCCGAAGAACAACGTCACCGAAGAGAATAACGTCCTGTGTCCGAATTCCCACGAACCCGAAATCATCAACACCGTGTCCCCAAGTCAACGGGGACCGGACACCCTAGGATCAAGGGTCTGGTTCCTAACTTGGGTACAGGGGACGTAACCGTCCACCTAAGAATTGATGACCTGGTGGTCCCTTCAAGGCTGTTCCTCCTGAAAGACGATTATAATATTTTTATTTTAAAGGAAATTGACTCTGTTCTGACTTAAATACACAATGGACGAAATTTTATGGTAGAAGTTTCAAACGTCGAAACTTTTATCCTTACATCCTAGACTGTCACACGGTCAGGTCCGGTTAGGTCAAATTGAATTAACGGAAACTTTCCTATAGTTTCACATACAACATACTAATAGGATGTCTTATTGGAAAAAAAGGACAGTAGTCTTTTTGTGAGTTATAAACAATTATCTGTTTTGACACCCCGGACCTCCGTCGACCGACCCCCGGGAAGGACCGAGAGTCGGAGAGGACCGCGGGGTCCTGATTCCCGAACAATAAGTCTTACACCAGGGTCCGTGTCTCGCCGTGTCCCACGAACAATCTTTCCGTGTCAGAGTCTGGGATGAGGTCTGGATGACCTAGCCTCAGACGTAAAATTATTCTAAGGGTCTACTAAGCATAGTGTCAGTTCAAACTCTTCGGAACCTATTCCGTGTAGGAGAGTCCGTTTGAATCTTTTTCTTTGGTTTGTCATGACGTCATAAGGACGGAAATGGCCGATAAGGTCGAACAACATCGAACTTGTGTAAGACGTTTCAACTGAATCTACATTAAAAATACACTAATATTTTGAAAAAAGATATTTAACGATTTTAAAGACCAATCCCTAGTCTTGTACACCAGTGATATTGAAAGGATTCGGGAAGAACTCATAAAGTATATAAATAGGGTTTGGTGGTAAATTTGTTCTTTTAGGAATTTAGAGGATTAGAGGTATATTTTGTTGGAAAATAAAAGGGGTCGTAACGACTGAAGTATCAACTTTTCCTGTAGGAAAACAAGCTTACGGGACTTTAAACTACTTGATCAGGTGCAAATCAGGTGATCATTAGAATTAAACAATTCAAATTTACGATTGTAAATATCGATGGAGAGTCCATTAGTACATGTACTTCTCGACGAAAAGTAGTTGGTGAAAAGATGAGTCAATGTGACACCTCGTATGGTGTCGTAGGTGATGTTACCACAAGTAGGTGACGACACAAAAGGTTCCTTTGTTTAATAATAATAATAAATAGGTCGACTTAGAAAAGGATTAGGAGTCCTAAAAGTGTGTGTCTAAACACACGTCTACCCGAGAAAGACAAAATAAAAATTCTGAAATATGAGGTGTTCATCGAAGTCAGATAAAAGGAAAAATTGATACTGTGGTCAAAGATTAAATAAGGTCTATGCCAAAAGATCAAGTAACATCTATGGTCAAAGAATAAGATCCCTTATAAATAATAAAATATATACTAAAGTTTGTAAACCAGTATTTAATATGTCATAAATAGGTTGAAGATTTTTTAAACACCTACCTATTAAACTTGTACTTCGTAAAAAAAAAAAAAAATCTTAGGAGATGGATAATCTCAGTCTTATCTCTTTCAACGAGTCAGCACAGACTGAAAAACACTGGGACACCTGATATGTCAGGTACCTTAAGAGGTCTGGTCTTATGACCTCATCCATCGGAAAGTCCCCAAGAAGGGTTGACTCCCTAGTTTGGGTCCAGAGGGTGTAACGTCCGACTAAGAAATGGTCGACTCGGTGTCCCCTTCGGGTCTCACTCTTACTCAATCCAGACAATGTTTACCACGAAGAGACTCGTAGGAACTGTATTGAAAAACCACCTGTATTCGTGTCTGGTTCACGATATTTCTCCCTTTGTCATTATCACTATTGTCAACGAACGTTCAGGTAAAAGTAAAATTTAAAGTGGTCCATTAAACCTCAGTAGGTAATTTACTTTTTAATCGTTTATAATCTGATAATCTGAATTATTATTCTCTAACGTCACGATAAGAATCTGATTACTAATCAATTATACTTATTAACATATATAAAAATATTGTATATAATGTCCTATTAGAGAAGAATTTTAACGACGGTTACTGAATCACAAAAGACGACCCGATCTACGAGACAAGAAAGAGAGTGACATAAGTATCAGTGGGGTCCTAGGGCTGTAATGGTACGGACAAAATTTCTAACCCTTCGTAATCAAGTTGTCAGAGTCACTACACGGGTTACAGGGTATCCCTCTTACATCCTAGGTAAATTCTAAGGTCTTTAGTGTCCGTTGTGTCGAGTCTATTTGAACCCGAGGTTTCCTCTTGGTATCCGTAACACTGTCTAGAATACCCGGTCTTTCGTCGTCTCGGATTCTTCTACGACCCATCCTTTTCTCGAAGTCGTAAACATCGGAGAAAAGAAAGTGGACACAAGAGTGAAGGAAAGACACAGACAGAGCAATATAAGAAAGAGACTCTCGACAGAGACAAAAAGGTGTAAACAGAGGTGACAAAGCTGATCCAAACGAGACGTCAGTGGGTCCCTCCGGTGTATAATAAAAGTAAAAATTAAGTTTTTAGAGTCTCTTTCTTTAGACTAACCGTGTCAAACTCTTTTCATGGATGGGAATCAGGTTAGTCGACACCTACTCTTTTGTCACATAAAAGAATGGTTTACCGACGGTTCCACCGGGGACCCCTACTCCCTGCTCCTGTCGATCCCCACAAGGACCACTCGACTCTTCCGTCGTCTTTCCCCGTGTGGTTACGCTGTTCGGTGCTGAATCTAAAGACCTGGGTGGTTGTACTCTTTAAAGACACAATCACCTGACACAAAATAGGTAGTACGATAATAACGGACATAAATCTCAAAATATATATATATATATATATGTGTGTGAAAACAATACTGTCATAGTAACATTCAGAAAGTTTTTACATAGATGTGAAAATTTTACTACACGGACAAAACAACTTTACTATTTAAGTTGATTGTCGAAACCGATCGAAATAAATAATAATCATAAAATAAAAATAATTTCTTGAGAAAGTATTTCGTTCGAAACACTCAATTTACCTACATTTGGTATTTTACACTCTCCATTAATAAATATTAAAAATGACTTTTATAAGGTCTAGAACGATAACGGTTGACGATCATACCTAAATCGTAAGACTTTAAATGTTGTCATTGAAAACCGAGAAAAAAACAGTTTATGAAACACTAATTTGATAATATGACAGTTGGCTTCAAAATCTTTTCTGTGAGGAAGTGGTAAATTTTACGATACGTTTTGTCAGAAGTAAAATACGTGTATATTTGGACACTTCGAAAGTGTACAACCAAAACCCTAAAATTTGAACCGTTTAATGTCTAAGAATAAAAATATAGACAGTGACAACCGAGGTTTGGAATTTAACTTTGGTGTCCCAAATGGACCGTGAGTACGGTTCCATTACGAAAAGGGACAGAAATTTAATCGACGATGCAACACTAATTCTTACTACGTGTTCTACTGTTTATTATAGTCTTGTTATTACATAAGTTTAATGACAGTTTAGTTATAAGTCTATGTTTCCGACGAACTTAAACCCCAACAAATTTTTGGTTTGTAGACAGGCAGTACGACATAAGTTTTTGAAGTGTCGTTTTTCACTTGTGTGATAAATATTTTTTAAAAAAGTAAATCAAATCTCCTTTGGTTACTTTCCATATTTGTTTTTCAGTAACGGTGGACTCCCGTACCTTCTGAGAGTCTACACGTGGAGGGGAGAACTCCACCCACTTCGGTCTTTGACACTGGAACTATAGACAAAGACTTATAGTGTAAAGATCTCGAACAATAAGTATGTAGGATTATTCAACTGATACTTTAGTGACGGTTTATTTTTTAAAATCCCGATTCCCCACAACCTCAGGTGTCTTAAGTCTAAACCCGGACCTCTCACTCAGAAAGAGAATTGGATTAGTACAGTGGTTTTAATCCTTGTAGTCCGAGATAATGTCAAAAGACTAGTGTCTATTTTCTTTTACTGTCCTGATCCATCGAATAGAACGGACTTGACATGTCAGACCCTGAGGACTTTAAGCTTACCTAGGCCGATAGTTCCACGATCCAACCGTATTCTACGAGAACCGTGTTCATTTCGTAGAGGACCAGAGTCTTTTTCTACGAAAAGGACAACTTGACGTCCAGACAGCTCGGGAAGTCGTCATCGACAACAGGGTGTCGAAAAAACCATTATTTACTAGGTAAAGTTTATTTACGTTGACGTCGGTTGAGACGTCTTTCTTAGTGAAAGAATTTTTTCTCTCAGTCAGACTCTCCCAGTTTTTACGTGTTTGTCATACCATTTTATTTCATATGCGACGAGGAAAATTACCTTTTCTCACGATGACCGACGTAAACGGTTTAAGTTAGTCGGACGGTTTTTCAGCTCCTTAGACCGTCCTCAAGATCTCTCATCAAGGTACAAAGTAGACATAAAGAAGAGACATAAATAGATCGAAGTCTTTTACGGCCCTTACAAAAAAGGAAGGCTGAACCGGGAAAAAACTTTGGTGTCTTTATATGGCCCTTCGAAGAGCATTAACAAACCAATGAATGTCACGACAGTCAGAAATTTGAAGACTCTTTATGTAGCAAAGGTAACCTTTAAATCTTTTTCGTGGTTGTTGACAAACAAAAGTGAAAGACTTTAAATAGAGCCCTTGTTTTTTCTTTTTTTTAGTTAAACTAATTAACCGTCGATGACCGGAGTCACGTGTTTCCGTCCTCCGGTCGAGTAATAAAAACCGGAGGTCGACTGGGTTTTACCAAAAGAGCATATTCTTCGATAAGTGTCTACGATCTGTATTCTTAATTATTATTATTACCATAAAGTCTGAAGTACTTATTCATCAAAAACCGTGAGTCTTTTATAGAAGACAAAAAGGGAACTTTTGTCGTTAGGACAATATATGTCTTTCATTTGTCTCGAACTTAATCGCTCAACTTCAGAAATTCCATGGCTTTAATACGTACGTAATTGTCAGGGAAGATTCCGAAGAAAAAAAAGTAAAGGAAGTTCTAGTTAGTCAAAACAAAAGAAATTTAATTTTTTTGTGTTTCGGGAAGTCAAGTATCTCCGACACTAGAGAGAGATAAAACGTTGGGTAACGGTACTACATTCTACAGAGGGAAACTTTACGGAAACCTGTGTTTAAATTTTTATGTACACGAGTTGTTCTCAATTGCAAAAATTTATAGTCGTATTAATATTATATACGTATAAATTTAATTTTGTTGCTACAGACACCAAGTCCTCACTAGTTTGTCTTACCGAATACGAAGACCAATTGTTCAGTTCTAAACAAGTATTATAGGATCAAACGTTATACGAAAACCAAAAAGTTAGTGAAGTAAGAGATCCAGAAACAAATGGACACTCATTTTCATTCTTTTTATAAAGATTTCAAATTCGATTGTAAGAAATATTGGGTTCAAATTTCAAACTTAGGGATTCCTCCTTTTTTTAGTCTTTTTGGGAGGATTACGAGGTAAATATCGTTCCTTTTAGCCGTACGTCAAACTCCCCCAGAGAAATGTTGAGTCCCGAATCATAAATATGGAGGCTAATAATATTCTTCATTGAATTTTACACGTGTGACTGATGACGTTTACAACTATAAAAAGTGATCTGGTACTAAAAGACTAACCCCCTTTAGACTAGTTTAAAGACACTTTTATTTAAAGATTCCAGGAAAAAGAATCTACCAGCCAGTGAACGGTTACTTTGAAGTACAGTCTTACAACTGGATGATAAAAAGTAAGGTTAAACGTACGTCTCTTCATTTTTTATTTTCGGAGAAACTTGTAACAGTGGAACCGGTTTCTTCCTATCTTTGTGAGTAGGTTCGACACCACGGACCAGTGGATCTCTGTGTAGAACCTCTCGGTCGGCGGACACGCACCGGACTCCTCTCGTGTCTACCTGTACACTACAGGAGACACACTGACCCTCTCTGTCGTTTCCACGACCAAACAACTTTCACTTTAACACATAACTACTGTCTAATGGTATATAGACCTGTATATGAAAAGAACACGGTGTCACAGGGAGTCAAAACGAACTTGTTCAGGACCCTTGCAAGTGTCACCCCGACAGACCCTAGATCTTCCCCTCGGAGTCCTCGGACTGACTTCGTTGTGACCCAGGTCGAGAAAAGATGTTTTCTCGTTCAGGGGAACACACACACACACACACACACACACACACACACACACACACATAAATGTATAGACTGTTTCCTGAACTTAATAAGTTTGATACATTTTTTAAAAATGTTGAGTTCTTCTTCTATTTGTTGAGTTAATTTTTAAGTGCTTTGTACTAGGTTTTCCTATGTACGTGGGGTCACAAGTGACGTCGTGACAAATGTTATCGGTTCCGTACCTTCGTTGGACTTAGGGGTAATTGTCCCCTTACCTATTTCTTCTACTCCATATATATATGTTACCTTATAATAGGTCGGTAATTTCTCTTCCGTCATTACGGTAAACGTCGTTGTACCTACCGGGATCTCTCACAGCATGATTCATTTCATTCGGTCTGTCTCTTCCTTTTTATAGTATGCCGTAGGGAATATACACCTTAGATTTTTCTTTACTATATTTGAATGAGTGTTTTGTCTTTCTCTGAGTATCTGAATATTTTGTTTGAATTCCAACGGTCCCCTTACCTGTCCCTCAAACCCTACAAGTACATGTGTGACGACATAAATTTTACCTATTGATTGTTCCTGGATAAAATATCACGTCCCTCGAGAGAAGTTGTAATACACCGTCGGACCTACTCTTACCTCCAAACCCCCTCTTACCTATGCACATATACATACTGACTCAGGGAAACGATAAGTGGACTTTGATAGTGTCGTAACAATTAACCGATATGACTTTTCATATCTATGGTTCCCTTGTAACGTACGTTTTTACCCGAGCTATTTCCTGTCTTTACCATACCTGGATTGTCTTCGTCTTCTATAATTCTTCTCCACCGTTCTTATGTGTCTTGACATGTTTTTTCTAGAAGTGCTGGTTCTATTAGTCCTACCACACTAGTGAGTGGATCTCGGTCTATAGGACCTTACACTTCAGTTCACCCGGAATCTTTCGTAGTGATGCTTGTTTCGATCACCTCCACTACCTTAAGGTCAACTCGAGAAGGTTTAGGACTTTCTACTACGACACTTTCACGACGTGAGTTATACGGTCGTTTAAACCTTTTGAGTCGTCACCGGTGTCCTGACCTTTTCCAGTCAAAAGTAAGGTTAGGGTTTCTTTCCGTTACGGTTTCTTACGAGTTTCATGACGTGGTAACGTGAGTAGAGTGTACGATCATTTCATTACTTGGCACTTGAAGGTCTACAAGTTCGACCAAAATCTTTTCCGTCTCCTTGGTCTCTAGTTTAACGGTTGTAGGTGACCTAGTAGCTTTTTCGTTCTCTCAAGGTCTTTCTGTAGATGAAGACGAAATAACTGATACGGTTTCGGAAACTGACACACCTACTGTTATGTGACACCTTTTAAGACTTTCTCTACCCTTATGGTCTGGTAGACTGGACGGAGAGCTCTTTGGGTATACGTCCAGTCCTTCGTTGTCAATGTTGACCTGTACCTTGTTGTCTGACCAAGGTTTATTCTTTTCCTCATGTAGTTCCCACATATAACAGTGGGACGAATAAATTGAAGATACGTCTCATGTAGTACTCTTTACGACCCGACCTTCTTCGTGTTCGACCTTAGTTCTATCGGTTTTCTTTATAGTTATTGGAGTCTATACGTCTACTGTGGTGGGAATACCGTCTTTCACTTCTCCTTGATTCCTCGGAGAACTACTTTCACTTTCTCCTCTCACTTTTTCAACTGAATTTCGAGTTGTAAGTCTTTTGCTTCTAGTACCGTAGACCAGGGTAGTGAAGTACCCTTTATCTACCCCTTTGTCATCTTTGTCACAGTCTGAAATAAAAAAACCCGAGGTTTTAGTGACGTCTACCACTGACGTCGGTACTTTAACTGTCTGCGAATGAGGAACCTTCCTTTCAATACTGGTTGGATCTGTCGTGTAAGTTTTCGTCTCTGTAATGAAACGGTTGTTTCCAGGTAGATCAGTTCCGATACCAAAAAGGACACCAGTACATACCTACATTCTCAACCTGACACTTCTTTCGACTCACGGGTTCTTAACTACGAAAACTTGACACCACAACCTCTTCTGAGAAGTCTCAGGGAACCTGACGTTCCTCTAGGTTGATCAGGAAAAATTTCCTCTAGTCAGGACCCACCAGTAACCTTCCTGACTACGATTTCGACTTTGAGGTCATAAAACTGGTGGAGTACGCTTCTCAACTGAGTAACCTTTTCTGAACTACGACCCTCCCTAACCCCCGTCCTCCTCTTCCCCTGCTGTCTCCTACTCTAACGACCTACCGTAGTGGCTGAGCTACCTGTACTCAAACCCACTTGAGGCCCTCGACCACTACCTGTCCCTCCGGACCGCACGACGCTAAGTACCCCAGCGTTCCTCAGCCTGTACTGACTTACTGACTTGACTGACTGACTGACTGTCCTGTTTAAATTTTCAAGTTTTCTTTTGTTAGGTGTTTCATAGACCTGCCAAGTTGTTCTATATACCTACCGTTCGTGTTCGTGTACTTTTCTACGAGGTGTGGCGATTGGTAGTCTCTTTACGTTTGGTTTTGAAATGTTCTGTGTTGGTATGTGGATAGTCTTATCAATTTTAAGTTTTCTGACTGTTATGATTCTCGACTGTTCCTACACCTTCTTGACCTTGGGAGTGTGCGACGACTGTTTTCACGTTTTACCATATCGATGGGGGTGGGACCCTTTGTCAAACGGTTAAAGAGTTTTTCAATTCGTACGGTGCATCGAGATGCGAAAGTAAGGGTCTATGAATGGATTTTCTTTGTCCTTTTTACACATATGCGCGTTTCTGGAGCGATACTTATCAAAGTCGTCTTAATAAGTGTCAATGGGTTTGTCTTTGTCTTATAAGGAGTTGTCCACTCACCTATTTATCGACACCCACGGAAACACGGTACCCTTATAATGAGTCGTTGTGCTTTCTCATTTGGTCACTGTGTAAGGTATTGTACCCACTCAGAGTCTTTGTGACCCGGTTCATTTTCTTCGGGGTCCGACAGTACTAAGTGATTGATAGGAGTAATCCATACTGAAAATTTTTTAGTCAGGAGGTACCAAATCGCCTCTTCCGTTACCGTGGGGTAAGATCATGAGAACGGACCTTTTAGGGTACCTACCTCCTCGGACCATCCGACGTCAGGTACCCCAGCGCTTCTCAGTCTGTGCTGACTCTGAAGTGAAAGTGAAAAGTGAAAGGACGTAACCTCTTCCTTTACCGTTGGTTGAGATCACAAGAACGGACCTCTTAGGGTCCCTGCCCCCTCGGACCACCCGACGGCAGATACCACAACGTGCCTCAGTCTGTACTGACTTCGCTGAATCGTCGTCGGCGGCGTCGGTACCAAATCGTGGTAAAGTTCAAAATTGACACAATTGACAAGTTAATTAAATTATTGTCTACTTAGTCTTAAATTAACTATTGGGAACATTATTAATTTAGTTTCGGTGATCATACACATACGTATATATATATATGTGTATATGTATAGACTGTTTTCATAATATGTTCAATGTATTTCTTAAAAATATTAAGTTCTTCTATTTGTCGAATTAATTTCTAAGTGTTTTAAAGACCTGTGAAGTCGTTTCTGTATACCTACCGTTTGTGTTCGTACACTTTTTACGACATACGGTGATCAGTAGTCCCTTTACGTTTGGTTCATGCCGAATGGGTATAAAAAGTATAAGTAACTTTAGGATTTTCTTCACTACCGGACAGTATTTTTTCTTACTAAATTCCTAAGACTGTCGTACATCCGTGATTTCGATGGTGCTTGGTAAGACGTTCTCATTCTTGAAAAATATTCTATATCAGTCACTAAAATACGTTTAAATCTATCCAAAACCCTTTTTTTTAGTAAAATCCACCGAGTCTAGGTACTATATAATATATGTCCAAATTAAATCTGTCTATAGGGTTTCCAACAAGGAATTAGGTTAAATCTTTTAGCTATTTAGTCTCCCTCTTTTGATGGACAATTTATTTATTGTGTCCTACGACTCTTTACTCGCACACAAACCACGGTCTGATCTGCACCCGAACTCAGGACCAAACCCCTGTCGACGGTTCCATGGGACTACGGGACTCAACAGGAATGACGAAGGTCTTCCTACTACTATAAAAGGAGTCTCTCAATGTCTCTCCTACTTTCCTCTTCTTACTCATATATATCGCTCTAAACATATATAATTCTCGGACGGACGGTCCCCATGTAAGTTTACGACGACGACAAAAATAGTCCTCGTCTTAAAACTGACCGCTTCCGACACCCCCACCCCATCCATAGATTTCGTGAGAAGGACCCTTGGTTTAGGAGAAGAACACGTCACTTGGTCTAGTCTACCGTCGAGAGTACAGGAGTCGGAGCCCCAAAAGTCACATCTGTGTTAGATTCCACGACCGAAGGACGTCGTAAAAAGGACTCCCCGACTCACTGTACACCTACCTAGGACATGGGAACCGCCCTAGTCTACGAGGAGTCTCTCCGACGACCGTCCAGACACGGTGGGGACTCTCACCCAACCAGGAAGACACCGAACCGGTCCCACGTCCGGTGTGAAAAATAGATGTCTACGACAGTGACGACGTAGAATTTTCCCCACACCAAACAACCCTGGACCCTGACATGTATTTGAGCCTCGTACAGACTCTCAGTGCTGTCCCCTTTCGACTTATTATGTCTTATAAAGTCCAAAGACAGACATAGGTGGTTTTGGAAAGACAACTTTGCATTCGAGAGTTCATCAAGGAAGTTCCGACACACTGAGTCTATACGTAGGAGACTTACGTCTTAAACCTAACAACGACTTGTTTCTGTGTACTATTAATTTTCCCTCTGAGTGACCCTTGGAATCGAACGCAGATGGCACTAGGTCGGAAAGGACGTTCGCTTAAGAGTATTCAGACAGGGACGTGAAAAATATAGTGATTGGAAAGGAAACTCGTTCTGGAACGTATTGGACTCAGAACGGACGGAGAGAACGGTGGTAGAACGGAGAAGGTAGGGGGTGGTGTAAGTCGTGTCGTGTCTTGCGCAAAAAGTCGGAGGGGACTGGGAATGACACTGGTGCACTGATTCAAGAGATCGTGTCCTGTACACTCCTTCACTACACCCGTTGAACATAAAGAACGTTGGGTAGTTCCTACGTACGTATAGGGACCCAGGGTAAGGATTGAGCTACCGACTCCCCACCTCCGGTGACCCCGTCGAAATCTGAGTCGCAAATCGGTCGTACAACTTCTGTCGTCTCGGCGCGATGGTCGGGACCTGGTAAACGTCTCAATGTGTTCCCTTCTGTTTGAAGATCCAACGAATTTGGTGATTTGACCCAATCCCAATCCCAAACCCCCAACAAAACACTCTTGACAAATAGGACCTGAGTTTCATTACGTAAGTACCCTGTACCGAACCGTTCGAGACCGATGAAAACACACTTCTTTTTGTACGGGGACCTCCGTCGGTGGTCGGTCCTACATGTTCACCTCTCGTTCCACCCCATCTTCCGACCTACAGTGTACAGACACAAGACGTCTAGGGAATATCCACAGGGGTGACGGGAAGGAGTCGGACGTTACGCGAAGTCGGGGGGCGTGGTGTGAAACACAAAGGTGTAGGTAGAGAGTCCGAAGTCTGAGGGAGAACATGGAGTTCCTGTAGAGGAAGGTGGGACACGGGGGTAGACACAGAGGACTCTGAACACGTAACGAAGAAAAGATAGTACTACCCTGACACCCAGAGTCCCCTGGTGCCGACGACTTCTGTCTTCGGTCCGGATAGAGTAGGTCAAGACGTAAAGGTCCGTGCCAAGTACGGTGCGTCGTCTTGTATCATTTATAAACAGCTTACTTCGTTACTTGGAGAGGCGTAAAAGTCAGGACGGTGTATTGGCATTATAGGTTTATAGGTTTATAAGACGTTTACACCTCTGGTTCACTTTTCCTAAACCGTCTCCTTTTGTATAATATCATAAAAAGAAACGGTATCGGTGGATTCGGGATCTCGAGCTTGACAAATTAAATACCTGTTACATCTTTTCCCGACTCAAGGAGATTACGTGAACCAAAAGTTGAGACATAAAAAGGGACGACGAACTCATCTTTTAAAAAGAGAAACTAAAAAAAAAAAAAGTTAAACAGGGGACCTTTTCACTCCACTATTTATGTCCGTTACTACCGTTTCATACTGATAACGGCCCACGATTACAAAAGTTTAACGACTACTAAAAATCCCTGTGGTGTTTGACCGGCGTGACAGTCTTCGTAAACCGTCAGTATTGACCGTCGTCCTTTAGTCTGACATTTAAATCTTCCGTAACGTGGTATAAACCCTTACGTGGAGTGTCAGTGGAGGTTTATGCGGTACCAGTACATCGACCCCCACGTCTCACTGAAATTGACGGGAGATAATACATAAAACACCATGTACTTTTCGAAGTTTTAGTACCGACCCGTTTCCTCTTTCGATAAGACAACGTAATTCCATTTTTAAAGTAGTATCTGAGGTGGACGGTGACGGTTCAACCGTCTCGGTAAACGGGACTATGACTGAAGAATATGGGAGGTTGAAATAACTTTATTAAAAATTTTTAACAAATACAATCAATAAGGAGATTACAAGCAATCAAATTAAAAGAGTCGTTGCCGAACACAGTCTTATTTAACTGTCCGACTTTTTCTCTACAAGTCGAAATGACGTACTCTCGAAATTGTATGGTAACCGATTACCTCTTATTCTAAGCGTAACATAGGAGAACTTTACGTAGTAATTCAGTAAAACGGGATGTA
Source organism: Capra ibex (assembly GCA_006410555.1). Lineage (NCBI taxonomy): Eukaryota > Metazoa > Chordata > Mammalia > Artiodactyla > Bovidae > Capra > Capra ibex. The sequence goes on from SJYO01045292.1 coordinate 34,671,990, forward strand.
CACTTCGTTATTCCGACCTCCCCCTTTTTACTCGTAAAGACCAATACATATAAACCCATTAGGAACTTTACACGAGTGTCCATCAAACACCTGAGAAACTACCGGGGGTTTTCCTCGGTCGACCGGTAATACATCTGAAGATCCTGTAAACACTGTTTCAAGACGTGGCTTCGGTGACCTTTCTTTACACACACAAAAAAACTCCGTCTTGTTGTGTCCCCAGTCCCTCTCTAAAATACCCACTCTTTGGACTGCTCCCCGTCTCATCTGTCTCCTTCGTGAGCAGAAACCGTTGTAAGAGGGTCCCAGTGATAACCCTTCTTAGAATACCTTGTGAAACTTTTCGTTGTATGTGTCACCTCGCGTCAGACACTTGCGTTCATTCGACAATCCTTATGATTTGGTCTCTCTAAGTCTGTAACACGGGTTTTCTCACCTTTCTCACTGACTGTTCAAAAGAGAACATGGTCTCTTTTTATCGAGTTCATGTAAAGTTTTACCCATACTGACCTTCCTAGTCTCCTCATTAAAGTTTTGGCAGAGTCGGAGTAAACAACGACTTCGACTTTATACATCTCGTAGCATTGAAGTTCTGACACGCCCTGACAGTATCGGTGACTCCTATACGTCTACTTTCCATCCCCAAGTTAGAAGTCCTCTTCGAGATTCGTATGACGTCCAGTAGCACCACGGTCCCACTACCACGTGGTGACCACGTCTGTTTGCAGACTTTCCAGTCGGGGACCATCCCGGACCTGGGGTGTCTAACGCGAACCAGACGTCCCCTGGGTGTCCCTCGTAAGCGTCTTTGTTTCTCCGCGGAGACTCACCCTAGTAACGTTCATCTCCGTCGACTGACACTGATGTCTAAAGTCGTGACCCACACCCGTACTACCGGAGCCCCTTACGGTCGTGGTCCTCAGGTCCCTGGTCCGGTGTGGTCGAGGAAGAGGTACCTGTGAGTACGGTTTCCTCCGTCACAAGTATTACCCATCTTCGTACCTTAGATTAACAAGTTTAGGACCGAAAGGGTTCGAGACATTGAAACCCGACGTCAAAGGAGTAAACATTGTGATCTTATAATTATTATAAATTGAGACCCAAACAACTCTCGTAATTTACTTAATCATGTGTGTCCCGTGAAACTACCACGGAGTATGTACCACTCATGATTGACGACCAACTTTACAACCAGTAACAATAATAATGGGGGAAAGAGGAACTCTCTATCGGTCGGAGGGACGGAAAAGACCTAGAGATACCATCCCACCCACCCTTTGCAGTAAAGACTATCTCTGACCCACTACTTGACTCTTTTCGGACGGACTCAGAAGAATCCGAAACGAAACATTTTCCCCTCTCTATGTCGGGTGTGGACAAGAGACTCAGACTCCTGTACCCCGTCTCCTTCCCGACGAGAGGACCTGACGGCAGGTGGTGAACCGAGTGAGACGTGGGGGATGGGAGGAGCTCCCAATCGGGTACTGAGGGAGTAGCACGGAAAGTGTAGTGTAACGTTCACTGGTCGGTTCAGAAAAAGACCAACGGTTCCTTTGTTTCTGGACGGGGGGACACGAGTAGTGTCGGTTTTTCTACACTCTCCCTTCTTTAGTTTTCCTTTTAGAATGGTCTGTACATTCTATGCGTAACTTCTTTCGATCTAATTGTGTTTTATTCATAACTGTGTTTACTTGATGAAATCATGGACCCAAGGTGGAACTGAAATTTCACTCTAACTTTCCTGCTGATATAACTGTACAACCTAATCCTCGAGACCCAACCAGGACCTCGTCCGAGTCCCTACGTCCAGGTAGACCCAAAGGAGTCCTCCTAAAACTGAGTTCAGTGTGTCTTTGTTGTAAGATATACATAGTGAAGTCCCCTCCGGGGTTTCGGGAAGGACTACGTCGAGAAAGTAAACATGACGGATTCTGTATAGTGAAACCATGTATCAAACTTTAGAACATTCGATTTCTAACTCGGATTTTTGCGTTTAAAACTTTAGGTTCTTCGTATTCCTTTCAGACAGTGAGTAAATTTTGACTCGGTCCCCGTACGAATTTGATAAGGAAAGGTTTGACAGATCGGCTCTGGTAGTCTTGACTCCCGCACTGGCAAAAATCCTACCACCCCGTTGACCACCACCTCACTCGCACCTGACCCTTCTACACACACGTCACTCGTCGTTCCCTCGACAACACTCCTACCTTTACTTGTCCACTGTCCCAGTTTCCAAAGCCTCTACTCAGCAGGTCTAGGACTCCAAGGCACACCCCTCGTTCTCCGTTGTCCTCCTCAAGATCCTTGGGTGTGGGACGTAGAGGAGAACTACAAGGTAAAACGGAATGTATCATACAAATACATGGACACTTAAAGTATCTTCTTAACTTAAAAACAAAACCCTCTTTCTTCTTGTCTCAAGAGGATGAGAAATTTCAAGGATCCTGAAAGACAAGGATTCAGAAAGGTCTTGAAATCCCTTGTCATATATATTTAAGTAAATACATAATTCTTTCTTTAATGATTCAGTAAATTTCGAATATTATTGGTTAACGTCTACACGGTCTTTTATATAGTTTTGAAAAGTCTCAAATTACATAAATAGGAAAAAACTCTTGATGTAAATTTTCTTGCTACGATTCTTAGTAATGTGTCGATTCCTTACGAAGGTAAATTTGACTCTGTCAAAATTTTTTTAATATATCTATAATGAAAATGTACCATGTAGATCTACAATTTTAAAGAGGGTTGAGTTCCGTGACGATTATTTTTAATCTCCTCTATATACACTATGTTTTTCTTTTACGTAGACGTAAACCATTTCTACATAAAGTAGTAAGGTCAAACATGGTCATTGAAAGTCCGGATTTATAAGAATAATTATAACGTTATCTCAAGGTCCTAATTGTTTTAAGATAAAAAGAACGATGAATGATAATTATAAAATACTATTTACAAACATTTGAAACGAAAACTTATACGGACCTTTACTCTAATATGTAACAATTATGTCGTTAAGTCACTATCAAGGCAAGTCAGTGAGTCAGTACAGGGTGAGAAACGTTGGGGTACTTGGTCTCGTGCGGTCCGGAGGGACAGGTAGTGGTCGAGGACCTCAGGTGGGTTTGGGTACAGGTAACTCTTTCACTACGGTAGGTTAGTAGAGTAGAAAACAACAGGGGAAGAGGAGTGGGAGTTAGAAAGGGTCGTAGTCCCAGAAAAGTTTACTCAGTCGACAAGCGTAGTCCACCGGTTTCATAACCTCAAAGTCAAAGTTGTAGTCAGGAAGGTTACTTGCACTATTTATGAGCCATTTAAAAAAAATTCCTTTCCTTTCCTCAAGACGACGACTTTTTTTTTTTAAAACTAGTGACCGAATCTATGGCACGAATCTCGGTCGGGACGACAAGACTTGTCGATTTCAACCATTTTTCATTACGTTCTACCCGAGACTTTACTTGTCCCAACAACGGTCTTCTCCTTCTCTAGTAAGACAATATTTTAAGTAACAAAGAAAGTGACTTTGAACTCCAAGAATATATCTACTCTGATTCTTCATAGTAAAACATATTTAAATCGTTTTCCTCTTCTACTTTTAATTGTAAATCACTACGTAATTTTGTAAAATCTCCCATTAGTACCAAAAAAGGTCTCAACCATTTTTACAGACACTTTAAAACACCATTATAACAAAGCCAAGGTAGAAAATTTCTAGAAACTGTAGTCTCTATTCCAAAATTTTCTCTTTACTTCTCGCGTGTTAGTGAAAACTGAATAAAGACGGGTGTTTAACATAGTCTTTTCCTTTTGTAAGGGCTCTACCCATCGTTAACTGTTCTGACTGAAAATTCCAGTGAACTATTCCTGTCTCACTCTACCTTTCTTCCCTCTCCTCCGGAACTCTTGCTCCAATTCAGTTGACGTCAAATTCTTTTCGTCAGTAACCCGGTTTTCTGAGAAAGTGAATTCCAATAAAGGGTTCTTTAATCAGTAAATAAAAGTTGGAATACTCGAATCAAGGTTAAATCATCCTCGTCCCTTTCGATAAAGAAACTGTGACTTCTTCTTTTTAACACCGAGAAAGGAGGTCCGAACACGAAATAAAAAGGTATAATTAGACGAAGACTTTCAATTTTTCTTTAGTTTTATTTCAACCCTTTCACCAAATTGATTTCCAAAAAAAAAAGGGGGAGAAGTTTAGAAACCGAAGCAAAGAAAACCTATAGAAAGGCACAAATGAGGATACTCCTTACTTAAGGTTTGGGTCATTCCATAAAAATTTATGATTGTACAAAAATTAAAACTTAAGGAAGATTATTACACGGTCAAAAAATCTCTATGTATATTTACGTTTGTTCTATTGTAATTCTTAAATCTAACTGAGATTTTGTATCCTCTACTCCCAAGTTTGGGACCCATTCCTTCAAGGAGACCTCCTCCTTTTCCGTTGGGTGAGGACATAAGGACGGACTTCTTAGGGTACCTGTCTCCTCGGACCGTCCGATGTCAGGTATCCCAGTGTTTCTCAGTCTGTACGGAATCGTTGACTGGTGGTGGTTGTACAAAAAACACACACATTGAAAATTTGAAAAATAAAACAATTAGCTATACCGGCTAATTGTTACAACACCATCAAAGTCCACTTACGGCTTCCCTGAGTCGGTAAACATATGTACATAGGTAAGAGTAGTTTGGGTAGAGGGTAGGTCCGACGGAGTATTATAACTTATCTCAAGGTACACGATATGTTATTCAGGAACTTGTCGTTGTTACAATACCTTATAACACCTGATATAACAATACAATAACACCTGATATAACAATACCTTATAAAAATAGGTAAAATTATAGAGATATAAATCTACTAAGAACCGGACCGGAATAAGAATTTGTTAAATCTTAAGAATGAATCGAACGATTCTAAGTCAAAATATCTAAATAGAGTCTAAAATATTTAAGAATGATAAAGGATCTCGTTTCGACATTTGGTTTTGTTTTAGGAAGGTAACTTTTACGGAAATGTATTAATTCCATTAACAAAAGATAACTTCTCACGTACAGAGAATAACAAAATTTTATGAAGATGTACTTTAATATTTAATATTCCGATACACAATTCATTGATCCGGAAACCTCCACTAGTGAAACATAGTATATGTCTGTAACTTAATATTACATGTGGACTTTGATCGAGTCGAAGGGTGTGGATGTCTCAGTGGACATCGATGCAAGTCACACTTGCAGAAAGACCGTGAAGTCGTAAAGAACAGGTCCGACAAGGGTGGGTGACGTGAGTACTAGGGTGAAACAGAAAAAGTCTTCGACCTTTAAGACTGAAATCGACAAAGGAGACTGAAGACGTAATAAGCTGGAAACGGGACAAAATGACTTTCTGACCATATATTGTAATTGAAAGTCCACATATATTAAGTTGTAGACATATGTTATGTTTCTCTAGTGATGACTTGCGGATCGACGGCAGGTAGTAGTTTGCTGACTGGGTGAAGTGGGTAAAGTGTGTGAAGGATCGAGGGAAGGGGAGACCATTGGTGGTTAGAAAAGAGACATACTCAAAAACAAACAAGTAAGACAAAAACCTAAGGTACACTTACTTTAGCATACCAGAAACAGAAAGAGACTGAATAAAGTGAACTGTATTATGGAAGTCCCGGGTAGATACAATAGTGTTTACCGTTTTGAAGTAAGAAATAATACGCACTCATCATAAGGACACACACACACACACACACACACACACACACACACACACACACCACAACACACGACACAAAGACCCGTATCTTTGAGACATCACCTTCCGAGTACTTTTCTGTTGGACTTTTTGGTCTCCTTTTCGGATGAGATTACACTTCCTTACAAAAGACACGTTTTTCCCGTGATCTGCCTTGGTTGTTTGGGGAGGTTTTGACACACCTACACCGAGAGTCTAGTGTCCCGTACGTGAGGACAAAGGACCTCCGTTTGTCTGTGGTGGTTTCCTGTTTGAGGAACGAAGTGAAGTGACTGGTTTCTCTTAGTTTCTAAATGGGGGTGGTAGGTTACATTTTACACAAAACTCCGGGTACCGAGACTCCTCGACGGTATACTTTACTTAATGGTTCCGAGTCGCACCCCCACCCCAGGGTGACCCTCGGAGACGTCGTCTCGGGTCGACGGACCTGTAGGACCCCCGGGGCCCCGGACGTCCAGTACTAGGTTTCCGGGACGAGAAAGGGTCCAATACGTTTGTAGTGGAGTAACGGACCATTTGTCTGTTACCTTCTACCCAAGGCTAGTTGAGGTCTTTACGGTCCTGACGGACCTTTTGGACGACTCGAGCCACACGTACGTCCATAAAGTCCCGAGGAGACCGAGATAATCGCGAGGACAAAGGTCAGACCCAAACGGGTTTGTTACAGTTCAGTTTGGTGTTCTTTTAGACAATAGTGAGTTTAACCATGTATGAAAAGTATGTTGACTTTATAATATATTTTCAGTACTTGACAATCTACATTTTCGTCTTTAACCTGCGTCTATGTCCAAGGGAACGATGGAGACAGAGCGGAAGGTTCCCCCTACACTTCAAGCCCAGTGTCGACACAAGGTTCCCAAACACGGACACTAGTTTCGGAGACGGTGACCTCCTTCGCGAGCGCACTCGGGTCAGGCGTCTGGTGAGAGCAACGGGGAGGGGAACAAGAACAAGTGCGGTTGTGACATTTTTCAATACACAAACTTACTACAAAATTTCGCGAGACACGTTAATTCAAGACTTTGTTCCCTCGACCAAAAGGAAGTCGCGTATATACCTTGACGGTTATTTACATTCTGGACCCACACAAACCCCCTCCTCCTCCACTTTTGCTCCTTTCAAAGACTTTCCTTGTTTGTGAAGTTTTTTCATTTGGACTCCACAAAAAGGAAGAGTATTATAAAATTTACGAAAATATCAACCTTTTTCAGATGTTCAGTTTTTTATATATGGTCTTTTTTTACGCATGGTACAGGTATTAGTGAACATGGGTTAAACGTAGAGAGGAAGGATTTCTTCGAATGGACTATTGAATCAACCATTTCTTAGGTGAACGTCACGTCCTCTGGGGTCAAGCTAAGGACCAAACCCTTCTAGGTAGCCTCTTCCCCATCCGATATGGGTGAGGTCATAAGAACCCGAAGGGAACACCGAGTCGACCATTTCTTAGACGGACGTTACGCCCTCTGGACCCAAACTAGGGACCCAACCCTTCTAGGGGACCTCTTCCCTTTCCCATGGGCGAGGTCATAAGACCGGACCTCTTAAGGTACCGGACATATCAGGTACCCCAGTGTTTCTCAGTCTATACTGACTCGTTGAAAGTGAAATATCCTTTCGTGAGGACAATTCATTACTAGCGTCTCTTAAAGTATGGTGGAAGAACGGCACACACAATCACTAAACTTTTGTACCACGAGGAATGAAAGACAATCGACGAGAAGTTTACGTTCTAAAAAATGACCTCACCCATCAGATCGGGAAGAGGTCCCTTAGAAGGTCTGGGTCCTTAACTTGACCTCAGAGGACGTGACGTCCACCAAAGAAATGGTGGACTCGATGGTCCCTTCGGGAGAAGGATTCCTTTTGTGAGGAACAATTAATTACTAACGTTTCTTAACGTATGGTGGAAGGGGAACGGAACACACAATCAGTACGGCAAGGAATGAAAGACAATCGACGGGAAGTTTACGTCCTAAGGGATTCAAAGGTAATACACCGACAAATCTCGGTAAACTTTCGTAAAGAGACCCACCGGATCAAACGAACACTTCGAGGATTCTTTTTATTTTCGGAGATAAGGACTTGGACTAACCTTTGGTTCTGTGTATGGGTCGTGTACAACAAGTCTCTCACCAAACCCTTTCCACCGTGTAGGAATTTGTTAAACACTTCGTCGTAATCGACGTGTCGGAGACACATATAATGGTTACATTACTCATCGTAAATAACTCTCGTTTTATTTCAAATCCCTTTCATTTAAGTGTCTCGTCGTAGTGGTTTTCTCCCGGGATCTTTACGGAGAGTCCACAGTTCGGGAAGTATGAAGATACAAATCAGTGAGTCAGTACAGGTTGAGAAACGCTGGGGTACCTGACATCGGGCGGTCCGAGGAGACAGGCACCCTAAGAGGTCCGTTCTTACGACCTCACCCAACGGTACGGGAAGAGGTCCGGAGATCGTACGTCTTTTAAAATGTGAAGGTAGAGACATGGGAACTAACTCTTACAAGGACCGATTCCTTTTACCGGTCTCGTCCTATTTTAATTGGTTATTTCTTTCTTAAGGTCACGGACCGTGTCTCATTCGAACCATCGATTATTTTAGTAAAGTGCACATGTTTGCAATCCATTCGACACCGGACTCCGGTTACTCAGTGACTTCAAGACAAATTCCTTCGGCGAGAGTGACGGGTGGTGTTCATGGAAAGATTCGGTATGAAAAGAGGAAAGTAGATAAAAATTTTGAAAGTTGGGAACAGATGGAAAATCAGTAAATTTTCAGACCTGACGACCTGAGGTGACTAGTTCTAAAATCCGATTTGTAAGTCATTGGTGGTAATAACCTACACCTTCCTTTGGAGTACCAATCACGTTCTTTGCATCCCTTTCAATTGAGCCGTTTCTCATCCTCAGTAAAACTACTTGAGTCCTGATATTCAATCCATTGTTACAGCACATACCTCAACTCAGTATTTCCCGTGGCCGTAACTCCTTTGTGACCTAAGACTGTATTATACACACTGCCAGACCACGGGCGTGGAGATCTTTGGGACAGACCTTCTGAGGTCCCTGTCGGTCGTTCGTGTGGCACCCGAGGTAGTTTCTGGGTCCACGGGTGTCGTGCGGTCTGCAAAGTGTACATGGGGTGTATACCCCAGATACCAAATACATTATACCGTAATACATTGTCCGTAGTTCCCGAACCCTTATTTACGGAGACTGAGAACCTTTAGACCTCTCCCTTGGTGTCTTGATGGTGGTCCAGATCCCCCTCCTCCCCGTTTTGTCACCAAATAAAGACTGTCCGTAGTCGGTCTCCCCGACGAAAGATTCCCTCAGACGTTCCGTCGCCCCCGTTACCACTACAGTGAACTTCGGACCTGGTGACCATGCGGCCCTCGTTTCACGACTACCCCCGTCTGACTAGGGTCCCGGTTTTGAGGACGAAGGAACAGGGAGAGTGTGATTGGAAGTCTGATTGGTCCCGACCCGAGGTTTCTCATTTACGGTCTTGGTCTGAAGTCTGGACCACTTCAGTAGTGAGACTATTACCTATCGTAAATGCCTCGTGAATTGGAACAGGATCCGGGACCCAAATACCCTAAGCTTACACATTGGACATATCTCGGTTCGAGGAGTGCCAGGTAAGCACTGACCCTGCACTTCAGGATCTGTGTCTTCGGACCGTCCGTTCCTCGTTCACTTTCATTAACAATGGGATCAAAGTGACGGAAACTTCGACTTCTCGTGTTCATACATGACACTTCGAGAAATTTTTAGAGGATGGAAACGAGGTGAGTCGTAAGAGAGAGAGACTTCAACGAGGGGTTTATTGGGGGCATGAGGGTTCGAGAGAAGTTTTGTCCCACCCTCCCTCGAGAAAGGAAGGAAGTGGAGGGAGGAGACGAAGGGGTGGACGCCAAGAGAGGAGAGCGTGTTCCTTAGGAGACGGGAACGACCGTATTTGAGGGGGACGGACACGGAGAAATGTACAAACTCAAAAGGAAAGTATGCACCGTGTGAACCTAGGTATCTTCCGAGTCCTTTGTTAGTGTGTTTTGCCCCTACTCCCTTTCCCCGTCTATGTTTCTAGTTTTCTATATATATCTCTCTCTCTCGGGTACTTGTGTCCACCTTTTCGTAAAGATAATTTCCACACAGGACAGAGTAAAGTAGAAGGGTTACTGGGAGTCTACTGGGTAGAAGGGTAATTTGTGAACTCTTCCGTCTTGGTTTTCCAAGGTATTGAACAGGTGATTCACCTACTTAGTCCTATGTGTAGGTACGTTGATACTAGAATCGCGGATACTGAAACTGGAGATAAACTACGTGGGAAAAGGTGTCTCCTTGACTTACCGCATTCCCGCGACAGATCAAGGAATGAGTCCATCAACCCAAGTGGTGGACTCATTACTTGAAGTAAAGTGGAGAGGGGTCCAAATTTTTGTTGCTGTTGTTTTTGGACAACTTCCTCTCTGTCGCTGATCTCGTCTCCGGGACCCTCCCTCCGTAATCCACTTAAGAGACATCTGCCAGAAACGTTTAGAGAAAGGGAGGTTGAAGAATGTGTTGTATACGACCCGTAAACCTGTGATCCGATAAAGATGTAGGGTAAACGAACACCTTTAGTTCGAAAATTACATCGTAGTACGTACACACAAGCAAGGTAGTACAGGGTTCGAAACACTGGGGTGTCTGACCCCGGAAGGTCCGAGGAGGTAGTTACCTTAAAAGGTTCGTTCTTCTGACCTCACCCAACGATAACGGATGAGATCCCCTAGTAGGACTGGGTCCCTAGTTTGGGTACAGAGAACACAGAGGACGTAGAGGACGTAACCGTCCACCTAAGAAATGGTGGACCCTTCGGGGTACTGCATCCCTACAAACGTCTGAACCAACCTTGTTGAGGACAGATTACTGAAGACCGTTCGAACATTTCCTCGGGACTGTTCAACAGACGACTCCTTCTCAACCGTCAATCTTTTCCTCCTAAAAATTTATCCGTGACTCTTCTTGTCCTCCATTGGACTAATCTCTCTCTGTATGAATCTAACGACCCCTCACTCTCTTGGGTCGACTTCAACCTAAATACTACTTAAGTAAACGAAACAACACGTGTATAGTGGGGGCCATCCCGAACTACTCGACTCCCGTGCCCCTTCTGTCTCAACTAATGCCAAAACAACCTACCTCCAGTACTCCTCCAAATTCTTTGGCTATTCTCTTACTCTTCTACCTGACACCTTAGATTTGACCAGTACCCTCTTTCACTTCTGTCCTGTACCAAATTCCTTTTCGTATATCCGGTTACCTAACCTCCAGTACTATTCTTGTTTGTACAAGTCACCGGTCTAGTCTCCCCTTCTTCAACAACATTCTCTTAAACCTCCGATCAGACAAGTCTGACGACTTTTTATTCTTGGTCCCACACTGAGACCGTTACCCTCGAGTTTACACCACTTCTGGTAACTGTCCTCCCCCGAGTTCTTTGTCTCTCCGGTCTGTCGGAAGTCATGGGATCGGACTAGTTCCAACAGAGCATATGTCGGAGGATTTGTAAAGTACAAAGCGAAAGAATAAATTTAGTAGTCAGATGGATCCTACCCACAAATACACACTATACTTTCATGGTAAAAATAAAAGAAGGTAAACCTATTGGTTGACAGGAACCCGGTACACAACTCATTTAATCAAGGATTTATAGGGAACTTAAGGAAGGCAGATACGATAATGACTAAAACGAAATAAGTCAGGTAGACCCGACTACATGATGTCATGGGTAGTTAGAAGGGGGAGGTGTCAGGTATTTTAAATAGAAAGATTTTATGTTTATACTGGTATAGTGAGAGGACTAATTTCACGAAGTTATTGAAGGAAAGTAAGGGGTATCTTATCTTCGGTCTGAGGATTCGGACAGTATAAATTCTACAAAGTGTTATAAAAATAAATGTTATAAAGAAACGAATAGTTCTATAGGAGTAAGATAGTGTAATAGGTGTAAACACTTTCACTTTCACTAAGTAAGCACAGACTGAGAAACGTTGGGGTACTTGACACGCAGGTACATTAAGAGGTCCGGTCTTATGACCTCACCCATCGGAAAGGGAAGAGGTCCCCTAGAAGGGTTGGGTCCCTGACTTGAGTCCAGAGGGTGGAACGTGCACCTAAGAAATGGTCAACTCGATGTTCGACCATTTCTCAGGTTTTACCAATTAAGTTTAATGTAAAATTCAGAAAATAGTCTATCTAAATAATCTATCTGAATATTAACTATCTAGAATTTTCAAGATTAATTTAATAAACTATAAATGAACCGTAGATGAGGCATAGTTCGTCATATATCATCTAAGAGATAAGATATATATATCATACACACATATATATATATATATATATATATATATATATATCCCATATTCTAAGAAGGTCTCAAATGTTAGATCTCCTCGTGTTTTTCGTACTTATGTTTATAGACACCTTTTCCCTTCTTACATTTACATCGTTATCTGTAAACTCATTACTGATACTCTCGAGGTTACTCCTCTTTACCGTGAAACAAACCGTCTTTAGTCACCTCCGAAACATCTTTTCAATTGGCCCAGTACTTCCCACCCGTTGTCTTTCTCCTCTGTCCTCCCGTAAAATCCATTTCATCACCGTGACTAGGCCTCTTCCGCTACCGTGGGGTGAGACCGTGAGAACGGACCTTTTAGGGTACCTACCTCCTCGGACCACCCGACGTCAGGTACCTTAGCGATACTCAGCCTGTGCTGACTCGCTGAAGTGAAAGTGAAAAGTGAAAGTACGTAACCTCTTCCTTTACCGTTGGGTGAAGTCACAAGAACGGACCTCTTAGGGTCCCTGTCCCCTCGGACCACCCGACGGCAGAAACCCCAGCGTGTCTCAGCCTGTGCTGACTTCGGTGAATCGTCGTCGGTCGTCGTCACCGTGACTAGTTCCGTTTTCTTTACCGTTTCACACTGGAACCTCATGTCCCACTGTACCTCTTTCTACTTGTCGGTTTTTCCATTCGACTCCGGTCTCGTGTCTTTAGGAAGTTCCTGTCCATTCCTCTGACCGGAGATCAATCAACGGGACCTCAGTTACTTTCAGAGATAATTCCCTGACTGGATGGATCCAGTACTGTACCACCCCGTCTGACCTTACTTCTCTCTAAGTTAGATTCTCCTATGTCATTGTCAGATCCGTACTGTACGACGACCGAACAGGGTCCTTCATCTTTTCGATGGCACCTACGCTCTCTTTAAGGTTTCGTCTTTTCAGTCTACTGGTTTCTTCCTTCCCTCTTTGTCCAAGTCAAGTCACATGAGCGAATCAGCACAGACTGAGACACTGGGGTACCTGACGTCGTACGGGTCAAAGGGACAGGTAGTGATTGAGGACCTCGAACGAACAAGTTTGAGTACGGGTAGCTTAGTCACTACTCTACGGGTAGAGTAGGAGACAGGGGAAGAGAAGGACGGAAGTCAGAAAGGGTCGTAACCTCAGAAAAGGTTACTCAGTCAAGAAACGTAGTCCACCGGTTTCATAACCTCGAACTTAGAACGAGTCGAGATTTTCTATTTTTCGTACTCTTAAAGTACTCTCTAAGGACGTAGACTAATTTATGGTAAATATAAATGGAAACGGTAGTACTTTAAAGATCCTAAAAAAACACACACACTGAATTTTTTATAAAGTATAAATTACATAAAGATATCGGACCGAAATGTCCAAATCTAATTACAAAAATAAGAACAAAGGGAGGAGGGGGAGAAGGGAGGTACACACCGTCGAAGATGACCTGTACCAACCCAGTGGACTACTCCTTGAGGTCCTTCGACGACGTCCAACATATAGGTTGTAGGCGTCCAACCGAGAACGATAACTTTTCCGCTCTATGTCAACTTGGACTTACCTGTACTGTCGATGGTTTGAAATGTACTGTGACATGTACAGTGAGGGTCTCGGTACTTCGGATTTAACCCTTTGGGAAGTATCGTCTAGGAAATCTTTGTTTACAGACTGACTTTTGGGTCCTTCAATCTTTACGTCTCTTACACTAAGTAGGGTTTTGACATGCCCATAAAAACAAGATTAAATCCCTATACGGTACACCACTGTGTCTGTGGGTTATATAAACACTATTAAAAACTCCTTAAACTCTTATATATATGTACATATGTCGACATATGTACATATGTCTATATATATATATATATGTGAATATATATATATATAAAGTCGCGACGAAAACATAAACACCACTAAAATTATTTTCTATACCAGAAGGGCAACACACATAAATATCAGTAGGTACTTACAGAAATCTTGAGGGAAAGACAATTCGGTCAGATTGACAGGACAGTGATATCAAGACAAACCAACTAGTGAACGTTGGGCGTCCTCTCGAGACTCTACACAACTGAACTGTTTGCCAATACTTTGTCTTAAGTCTCAAGTCGTCGACCCAACTCTCTCTTACAGGACTCCAGTAAGGTTCAAAGAGGATTTCGATAGTTTGTAGACTCTTCTGTTGCATATTGACAGTGACATGGTCTATTGTGTTTAGTGTTTTTGTATTCGTGACTCACTCTAAAAGTGAAAACTTAGAGGGTCCGTATTTGTCAGGGAGTGTCCTATGTGGTTGTGAAAATAACTTTCTTAATTAAATACGACTACATTCGTGTGGAGTGTTGTGTTCCTATTATAATGAAAGTGTATTTGAACGAACCTCAAACACTTGACCAAAAGTCGTATGTTTCATGAAAAATTTTTCACCGATGTTTCCTAATTATCGTAAAATAGTTCAATATCTTTGTACTCTTCGGTAAATTTTCTTAGTGTATACATTGACACCACACGATGTTACAAACCCTTGATTGGCAGGGGGGTAGATCTTGATCGAACCTTTTGTCGAAGCACATATAGGTGAGTCATTTGACTGTTAGAGTGCGAAATTTCTTGTCCGTTCCAAAATAACTTTTTATACTTCATGACACATACAAACAGTATTAAACCTTTTCTAGCATTTGAATTAACTTAATTTACATTTATTAAACATACTTTACTCTTGGGGTATGTCATACTTTTAATAGGACCACAATCTGAAAGGCTATTTTTCCATTCCGTCAAGACTCTTAAAATTCTAAAACATTTTGTGGTCAAGCAGAAATAACGAAAAGTTTCCTCCAATATTTTCTCCTATTATCTTTGTTCCTTTACCATAGTTACGATTGTTTCTTAACTTAAATTTATTATCACATTTAGGAGTTTACGGACAGTCTGAGAAACACTGGGGTACCTGATATCGGCCGGTCCGAGGAGACAGGTACCCCTAAGAGGTCCGTCCTTATGACCTCACCCAACGGTACGGGAGGAGACCCCCTGGAAGGATTGGGTCCCTAGGTTGGATCTAGAGGACGTATCGTCCTTCTAAAAAATTAGTAGATTCGGTGGTCCCTTCGGGAAATTTATTATCATATTTAGGAGTTTGAGAGTTGTCATCTATAATAATTTCTGTGACCAATCCACACAAAGTGATTATAATTTTTATGTAGATCTTTAGTACCTAATACTGTCAATATCTTTTACTTATTTATATAATAACAATGTAATAATAATTTCCGTCGAAAGAGGTAGTAAAATTCTAACAATGTATAAGAACCTTAATCTCCCAGGACTCTCGAACGGACTTCTTAGGGTGTCTGTCTCCTCGGACCTCCCGATGTCAGGTATCCCATTGTTTCTCAGTCCGAACTGACTTCGCTGAATCGTACGTACGTACTCTCCCCTTCCTTCGTTATCTTTTGTTTGGAAGTTTGTAGACGTCGTCGTGTTTCTATTGACCTACTCATCACCTCTTCCTATTAAAGGAAATGGTACACGTCACGCCCTGAAAGTAAAGATACTAATAATTTCTGTATTTTACTCTCGTTGTCATGGTAAAATTTCCTTTGACTTGAACACCCTTGTCTATGTCATTCGATTGTACTTTTAGTAAACCCCATAAAGATTCTCAACAAAGGAAAATGAACCATTCGTGGGACCTACATCACCAGAAAGGTGTCCACCGAGCCACCATTTCTTAGTCGGACGGATACGTCCTCTGTGTCCTCTACACCCAAACTAGGAACCCAGTCCTTCTAGGGCGACCTCCTCCTTTGTCGTTGGGTGAGGTTATAAGAACGGACCTTTTAAGATACCTGTCTCCTCGGACCGCCCGATGTCAGGTACCCTAGCATTTCTGAGTCTGTCCTGACTCGTACGCACATCATGGAAAGTTATTTTCTCTTTGACTTAAATTTCCAGTCAAAACCGATACACACATACACACACATATTACCATACCGTCTTTTGAGATTGGAATAATCTTTTTACAGTCTCCGTCACTGATTTTCATAGGTAACTATTGTCTTGTTTGTTCGACTCCTAGTGTGGCAAAGAAACGATGAGGTCCGGTTTCCTGGTAAAGAACCGCGAGAGGTACCTTCTTGTGGAACCAAAAAAAACCCCCCCCGGATCCAAAGACATATTCTAAAAACACACAATAAAAGACGAAATTTCGACCACTGTAAGTAAGACTCAAAAGTCGCCGTTCAAGAAAAAATCCAAAATAAGAAGGGGTCCTGTAGGACCCTTAGGTTATACGAAAGACACTATCGACCGAGAAAGACGGACCTCTTGGAATTCCACCTCCTTAAAATTTATCTATAAGAAACGAGAAGGTGACAGAAATCAAACGTTCCTAAGGAAAATCTTTAGGACCGGTGTTAGTAAGACGACAAACATCAGTGATAATAAAACGGAGAAAGTCTTACTGAACGGGATTTTATTAAAGAAAAATTTTGAAGATCCGAGACTTTCACTCACCTTCCAATCTACAGAACACTCTACTGTTACGTTTAGGATAGTAAAACTATCTAAAACCTTAATGGTAATACGGAGAGATTCCGTACCTAAAACGTACCTGAACTTCCAGTTACTAAGTTTTATGAACCTTTAAAATAAAGGTGAATCCTTTTGATAAAGTATCAAGATTATTAACTGCCACACATTAGAGTAAGACATTTTCTGATCCTACCTCATCAAATGTAGGTAAGAATACTAAGTCACTTTTGTCATCCCTGTGGGTGAATAAATTCTTGAAACGACGGAGTTTACGTAATTCACGGACTTCTATAGATACAAGGAGTGTATGTATTCAAGTCTCACTCTTTAGAGAAGAGTTACTCTCCTCATCCTTCTCTTTTGCACCTTATACTACGATGGTTTACGACCGTGACACAATCCATGAAGGATGGGAGATATCAACTGAGTAACCTTTTCTGAGACTACGACCCTCCCTAACCCCCGTCCTCCTCTTCCCCTACTGTCTCCTACTCTACCGACCTACCGTAGTGCCTGAGCTACCTGCACTCAGACTCACTTGAGGCCCTCAACCACTGCCTGTCCCTCCGGACCACACGACGCTAAGTACCCCAACGTTTCTCAACCTGTGCTGACTCGCTGACTTGACTTGACTAGGAGATAGAGTAAATTTTATCTCTTCACCACTTTATCGATTAGAGTGTAGTATCATCCCAGATAACTTTACCCGTGTCAA
This sequence comes from Capra ibex, assembly GCA_006410555.1. Taxonomy (NCBI): domain Eukaryota; kingdom Metazoa; phylum Chordata; class Mammalia; order Artiodactyla; family Bovidae; genus Capra; species Capra ibex. Next base: position 34,689,349 of record SJYO01045292.1, read on the forward strand.
TAAGGTGTTCCTGTCAAACCGTTACGTATGGTCTTCGAGATTTGTAAAAACACCGAAAAACTAATATACGTTCCCAAATACATGTTCCCATAAGTGTTGTAGTAATAAATATCACTACTTCTATAAACCCTTTTTAACCAATTAAGGTAAGTCCAAGTTGGAATCGTATTTTTGTACAACATCCTATTATCAAGTACTGTTTCCAAAAGTATTCTATGACAAGTTAACCTTTCGTCTAAGACTTCGTCACATATGTCACACTCACGTAAAATTTTTAACATATGTGTATCGATCAGTGTCACTTTCTTTTACTGAATATGTGTGGTTTGACACTATTCAGTTTCTTCACTAATAAAGACTTACCACCTTATTCTTACTAAAGACAACAGAGAGAACAAGTGGAGACAAAAGATTTGATTAAATGTTATTTGTACTTAATGAAAAAATACTATTTTTGTGAGGGTCACTTAAAAGAAAAAAAGTAAGAAACTTTTGAAGATTCCGTCTGCAAGAAGGAGTAACGAAAACAAGTCCACGATTCAGTACAGACTGAGAAACATTGGGGTACCTCACCTCGTGCGGTTCGAGGAGATAGGAGGCCATAGAGGACCTCAAACGAGTCTAAGTACGGGTAACTCAGTCACTACGTAGTCTCCTATTCGTAGAGTAGGAGACAGTGGAGGAAGAACAAAACGGAAGTTAGAAAGGGTCCTAGTCCCAGACAAGGTTACTCAGTCGAGAATCGTAGTCCACCGGTTTCATAACCTCGAAGTCGTAGTCAGGAAGGTCACTTATAAGTCCCAACTAAAGGAAATCCTAACTGACCAAACTAGAGGAACGACAGGTTCGTCTGAACACTCAGAAGAGGTCGTGGTGTTAAGCTTTCGTAGTTAAGAAGTCGTGAACCGGAAGAAATACCAGGTTGAAAGTCTAGGAAGTCCTGATGACCTTTTTGGTATCGAAACCGATCTACCTGAAGACAGTCATTTCATCACTAAAGAGACGAATAATTATACGCCAAATACAAACAGTATCGGAAAGGAGGTTCCTTGTTCAAACGAAATTAAAGTTCCGACGTCAGTGGCAGGTGTCACTGAAACCTTGGGTTCTTTTATTTTAGACAGTGACGAAGGTGAAAAAGGCGAAGATAAACGGAACTTCACTACCCTGGTCTACGGTACTTGTATGGATTTTATTTATTCAAAAATATATATTTTATTCTTACCAACAAAGTCGTAGATTTTAGGATATTATGGAAAATTAGATGTTTTGTCTGTAAACATTATCGAAAGTTGATGTCGATGCTTATCATGTCATATGACCTTCGTATGAACTTCATATATGTCACTTGAACGACCCTTTCTAACTCCCGTCCTCCTCTTCTCCCGTGGTCTCCTACTCTACCAACCTACCGTAGTGACTAACTTACCTGTACTCAAACTCCTTTGAGACCCTCTATCGCTTCCTGTCCCTTCCGACCGCACGACGTCGGGTACCCCAGTGTTTCACAGTCGGTACTGAATCGCTGACCTGTCGTTGTCGTCATGAACTACGTACGACTTTACCGGGTATCATTTAAGACTTGAAAATCAAAACAGAGTTGTCGACTTAAGATAAGGTCCCCGTGACTTTTGTTTATTTTATTGAGTTTTCAGTGACTGTCTAACGAAATATGTTGTGACAACAAAACTTTTCTTACTAAAACTAGGTAAATAAACAAATAACGACATCTAGAGATTCTGTTTATAATAACACTAAATGACAGAGAAATATATAAAACGAACTTAATCAGATTACCTTTATGTGAGGGTCAGTTATTTATTTGTATCATGTCAAAGTATTTCGTAGTACAAAAAAAAGAAACACTAAAAAAGAAGGGAGACAATGTAATTAAAGGGGAGTAAGTTCGTTAATGAAAGGAACGAAAAGGAGAAAAGATGAAAGACACAGAGGTCTAAGACGAGGGTAAAAGAGACTGTTTACCAATGAAAGACGAAGAATTTACAGAGTACGAAATTAAAGATATTTACGTTCTATATTTCAATTATAAAGTTATACGAATACTACGTCGACAGTACTCACTGAACTTTAGTACATTGTCTACCTTAGGAATATGAGGTCTAGGTAATAAGAGTTTAAAATTCCATTTTCATTAAATGAGAAATAAATGTAGACAGTTCTGTTTTCCCTCGAAAAGAAAACGGTCAAGTACGGTGGGACTAAATAATCAACTATTTTCTGTAGAAAACGTTTAATACATTAACCAAGTACCACAAGTCTCAACTCTAAACAGTAATGTTAAATCTAAATACAGGATTAAATAAAAGTACTATCTGTCCATATTATCACATAAAGTCACACCAAGTATATATATGTCTTAGATGTCGACCAATCACAGGAGTATTTCTTTCTGGCAGATAGTTTTCCCTCAAGTCTATTCTATCACACCTATCAAGTCACGTTTATGATGAAGTAATAACCTTCTTTTGACTAGCAACAGTTATCTAATCAATGTAATAGTCAACGTTTGGATTTAAGTGTTACCATCCTACCTGTACTCAAACTCGTCCGAGGCCCTCAACCACTACCTATCCCTTCGAACCACACGACGTCAAGACCCTAGCGTCTCAGTCTGTGTCGACTCGCTGACCTGACTAGACTTCCATTCATTACATTTACTTACTATTCCTCGATCTATTTCCATTATTATGACTATGTTAACGGTTAACTGGCAATCGAAGGTACAGACCCTCTGTTCTCCCCCAACACCTCTGACCTCTTTACCCCTCACTTCTGTCTACTGATGAGTAGAGATCGATTACCAATGGTCTAGAATATTAAAAAAGTTCTCTTTAAGTCTGAAAATATCCGTGAGAAGGTTTAAAATTCATAACCGTATCGAACGGTCGACACTCTTTTTATTTACAGACAACAAATTCGGTGGGTCAAACAACTGTCTGTTGTCTGTAAAGAAAAAGAGTTTCGAGCTCTACGACCCTCTGGTTCTTGTTCCCCGACTGTCCAACCAAAGACTACTCTGGAGAAAGGGTCGAACGACAGACGAGTCTTTCTCTAATTAGAGACCATATAAAAGGAAGATATTCTTGTGATCAGGACACCCTAATTCCGTCCTCTGTATTCTCTGCACCCAAGTTAACGACCTTCTTCTAGGGGACCTCCTCCCGTACCGTTGAGTGAGGTCATAAGACCGGACCCTTTAGGGTCCTGTCTTCCCGGACTGTTCGAAGTCAGATACCCCAGTGTTTCTCAGCCTGTACTGGCTCGTTGACTCGTGTGTGTGTGTGTGTACGTCCCTTATTGTTGTGGGTACGTCTTTTTAGTTTTACGAAGGTACTCGGTTTATGCCGGAAGTCGAACAGTCAGATGTCACAGTAGTAGAAATAGATAACTTACTCTCACACTTCAGGACTGTACTTGCAGGGATTACTACGGACCTCGATTAGTCATCTTTTCGTTCCTTTTATTAAACACCTTTTCCCGTGTACAGTTTTGACAGAACCAAGTTTAACTAAATATGATACTACAGTCGTGATGTCTTACGTCGTAGCTTCTCCGACTGAAGGAGTTTAAGTCCGACTACGAACCTTTTTTCATGAGACTCCTACATTTATTAGTACTAATCCTAATCCCATTTTTTTAGTGTCTTGACCTGTATGGAAATCCCGAGTTGATGGACGGGAGTCAGTTTCGACGAGTCCTGTCTCCGACTAAGAGAACGTTTCCTATCGATCCATCAACGAAGGGTAAGAGAGAGTCTGTCTAATCTGATTGATCGAATACTTTTATCTTTCTCGGAACTCTTTATAAAACTCCTTAACCGAATTAGGACGTCAGGTCAAGGGGTCCCGAAGACGTATTTCGGTCAGACCCTATAGACAATTATACGTTTCATAGTTAGGACGGGGGTTGGATGGGTATGTCTTAAAGACCCTTTGGACCCAAAGACGTTTGGACCTTTGGACGTTTGAAGGGTCCGTCATTAAAAAAACTAGTACTTTTTCTTTCACATACGTTTCCTAAAGGAATTTCAATTAGACCACCCCCATGTCAAGTCAAGTCAGCGAGTCAGCACAGGCTGAGAAACGCTGGGGTACTTAGTGTCGTGCGGTCCGGAGGGACAGGTAGTGGTTGAGGGCCTCAAGTGAGTCCAAGTGCAGGTAGTTCAGTTACTACGGTAGGTCGGTAGAGTAGGAGACAGCAGGGGAAGAGGAGGACGGGGGTTAGGGAGGGTCGTAGTTTTAGAAAAGGTTACTCAGTTGAGAAGCGTACTCCACCGGTTTCATGACCTCAAAGTCGAAATCGTAGTAAGGAAGGTTTTTTTAGGGTCCCGACTAGAGGAAGTCTTACCTGACCAACCTAGAGGAACGTCAGGTTCCCTGAGAGTTCCACCCCCATGTTGTTTATCTTATATTTCTCCTTACTTTTCTTACTTGTCTCCCGGACGATATGTCCGGTTCAAATTTCGTATCCTTATCTTTCAATGGTCTTGACTGTCAGATTTTTGAACCAGAGAATAAGGAATTTCTTCTTCGGGTATCAGTACTTTAGATGAAGACACGACAGTATAGTACTTGGTGGGGTATGTGGAGATCTCGTCACGGTAGGTTGTCTTTGTGTTCTGTTCTGTGACATTAAGTTTTAAGAGACGAGTTGTAGTGATTAGTAGTCTCTTTTACGTTTAGTTTCGGGGTTACTCTATTGTAGAGTCTGGGTAGTCTTACCGATAGTAGTTTTCCGGTTCACATGCGCAACCGTTCCTCCAGCTCTTTTCCCTTGGGAACACGTGATAACCTTTACATTTAACCAACACGTTGGTAGTACCTTTTATCATACCTCGCAGGAGTTTTCTAATTTTTATCTTAATGGTACACGAATCAGTAAGTCAACACACACTGAGACGCTAGGGTAACTACCATCGGGTGGTCAAAGGAGACAGGTACACCTAAGAGGTCCGTTCTTATGACCTCACCTAACGGTACGGGAGGAGGTCCCCTAGAAGGGTTGGGTCCCTATCTAACGTAACATCCACCTAAGAAATTGTAGATTCGATACCAGGTCGTTAAGTTCAAGACCCATGAATAGACTTCTTTTACTTTTACGATTTAACGTTTCTATGTCCTTGGGACAACGAGTGACGTCGTAATAAATGTCATCGGTTCTATACATTCACAAGTAGTCAACTGTCTATCTATTTCTTTTACATATTTATATAAGTTACGGTACTTTAATTTTCTGCGAATGAGGAACCTTCCTTTCAATACTGGTTGGACCTATCGTATAACTTTTCGTCTCTATAATAAAACGGTTGTTTCCAGGCAGATCAGTTCCGATACCAAAAAGGTCACCAGTACATACCTACACTCTCAACCTGACACTTCTTTCGTCTCGTGGTTTCTTGACTACGAAAACTTGACACCACAACCTCTTCTGAGTACTCTCAGGGAACCTGACGCTCCTCTAGGTTGGTCAGGTAAGATTTCCTCTAGTCAGGACCCACAAGTAACCTTCCTGACTACGACTTCGACTTCGAGGTCATAAAACCGGTGGAGTACGCTTCTCAACTGAGTAACCTTTTCTGGGACTACGACTCTCCCTAACCTCCGTCCTCCTCTTCCCCTGTTGTCTCCTACTCTACCGACCTACTGTAGTGGCTGAGCTACCTGCACTCAAACTCACTTGAGGCCCTCAACCACTGCCTGTCCCTCCGGACCGTACGACACTGAGTACCCCAGTGTTTCTCTGTCTGCTGACTCACTGACTTGATTGACTATGTTACCTTATAATAAACCGGTGTTATTTCTTACTTTATAACGGTGAACGATGTTATACCTACCCTGAAGTCCCGTAATGTGATTCACTTTAGACCGTCTTTCTGTTTATGGCATACTAGGTAGTTACGTCTCAGATTTGGGAGGGGGGTCTTTTTAGGGGTATTTTGACTTGAGTATCTATTCTATCCTATATGTTTCCGATCAAGACACCAATAGTCTCCACCATCACCACCCGTCAACCTCCCACTCGTTTTACCCACTTTGAAGTTTCACATGTTTCGAAGGTCAATATTTATTCAGTACCCCTATATTACATGTTGTACCACTGATGTCAATAGTACGACTTGACGTGTGAACTTTTAACGGTTCTCTCATTTAGACTCTTCAAGAGTAGTGTTCTTTTTTTTAAAAACAGTGATACATACCACTGTCCACAATTCATCTGAATAACACCACTGGTAAAGTGTCAACTATGTTTATGGTATAGTGATACGACATATGGACTTTCATTATATTACAACATGTAGTCAATATAAATTTATTTCATGTGTGTAACGTACGTATATGTTTTATTCTAAAAGATCATCGATTTCATTTTTTTTCATTTGTCTACTTTAATTAAAATCATAAGAATCAAATTGGTTTGTAGAGGGTTTATAATATTTGTATAGGGACCATTGAGTTTGCCATCACAGATGGACGTTAAGACCTCTGGACCCAAACTAAGCACCCAGTCCTTCTACGGGCTCTCTTCCTTTACCGTTGGGTGGGCCCATAAGAATGGACCTTTTAAGTTACCTCCCTCCTCGGACCGCCCGACATCAGGTACCCCATCGTTTCTCAACCTGTACTCACTCGTTGACTGAAATTGAAAAATTTGTAAATTACTTGTATTTTTAATGATTACTTTATGTAATGTAACAAAAAGTGATTTAGAAACTTCAACCATACACAAAATGTGGACATCGTGTCAAGTTAAACCCGATCGGTGTAAATACACCGGCGTCCCATGGTACAGCTATTCAAAATCAGATAGGTAAATCGATCAAATTCCCCAACCAAAGAAAATAGTTTTGACAAAGTTAAATACACTCAAAAATGACAAAGAAACCCAATTCGGTAGAATCAGAAAAAGAGGACTGTCTGGAGAGTCAGTACGATAAAGATAACTGTACCACTGAAAATTTTAAGTTTAACTATACTTCAAAGTTTACATTAAGTAGATCTTCTGGTGTCAGTTGTAATATAAAACACATGTTAATAAAAAATAATACCATTTTATATGTATTGTATTTTACACGGTAAAGTTGGTAAAAAATTTTGACATGCCGACTTCCCGTGATTCATAACAGTACAACACACACTGGTAGTGGTGAGAGGTAGAGGACTTACAAAAGTAGAAGGGTCTGAATTTGAGACGAGGGAAATTTTCGACTGAGGGTTAGAGGGGAAGGAGGCCAGGGACCAGTGGTGAAACAAAGGCATGCAAACTAGAAGGATCAATGGAGTACATTCACCTGAGTGTTATAAACAGGTAAAAAAAAAGTTAAAATTTAAATAAAAATTAACCTCCTACTAACGAAATGTTACAACACAATCAAAGACAACATATTGTGGTACTTAGTCTGTCTTCGTATGTGTACAGGGCAGAGAGAACTCGGAGGGAAAGTGGGGGGTGGAGTAGGGTGGGGAGATCCGACAGTGTCTCGTGACCCGACCCAAGGGACACAATCCGTCGTCGAAGCGTAAGAGATAGACAAAGTGTATGCCGCTACGTATACAAAGTCGAGACGAGAGAGTCAAGTAGGGTGGAAGAGGAGGAGACGACACAGTTGTCCGGACAAGAGAAAATATTCCCTTAAGAGAACGTGACAACCACCCTTACATTTAACTATGTCGGTGAGACCTCTTGTGATACCTCTAAGGAATTTTTTGATCTTTATTTTGATGGTATACTGGATCACTAGGGTGATGACCGGTATATGAGACTCTTTTGGTATTAAGTTTTTCTGAACGAACCTCGACCACGTACCCCTACTGGGTCTCTCTACAATACCCCTCCCTCCACCCTCCCCCCAAGTACAAACCCTTGCGTACGTTCTTAATTTCTAAATTTTTAAAAAATTTTTTTATTTATTTATTTATTTTATTTTGTTTTGTTTTTTTTTTCTGAACACAATGAGGTCACAAGGAACGTCATGGTAAATGTCATAAACAGGAAAACACAGACCAAATAAAGTAAGTCGTGTCACAGAAGTTCCAAAAAGGTACGACGTCGCACACAGTCTTTCGGGAAGATAAAATGCCCAGTTATTATAAAGTGACATACGTGTACGCTACAAAACGAACGGGTAGGCAAGTGCCCACCAGTGAACACGACGAAGGTAGTACTCCGACAACACTTATTACAATGGTATACGTACTCACATGTTTGCAGACCAATTCAGGAACAAAGGTTAATAGAACACACATGTGGGTTCTCACCTTATCGACCTAACTTATTTTAGTAAAAAAAGTTCGGATTGACCACTTTAGATATTATTAAATTTTTTTTTAACCAAGCCCCATAGGAATGGTCGTCTCAGTCACCTGTACTCTACGTGAGGTGTCGTAGAGATCGTCCGTGAGACAAATAATTTGTAGAGTTGTCAGCGTGTCAGTGACTGAGTATCTGTTTCTTAGGGGAGTACAATGGAGTCAGTCAAGTCATATAAAAATTAAGACTTACTCGGTTCAAGAGGGTCACACACTAAGTCACCCACGTTTAATCCGTAAATTCTTCTGTATCAGTATGAAAACCTTTTTATCATTCCAGAATGTTGACACGGTGATTAACATAGTTTTACCGGATTTTTACTAGTATTGAGTATTTAAGGTAACCCACTACAAATCCAACACGATTTTCCGTTTACACTCAAAAGACGTTGAGGATACTTGTTAAGTCGTGAAAATCTCTCTTTTTCTCCGACCTCCGGAAACTTTTCAATCACGACCTCAACACTCTTGATAATGGTCTCACCCTCGACGGCACTCTTAAACGAGTCAAACGTAGTACCCACACTAGGTCCGGGTACTTCTACCACACGGACCAAGGGACTGCCGAACGTCTACGGAGACAGACACAGACATGACGGCAGGAAAGACGCTGTGTCTCTACAACGACGACGACGACGACGATTCGGCGAAGTCAGCACAGACTGAGACACGTTGGGGTATCTGTCGTCGGGTGACCCGTGGGGACAGGGACCCTAAGAGGTCCGTTCTTGTGACCTCACCCAACGGTAAAGGAAGAGGTTACGTCCTTTCACTTTTCACTTTCACTTCAGTGAGTCAGTACAGGTTGAAGATCGCTGGGGTACCTGACGTCGTATGGTCCGAGGAGACAGGTACCCTAAACGGTCCGTTCTCATGACCTCACCCCACGGTAACGGCAGAGGCGTGTCTCTACAACCGGGGTTGGTTTAGAGTGAACATACAACACGTGTGCACCCCTCCTACACTGTCAATCTGGGGACAAAACGAAACTCCCCTTACACAACGGAAAAAGTCGAAGTTACCAACAAGGATTAGAAGTAAACGTTCCATATTTTGTACTTCCCCAGTGGAATTAATAGTAGAGGACAAACTTCGTTCTTTGTCGACGACTGTGACTAAATTTTGTCTTCTCTTCGTTGGTGTGACAGTAGGGACTCCACTTGAATAAACCTAATAAGGGAGTTTGACTTAATGAATACTCGATTTTGTTGTCTCAACTTCCCCTCTTCCTTTCCTCGTAGTTACTTACGTCCTCTGTCTACACAAGGTCGGTTCTGACACCGGGTAGAGGAGGCTCAAGACGTCCAAGACTTGTCCCCGGGTCTCCACGAGTTTACCTGGAAGGGAGGTGAGACCGACACACTCTGAACGATAAATCCTCCCCTATTATAACAGCTAGTAAAGGAGTTTTTCCCATAAATAATACGGGAAATCCGTCTCCTGACTACAAAGTCTCTTTCTTACTTTCTTATGAAGTACTCGTAATCTGTCGGGAGTCAAGAACTTTTTGTTTTGTTTTGTCGAAATAACTCCAAATTAACTATGCGTCACCCGAAGAGACCACCGAGTCGGTCATTTCTTAGACGGACGTTACTTCCTCTGTACCCAAGTCAGAGACCCAACCCTTCTAGGGGACCTCTTCCTTTACCGTTGGCTGAGGTCATAAGAACGGACCTCTTAAGGCACCTGTCTCCTTGGACCCCAGCGTTTCTCAACCTGTACCGATTCTCTGATTGTGAAAGTGAAAGTTAACTATATGTTTATTACGTGTGAAGTTTACACGTGTTAAACTCCTCAAACCAGGGTGGTTTGTGGTCAGTGCGGTCGTGGTGTTAGTTCCAAGATCTGTATATTGTAGAGGGTCTCGACACACGTCGAAAACACACACACAACACCCACCTCTCTTGAATTCTACTCCAAACGAGAGACTTATTTAGACTTCACGTGTCACAGACCCTGACATCGTTACTACCCATGTTTCCAGAGATCGTGACAAATTCCGTCACATTGAGATTTATTTTGAAATGTGGAAACTTGCAGATCTAGGGGTAAAGGGGTGGGCGTTGGTGAGGACATAAGAGACGGAGACACTCAAATTGTCAAAATCTGTTGGAGTGTCTACACCTTAACACACGACAGAGAGGAAGCTCCTGATCGAATAAAGTGATTCGTATTACAGGAGGTCCTCTTTCGAAAGGTAAATAAGGGTGTAATAGTTCTTATTGGGGTCGGAAAGAGAAGTCTCTAAGAGGACACAAGAGTAAAGTTGGATGGTGGGGTAGAGGAGGGGAGTTCCAAGACGAGGTTTATATGAGGTGTACATGAGACGAGTTTTCGTTTGTTTTCAGTGTTGTATACCTATGGTCTCCCCTTTCTTCCCACCCTACTTAACCCTCTAACCCTGATTGTGTATATGTGATAATTATGGTACATATTTTATCGATTACTCTTGGATGACATCTCGTATTCCTTGAGATAAACCACGAGACACCACTGGATTTACCCGAAGGGACCACCCAGTCTACTATTTATTAGACGGACGTCACACCCTCTTGCCCCAAACTAGGAACCCAGTCCTTCTAGCGGACCACTTCCCTTACCGCTGGTGAGGCCATAAGAACGAACCTCTTAAGGTGCCTGTCTCCACTGGATTGACCCTTCCTTTAGGTTTTTTCTCCCCTATATACACATATATACCGACTAAGTGAAACTTTCACTTTCACTTTCAGCGAGTCAGCGCAGTCTGAGAAGCACTTGGGAACCAGATATGTCAGGTACCTTAAGAGGTCCAGTCTTATGACCTCACCCATCGGAAAGGGAAGAGGACCCCTGGAAGGGTTGGGTCCCTACCTTGGGTCCAGAGGGCGTAACGTCCGTCTAAGAAATGGTCGACTTGGTGGTCCCTTCAGGGTTATTTCCACTTTTTCCTAAATTTTTGTTTTTTTGTTTTTGTTTTTGACGAGGAACCCCAATTGAGGATGTCTGAAGTCTCAAAAGGACGAAGAATTCGCAGAGGGGAGAGGAGGAGGCGGGCCGGGACGCGCTCCCCACCCCACCCCCGTCGCGCGTTTCTGGAGGTCCTCGACTCGGTGGCCACAGGAGTCCCAAGACTGGGGCTTTTACGGAACCCAGGGGAACGCGGGGTAGAGACGTCGGAGGAAACCCCTGGACCGGAGGAGGCCGCAGCCCCTCCCAGACCCTCCGTCTCGGTCCGGGAGGCTCCCCGGCCTGGCATTTCGGCCTACACCCCTGAACCCCTTCGAGGGGACTCGAGGTAGTCGGGTCGGTGTGGACGAGGCAATCCCTGAGCTTTGAAGAGACCTCCGGCGTGGGCGAGATCCGAGAGAGGTCAGAGTAAAGGGTGTTTGGAGGTTCGTCCGGTTCGAAAACCCTGTTGTCGAAAGGGAAGAGAAGGGCTGAGACGGTCCGTGAGTCAGGAGGAAACACACCGACCGGGAAGATCTTTGTATAAGAGGTAAAAAGAAACTTCCGTGGGGAGGTTCGAAAAATATATTTTTGAGACGACCTTCTCCAGTCTTTTTTTATGGGCTAAGGACGAACTTTCAGATTAAAAAACTCTGACGACAACTAGATAGTTGAAATATAACTTTTTAGATCAAACTTTATGTTTTGGCTCGTTCCGAAAGAAAACAAGACCCATCATAAACAGAAGTAAAGGGACATTTTTTTATAGAAGTCGAAGAACCGAGTTACCTCCCCTTCCGACGTCCCAAAATTTTTGTTGGTTGATTGGTTTGTTTGTTTGTGTTTTTGGTTGAGACCTTGATGATTCCTCCTTTTTCCGTGACATACCGTAAAGTTTTGTGACGGGTGACATTAGTCGGTTCGATTTGACAAAGATAAGGGGGTTTATACGACCTGGTACGACGAAGGTGTAGAACGGGCACCACGAGGGCAAGGAAGTTTGTGTAGGTCCTTAAGTCAAAACTGAAGTGTGAGCGAAACGACAACAGACCGAAAAGTACAACCAACCACTCTTTAAAAAGGAAACTAAGGTCTACATAATTTTTGTACAATCGTTACTTCGCCGCTTTTGTTGAAGCATGACTAAGACTTGACTATATGGTGTGTTAAAGTTTTACTTACTTTATTTTTTGTAATACATACCAGTTATCTTTGAGACATATTGAACTACGGTCGAGGACCACCGACTTTCAAGAGACCAAACGCCCACACTAAAACGGATGATTCTAAATCTGTTTTTAACCGAACTTGGAGCTGTCTCGCTTTTTGAGTTGTGAGACTCGTAAAGGTCCTTAAGAACTCGCCCTGTATAAGAAGGGTCACTGGAGTACTAAGACCAGTAACGGACGAAGGAAATTTACAAGTTAAGAAAGGGTGGAGTGGAGACCGTTGAAGGGAAAGGTAGGAGGGAAGGAGTGACACACTACCGTCCATACACTATACATTATGTTGAGGAAAAGAGACTAAAGACTTTTTACGGTGAGTAGATTCTGTTTTATACTCGCCCTCTGTAAACGTCTTCTAAGACCCCAATCCCGCCGTACTTCTTTTGAAGTGAGACACTATGGTCGGAGTCGAGACAGAGGGTCACAAAGAGGGGTAGTTCTTGGAGGATGAAGACCGTTAGAGTGAAGACCCGTATATAGACCTCTTTTAAGATTGAACCCTTTTTTTTTTATGTGAGTGGGGTTACAAGTATCGTCGTGATAAATGTTATCCGTTCTGTACCTTTGTTGAGTTCACGGGTAGTTGTCTACTGACCAAATTCTTTTAATATATATATATACATATGTATATAATGTACACATAAGGTAATATTACCTTATAATGAGTTGGTATATTTTCTTACTTTAGAACGTAAAAGTCGTTGTACTTACCCGGATCTCTAACAGTATTATAACATACTATAGTGAATATACACCTTAAATTTTTTTTTACGACGTTTACTTAGATATGGGTTTGTCTTTGTTTGAGTGTCTGTGTCTTTTGTTTGGTGTCTCCTTCCTCCTTCCCCATTTGGTCCTCATACCCCAATTGTCTATGTTTGATAATGATGATAAGTATTTATTCTTTGCTTCTAAATGACATACCAGGTTCCTTGATATTAGTTGTAGCACATTATTTGACACACCTTTTATTAGACTTTTTTATATTGACTTAATACAACGATACACGGACTTTGATTGTGTCGTATAACCGGAAAAGAGGGAATGGTGGATAAAAAGGAAAGGTCTGAGAACGGGAAGGGGGTGTGGTGGAGGACCGGGGGTACTCCGATAGGAACCTCTAAATTTGTAAAGACATAGTTAATCAAAAATAACGAAGTGGTGGGTAAGGTTTTCACTTTAACAGTGCAGGTCAAGAAACGTTGGGGTCCCTGATATCGGACGCTGAGGAGACAGGTACCCTAAGAGGTCCGTTCTCATAACCTTACCCATCGGTAAGGGAAGAAGTCCCCTAGAAGGACTAGGTCCCTAACTTGGGACCAGGGAGCGTGACTCCCGTCTAAGAAATGACAGACTCGGTGGTCCCTTCAGTGGATAAAGTTTGTTGGTAAATGACTGGAGTACTTAGTACTTAAACGACCCTTCGTTAAACCTGACCTGAACCGACCCGTGGAGTCCGGAGACGACGGTCCCGTCTGACTGAAACAAAAATTTCCGACCCAAGAACACAAGGGACCCCGAAGACGACCCAGTTTACCCGACTAAACTTACACGGTAGCCCGCTAGACAACAGGAGGTCACCTGATCGGTCCCGAACAAGTGTTTCTCCAACCCGACCAAAGATATTTTTGTTCGTCTTCGTGGGTTCCGAGAACTTGGAATCTTGTTGACTGGGAGGAAGAGAAACGACGTGAGACAGCCGTATCGTTCACGTCACAGAGGTAACTACCGCACTCGGTGTTCAGTGTGACGTCCTCCACACGGGTACCGTCCGCCCCCCACCCACCCTTATGGTCTCGTAAGTTGGTCATTAAATGATGCAAAGAATGAAGGGACTGTCTGTCGGTAAATCGAGAGAAACGGAGTGAGACTTGGGTAGGTCCTGTTTAGGAATCCCGATAGAAAGGCGTTAGTTATTAGGAATTTAACGAAAATGTTTTTTAATACAAAAAAGGGGGAGTCTCCTGAAAAAACTGGTGAAGAATTTCAAGACCCAACAGAGAAATTTTTTTTCTTTAATAAGCAAATCGATCAAAACCGAGACGACCCCAGAAACGACGACACACCGGAAAAAGAGATCGATGTCACCCGTCCCCAATGAGGGTTCAACGCCACGCTCCCGAAGAGTAACAGCACCGAAAAGGACGACACCTCGTGTCCGGGATCCTACGTGTCCGAAGTCATCAATCGTGTACACCTGAGTCGTCGACATCAAGAGGTCGAGGTCTCGTGTTCGAGTTATCGACACCACGTGTCAACGAGGTTCCGTACACTCCAGAAGGACCCGGTCCCTAGTTTGGGCACAGAGGACGTAACCGTCCGTCTACGAAACGGAGACTCGGTAGTTCCTTCGGGGACCCAACAGAGAAGGATTCTCGAATATCTTTATCCCGGTCACACACACACAACCCCGTACCCGTAATTTTTATTTTCAGGGGACCCAAATACTACAATTAAAGTAAAATTTAAAACATCACAGAAATTCTATTCGGTTGTTATATTTATGGATAAATGCCGAAGAAATAAAACGAAATAGGTTATGTCTTAATGTATTCCTGAACGTAGAATTGTGAGGTAACACCATCAGTCTGTCCAAAGATAGATAGGACGATAAACGATATCTTTTATCCAGTGGGTGTTTGACACTTTATCTAAAATTCAGGTGACCTCTATTAATGAACAATGGTTTAAGTAGTCTTCCGTTTCTAGGAAAGATTAAGTTAAAAAGTATTACCGTCCCAAGTATTGATTTTCTCTTAACTTTGAAGACACTTTCATTATTAAAAATTTTCCGACTTGTAAGGATTCCTTTTCCTTTCTTCGACTACTCTTTTTTTATTAGTCAAGACCCTTTCGTTTAAAGTCGTTCAAATCCCGTAACCGTTTTTTTTTTTTTGTTTTTTGGGACAATCCTTCTTTCCTCGGGTTCGTCGACCTACCAGAAATTTGTTTGTTAAGACCGTCCACTTGTCTGACGTGTCCCGCACGCCCTGTCCCTTGTCGACCAGTTTAACCGTTTGGTCTCGACACGTTTCCAGACTTTCCGTTTAATCCCTTGATTCTTTGTAGCAGGTCGGTCTAGTGGTTCCTACTTGTTTACACATCCCTGGTGTAGTTTTCACCCTTTCTATTATGTCCCATCCCATCTTTATTTTCTGTAGTCTTTCATGAATTAGTCGACGTCATTATTTTTGGTTCAATAATCACTGACACAATGGTAAACGAATTTATTGGTAAGACTTGGGGTGTTCCTCACATGGGACACCAAGAACACCTAAACTTCACCATACCTCCGTGGTGAGTCTATAAGAAGAGACAATGGTGGTCCCCGGTCCTATTGGTATCCGTCTAGATCAGTTCATTCACTGGTTTATTGCGTGGGGGAGTTTCTGTCCACTTCGACTCCACAGGACAGTGGAAGCAACTGGTCAGTCCACTGTTGTCACTGTTGTAGTAGTATCTCTCCAACTCAGTACTTGAAATACCCATTACTCACGGTAGGGAGGTTGCAACTGACGGTCTATGGGAAGTCTGGTCTCGAAGATAGTTTCTCTTTAGTCAATTAAGTCGTAATTTTAATTTTGAATTTCAACCACCAAGACGGGTATTCTTTGTTTGTTTTTGCAGTAAGTCAAGTCAACTCAAGTCAGCGAGTCAACACAGGCTGAGAAACGTTGGGGTACTTAGTGTCGTGCGGTCCGGAGGGACAGGTAGTGGTTGTGGGCCTCAAGTGAGTCTGAGTACAGGTAGCTCAGACACTACGATAGGACGGTAGAGTAGGAGACAGTAAGGGAAGAGGAGGACGGGGGTTAGGGAGGGTCGCAGTCTCAGAAAAGGTTACTCAGTTGAGAAGGATACTTCACCGGTTTCATGACCTCAAAGTCGGAGTCGTAGTCAGGAAGGTTACATGTGGGTCCTGATTAGAGGAAATCCTACCTGACCAACCTAGAGGAACGTCAAGTTACCTGAGAGTTCTCAGAAGAAGTTGTGGTGTCAAGTTTTCGTATTTAAGAAGCCACAAGTCGAAAGAAGTGTCAGGTTGAGAGTGTAGGTATGTACTGATGACCTTTTTGGTATCGGAACTGATCTACCTGGAAACAACCGTTTTATTACATAGACGAAAAAAAAAAAATTAAATAAAAAAAAATTTAAAATTTTAGAAATTAAGAATGTACGCAAGGTTTTGTACTTGGGGGGAGGGTGGAGGGAGGGGTGTTGTAGAGAGAGATCCAACCAGTATTGAAAGGAAGGTTCCTCATTCGTAGAAAATTAAAGTACCGACGTTAGTGGTAGACGTCACTAAAACCTCGGGGGGGGTTTTTATTTCAGACTGTGACAAAGATGACAAAGGGATAGATAAAGGGTACTTCACTACCCTGGTCTACGGTACTAGAAGCAAAAGACTTACAACTCGAAATTCGGTTGAAAAAGTGAGAGGTGAAAGTGAAAAGTAGTTCTCCGAAAAATTAAGGAGAAGTGAAAGACGGTATTCCCACCACAGTAGACGCATAGACTACAATAACTATAAAGAGGGTCGTTAGAACTAAGGTCGAACACGAAGAAGGTCGGGTCGTAAAGAGNAGACTCCAATAACTATAAAGAGGACCGTTAGAACTAAGGTCGAACACAAAGAAGGTCAGGTCATAAAGAGTACTACATGAGATGTATACTCAATTAATACGTCCTACTGTTATATGTCGGAACTGTATGAGGAAAAGGATAAACCTTGGTTAGACAACAAGGNTCAATTTATTCGTCCCACTGTTATATGTCGGAACTGCATGAGGAAAAGGATAAACCTTGGTCAGACAACAAGGTACAGGTCAACATTGACAACGAAGGACTGGACGTATATCCAAAGAGTTCTCCATCCAGTCCACCAGACCATAAAGGTAGAGAAAGTCTTAAAAGGTGTCACATAACATTAGGTGTGTCAGTTACCGAAACCGTATCAGTTATTTCGTCTTTATCTACAAAAAGACCTTGTGAGAACGAAAAAGCTACTAGGTCGTCTACAACCCTTAAAGGGGTTTACCGAGTCTACCATTTCTTAGACGGACGTTACGTCCTCTGGGTCCAAACTAGAGACCCAGTCCTTCTAGGACACCTCTTCCCTTACCGTTAGGTGAGGTTATAAGACCGGACCTCTTAAGGTACCTGTCTCTTCAGACCGTCCTATGTCAGGTACCCCAGTGTTTCTCAGACTGTCTTGACTCGTTGAAGGTGAAATGGAAAAAAATATATTAACATTATAGTAACAATAGGGTAAAATGGAGACAAATGGGACAGAAGTCTGATCTGGATTTCCCTCAACCATAATAAATAATAGGGTAAAATGTCTTCTCCTTTGACTCCGTGTCTATGATTCCGATAACCAAAAGTTTCCGTAAACTTTACCGTCTTGAAAAAGGAACCATTCAATGGTTCTGAGTGTACAGTATTGAAGTCTGAATGATCAGAAAGAATGAAAGGAACTTGTAAGAAGACGACACAAAGTTGACTCAAGATTCGTGGGACACACACGTGCACATGAGTCAGTACGGGTTGAGACATGTTGGGTACTTGACATCGGACGGTCCGAGGAGACAAGTACTTTTAAAGGTCCGTTCTTATGACCTCACCAACGGTGAAGGATGAGGTACCATAGAAGGACTGGATATCTAACTTGGACGAAAAGAATGTAGAGGACGCAAACGTCCGTCTAAGAAATGGTGGTCGTGGTGGATCCTTCGGGTGACATGTACATGTATTAGGGTGTCTTTATATCAAATGTATGATAAAAGTTCATGTGTGACTTGTAGAAGTTTTTGACTAGTATAAGAAGTGGGATTTTGTGATGAGTTGATTACGTAATTTTAATCTTTATGTTAACTATTTATGTTAGTTATCGATTTCTATCGGTTCTTAGTTATATAAGTCTTTAAATTTTGGGTGAAGATTTATTAAGTACCCATTTTTTCTTTAATATAATTTTTGTCGGTTTATCTTTACTAACTGTTACATTCGGGATGTATAATTTTCGAGTGGGTCCTAATAAACGTCCCTTTTAAGAAAGATTCGTTTGGCTTCGATTAGAAGGGGATTATCGTATAAGGTAGGTTTTACAACTGTAACTATCTTTTTGAATCCCTTTGTAAAATGAAGAAGGTACGAGTAACCCTTCTGACGGGAGACAAGAAAGAAAGGGACCCACAAAGACACTTCAGAGTTGATCTCAGGTATACGACAAGTAAAAGAGAAATCATTCGTAAAAACACCGTTAAAATGTCTTTATCGGTCAAGTCATTACCAATCGGAAAAACACGACGGGGGGTTGTGTGTGTGTGTGTGTGTGTGTGTGTGTGTGTGTGTGTATGTGTCTGTTCTTACAAGAGAAATAAGATAGTCCACTAATAGTTTACTCAGAGAATGAGGGAAGAACCTGGTGTTCTGGTTCTTTAACGGGGTCCATAACGGTCTGATTGGTAGAAGAACAGACGAGTAGTAATCGAAGTGTTGAGACGTGTGACCACTAAAGAACGACCTTGTAAGGAGTATACACTTAAATTTTTAGATACCTAAATTCAATAAGATAACCACGTTTTGGTATGTTGTGCAGGGAAGATCGACATTGAGTTTACTGACACACTAGTTGGACTACGTTTCTTTCTCCTTCCTTCTTTACTAGTAAAATCACTGACGGGACTTCTCTCACCCAAACGTCTTCTCAGAGAGTAAACTGAACAGATTATCGTGACTATTATTTGAATTGATTCCTCCTACTTATATTACTAAAGTCGAAGGTGGATGTGATATTTTTATTATGTAAGAACAATATAAAATTCAACTAAAGAAGAGTACCCATAAATTTTTAGGTGTTTATAAAAATGTCTAGTAGACGATGTTATTTCTCGCTAAGACGTGTACCAACGTAATTCCTTTTGGGTAAAATCAAAGGAAACTGAAGTAGGATCCTAGTGTTTACAACCGTGAGTATTGGCTTGTTTCCTATCTGAAGGAATTCGTACAAAGTACTATTATCGAAAGTAAAATAAAACCAACCGATCTACATATAACGGAGAGGTTCTGGAGTTAATATATTGGACCCTAAAGGTGTAACAAAAACTGTCTTTTCATCTTGTTTTTATTCGATACGTCTGATTTAAACTTTGTGTACTATACCTTAACTTTCCTGAATCACTACTTTTTCAACAGACTCAATCACCATTAGTTTAGAACTTTATCTGAAGAAGAATTTATTCGTTTGTCAAGGTTCATAAACCGATACGTAGTGACAAACAAGTTCGAACTTTTCTAATATAACGAGGTAGAGAGTCGATATCATATAAATGTCGACCTGAAACTTTGACTACGTCATTTGTAGTTTGAGAATAGGGTTAGAACCCAATATCGGAGGTAATTCGGAGACGCTCCGAGACCGAAGTCACAGTATCTGTCGTTCGTCCTAAAACGTGTGAACTCCTTTTTGTCCCTCCCAAAACTTTTGGTGCCTGAGAACGTTGTCTACAAGACGAAAACAGTAAGGTTGTCCTAATTTGACGAAATTAGAAGATGTACGATGTCTCGGTCCGAATATAATCTGTGAATAAATGATGGATAATAAGCTATGAAATGTCCAAGAATTAGATAAACCTCCAGTATCTGTGAATATACGTAGACTACTTTGGGTACCTAGACATAAGAGCTTTAAAACGGACAGTAAAGATAGGTATAATATCAGGGTCTTTAGGTGAGTCCCTAGGTCCAATTCTTAGAGTTAGGATTCCTTAGACTCTTACTTTTGAGATCCCCCTTTTTTTTTCCTAAAACTCATCAAAACGAAATGTAAAGAAAATTTAACAGAAATTTAAAGAAATTTAAAATCATTAAAAGAAATATAAAGATATTCTAGGAGATTAACTTGTAACCTACACATATGTCTGGTAGGTAAAAATCCATTTAAAGAGATCTTTCTAAGTATGCCTAAATTTTTATATACATTAACAGTTCCCTAAAGTTGTAAATGTTAGAAAAATGGTTTTTAGATGTAGTTAGAATTTTTCCTTATCGATTCATAATCCAGTCCCAGGTCCAGGTTTACAAAAAAAGAAAAAAGAAAAAATAAGATGCTCTATTCTTTCAAGATTGAGTGTTAATGTCAAGTAGTCTTGTCCGTCTTTTACAAAAGACCGAGACTGTTTACCTACACCTATAGACCTAACTTTAATATCTCTTTAAAGGTTGATGAAAGTTGTAAGACAGTTTCTGATTTAGTTCCTCATATTGTGTGAGTTTTCGACCTGACGACATCCGAAGCTGAACCCTCAAACCTCGTTTACCAAAGGTAAGAAACCAAAGTGACCTGAGACCTTTCGTAAGGGTGACAATGTCGCATACATACACCAAAATATTACACGGGTTATACTACAGTAATAAAAAAAAGGGAGATTTCTACCTTCTTTTAACTTATAAGTCACAAACTCTTCAGTATGTGTATCACTATCTCGACAAACGTGGTCTCAAACCAAAAGAATTCTGTAAGAGAAGAGAGTAGGAGTTGTAATTTTTAATTCAATAAAAACCGAGATTTCACTATCTTAATTCGTAATTGTTTTTGTTAATCTGACTTTGTGTGCAAGGAAGTCGTTTGGTGGTCTTCAGTAACTTTACCAGAAATAACAGGGTTATAAATTAGTTTCTATCTTTCGTATAATTACCGGTGATGACCCCTCAACCATTACCTGTCCCTCCGGACCGTACGACGTCAGGTACCTCAGTGTTTCTCAACCTGTACTGACTCGTTGATTTGACTTTACTTGATTAACCCGAAGGGTCCACCACGATCACCATTTCTTGGACGGACGGTTACGTCCTCTGCATTCTCTACCCCCACCCAAGTATTCCTTGACTTCACTGAATCGTACGTACGTATGCATAGTGAACCTTGTATTTTTGACAACGTCCAGTTTGTTTTTATGTCTGAGACTTTCTTCTGTCTACGAATAAAAAGACGTAGTGTGTTTGTAGGTTCGACCATGGTTTCGAGATAGGACATACTAGCAACCTACAGACACGAGAAAGAGAGAATCGAATCATTAGGAGACGTCACAACGGAACATAAGTATTGGGTCTTCTTGAGTGATCTAACTGTTAATCTTTTTTCTTCCTGCTACATGTTTAGAGTCTCCAACGTATATACTACTCTCACTTTCACAATCAGAGAGTCAGCACAGACTGAGACGTTGAGTACCTGACTGATACCGGGTGGTCCGAGAAGACAGGTATCTTAAGAGGTCCGTTCTCAGGACCCACCCTCGATCAGGGAAGAGGTCCCCTAGAAGGGTTGGGTCTCTAACTTGGACCCAGAGGGCGTAACGTCCGTCTAAGAAATGGTAGATACTGTAGTTCTTTTATACACATACATAGAGTAGGTCCACTCGTGTCAGTATATGTCAGTGTGGATGGTCGTTCTCCCGAAGGGAACATCGAGTCAACCAATTCTTAGACGGACGTCACGTCCTCTGGGTCCAAGCTAGGGACCCAGTCCCTTCTAAGGGACCTCTTTCTTTACCGTTGGGTGAGGTCATAAGAACGAACCTTTTAGAGTACCTGTGTCCTCGGACCACCCATCGTCAGGTACCCTAGTGTTTCCCAGCCCGTACTGACTCGCTGATTGTGAATGAATGAATGGTCGTGAATGACGGACGTCACGCCCTCTGGGCCCAAGCTAAGGACCCAACCCTTCTAGGGGACCTCTTCCTTTACCGTTAGGTGAGGTCGTGAGAACGGACCTTTTAGGGTACCTGCCTCCTCGGACTATCCAATGTCAGGTACCCCAGCGTTTCTCAGCCTGTGCTGACTCGCTGAAGTGAAGTGAAGTGAAGGGTCGTTCTGTGTGACCTTTTACGGTGGAAATAAGACCCACCGGTACACGGGTCGATCTTATTAGATTATGGTATTTCCACCGAGTCACCAATTCTTGAGAGGACGGTTACGTCTTCTGCGTCCAAGCTAGGGACCCAGTCCTTCTAGGAGACCCCCTTTTTTACCGTTGTGTGAGGTCATAAGAACGGACTTTTTAGGGTACCTGTCCCCTTGGACCACCTGATGTCAGGTACCCCAGTGTTTTCACAGTCTGTACTGTCACTGATCTGTTATTGTTGTTATATTTTTTCCCTTTTGTACCTAGAACTGATGCAAATCGTCATAGACGGTCTCGGCGGTTGATAAAGGACACTTAGTTCGTAATACCGAAACTGGAAGGTAACATTGGAACCTAAGGGTTCGTTGTGGACAGAAACGTGTGTTTTGGACACGAGGTTACTTTGACGAAGATTGAGTCGAAAAAGGGACCAGAAGTAGTGTCTAGTGTTAACATTTGATTCGTTTGTTTTTTCTAATAAACGGATATTATTACCAAGAGTTACTATTAAAAAATTTTTTTAGTAACTCGTGAAATAGGATTATGAAATGTCGTGTATAATTATACTTTGTATATGTGTTAAATTAGGTTAACATTTCACTTTATAGACATCTTTGTGTATGTGTTAGTCTCTCAAAAGAAATCAAGGTTGAGTTTACCCCTTACACGACCAAGACCATTGTCCTTGAAGTTTCTCCACTCTGAGCAAAGATCGTGGGTACCAGATCTTTTGTGTAAACCCCTTACCTGAATCCCCATCCAGAGTCTCAGAAAAATAACTTTTGTCATCTTTACCTGAGACCGATCGAATTTATCCTTTTCTTTTTATTAAATTGTATTACTACAGTCCCAATGAGTATCTTTTCTTCTCTTTATATACAGTCCTTCCTGTCTTTAATTCTGTCTCGTTGGTACCCCTAGACTATCTCTCTGGGAGGGTCTGTGAGGACGGGACCACCTCGTCAGTACAAAAGGGAACCAGTAACACGAACTCTAAGTCTCAGGACCTCTTCTCAGACCTCACACCGTATCACCTGACTAGACACGGGAGGAGGGTAAGCATACAACTTCAGGATCATGAAGTCTTGCACTACGGACATATGTTTCTCCCCCAGAATTTCCTCCATTAATTCAACATTACCCCGAAGGGACATAGAGTTTTCCATTTCTTATACGGACGTCACGTCCTCTGGTCCCAAGCTAGGGACCCAGTCCTTCTAGGAGACCTCTTCCCTTACCGTTAGGTGAGAGCACAAGAACGGACCTCTTAGGGTACCTGTCTCTTCGGACCTCCCGATGTCAAGTACCCCAGCGTTTCTCAACCTGTGTTGACTCACTGACTGTATGTGTGTGTGTGTTCAACATTACTCTAGTAATCACACCGGGATTAGATTCTACTGATCGTAGGAATGTTCTTCTCCTGTAAATCTGTGTCTGTGGATGTCTCCCTCTTAAGGGGTACTTATACTTCTACTGACAGATATTCGTTCCCCTCTCCGGAGCCTTCTTTAGTCGGTACGACTGTAGAACTAAAACCTGAACATCGGAGGTCTTGACAATTTTTTATTTAAAGATAACAAATTCGGTGAGTCAGACACCACGAAACAATCCCGTCGGACTCGTTTGATTAAGTAAACCGAATAGAAAAAGAACTATTGACGTACGTTACTTCGTCTCCGTTAGACGGTTTTCTTCCCCCTTTCTGTCCCTCCTGACAGGCTTCATGTTTTGTAACATGTAAAGAAGGTTTATCGACTTCAGAGGAGTCAACCTTCTCTATAATCTAAATAAGGTGTAATGAGGTGTCTTCTTTTAAACACTGGAACCTTCAAGACTCTTTTATGTACTAATGGATTTATATTATTGTTCGAGGAGTCATCTTATCTTGTCTTGGTTGACGAAACATTATATTATCTTTAACTTCGTTAATAATAATAATATCCGTTGTAAATAACTCATGATGGTACACGGTCCCGACCCACCCTCTGAAAAAGCTTAATACAATAAACTATCGTTCTTGGAGTACTCGTTTACTTGTTCTTTTCCTACGGGAGAGAGTGTAGAGGATAGGTTATTTAGACGACTATCAGGACTGATTAATCCGTTCTGTTTCTTTATTTTCGGTAGTTCTAGTCTTTCTTTCTTCATTTTAACAACGATAAACGACTACTTTATTAGAATATGTCTCTTTTAGGGTTTCTCAGTTAGTTTTTTGACAACCGTGATTAGTTGTTGAAGAGATAATTCAAAGTCCTATGTTTTAGTTGTATATCTTTGGACAACGAATCAACGTAAGTACTTACGTATGTACTCACTACTTTGTAGACTTTTTCTTTATCTCTCTTGGTAGGGTAATTGTCGTCGTAGTTTTTGTTATTTTATGTTTATTTAAATTAGGTTCTTCACTTTCTAGACATGTTACTTTTCACATTCTTAAACGGCTTTCTTTGAATTATTCTACCTAGTCTTTTTTATTATAACAAATTTGCAGGTATGATCAGTTTCGGTAGATGCTAAGTTTTATGGTCTCCGTAAAAAATGTCTTTATCTTCTTTGTTAGGATTTTAAACGTACCTTGACTTATTGGTTTCGTTAGTACACCCCTTTTTACAAAGGACTGAAGTTTAATATGATGTTTCGACATCATCATTTTTGTCATACTATGACGGTGTTTTTATCTGTGTACTCGGTTACCTTGTTTTATCTCTCGGGTCTTAATTTAGAGTCATATGTGTTCACTGATTATAATTTGTTTCCTCAGTTCTTGTGGGTTACCCTTTCCTATCAGAGAAGTCGTTTACCCGACCCTTGTGACCTCTCAGTGTACGTCTTGTTTCGTTCACCTGGGGATGGAGTTGTGGTGAGTGTTTCTAATTGAGTTGTCTGGACTATGGTATTTTGAGGATCCTTTGTTACATGTCTTTTCAGGAGTCCTAACTAGAACCGGTACTACAAAACCTGTACTGTGGTACTCGAATTTGTTATGTTCGTTATTAGTCATTTGACTTGATATCAGTTTGAGTTTTCGAGAGTGTGTCGTTTTTTTCGTTTTTCTTATCCTCTTTTTAAAACGTTCAGTATATAACGTATTCCCCAATTACAAGCTTTATATATTTCTTGAGTATATTGAATTATCGTTTTTTTTCAGGTTAATTTCTTATCCGTCTTCTTGATTTGTCTGTTAAAAGCTTCTTCTGTAGTTTTAACAGTTGCCTGTGTACTTTTCTACGAACTGTAGTGTTTAGTTGTCTCTTTGAGTTCAACTTGGGTGTTACTCTATCGTGGAGTGTGGACGAGATAACCGGTAATAATTTTTGTTTTCTGTTACCTACGACTACTCCTACCACTTTTCCCTCGTTAACATGTGAGAGCCACCTTTACATTGAACCAAGTTAGTGGTACCTTTTGTTATACCTTCACGGAGTTTTTTAATTTTTTACATAGATGGCATACTAGGTCATTAAGGTGATGACCCATATATGGGTTTCCTTTATTTTTGTCATAAAATTTGCATATACACGTGAGGGTAAAAATGACGTCGTGATATGTGTTATCGGCTCTATGCCTTTCTTAGATTGGTGGGTAGTCGTCTACTTATTTACAAATTTTCTAGACTGTGTCTATTTGTTACCCCAAAATAAGTCGGTCCTTGTTTCTCATATAGGACGGTAAACACTGTTGTGTCCACCTGAAACTCGTGTAATACGACTCCCTTCAGTCCACCCGCTTTCGTTCATGACACACTAATTGGAATATGTACCCTAGATTTTTACAGTTTGAGTATTTTTAGTCTCTCATTTTACCCTCAATGGTCCCATACCCCCACCCCCTATTCTAATTACAACAAAGTCCCATATTTGGACGTTACTCGTCATTTATTCGACGTTTCCAGATGCATGTCTTATTATTTGCATACTATAAGATACATGTCATACTATTTGTATAATATACTGTTATTATATCATAATATTAGTACATTACACTAGTTATGGTGATGTTACTACTAGTACAATGTAATATATTTCATTGTTCAACATGTCAAAGTTACAGGTGTTACAATATACAGTTTATGTAAGTTATATTTCCGACCTTTCTATCTTAAAAATTTGTCTTTACCTTTAGTAACCACATTAAAACAATTTATGATTTCTGGTCCTTCCCCCCCGGAACCGTGGACGAAAGATAATAGGTAGTAGACACATTTATACTGACAATTAGGGACACTTTATACCTATATAATATTTCGTCAGTTCCTTTAAACTTCTTTTTTTACAATGTCACTCATATAAAGTTTTGTGTGTCAATTTGGTATAGTATCATATAGTCACTTCAGTGACTTTGATAGTCGTTATTTGAAGTACCGTTTATCTACCCCTTTTTCACCTTTGTCACCGTCTAAAATAAAAGAACCCGAGGTTTCAGTGGTACCTGACACTGACGTCGGTACTTCAAATTTTCTGAGAACGAGGAACCTTCTTTTCGGTACTGTTTGGATCTCTCGTAGAATTTTTCGTCTCTGTAGTGAAACAACTGTTTTCCAGACAGATCAGTTTCGATATTAAAAAGGTCATCAGTGCATACTTAAACTCTCAACCTGGTATTCCTTCCTACTCACGGCTTCTTGACTACGAAAGTTTAGCATTACGACCTCTTCTGAAAGCTCTCAGGGAACCTGAAGTTCCTCTAGGTTGGTCAGTTAGGATTTCCTTTATTTGGGACTTATAAGTGACCTTCCTGACTACGACTTCAATTTCGAGGTTATGAAACTGGTGGACTACGTTTCTCGGTCGAGTGCCCTTTTCTGGACAACCACCCATTCTAACTTCGTTTTCCTCTTTGTCCTCGCCGTCTCCTACTCTACCAATCTATCGTAGTGATTGAGTTAAACCTGTACTTAAACTCGTTTGAGACTCTCTATCATTTCCTGTCCCTTCGGACCGTCAGGGACCCCAACGTCTTAGTCTGTACTAAATCGTTGACTAGTTGTTGTTGTTTTGTTGATGAATCATCAGTTGATGATTCTTTATGTGCTTAATCCAAGTCCTGTGATATAATTTCGAGAGTTATAGAGTCATTAAATCGTTAGTTCAAACTCAACGAGAAGATAGTTTAAAGTATAATGAACAAATGGACTGAAATTCATTATTTCGTCTACGAACCGTCTATAATAAAGTTTTTTCTCGAACCGTAGAAGGATTATCGAATCTGGTGTCAAGTAAACCAGAAGAGTTGAAGTCAGTCCATAAAGAAATTTACTAAGGTAAATATATGTTTAGGTTTATTTACACCAAGAATCTGGAAAATAGTAGGGGTCTAGACCGTATTGAGAACTAGACTTATTTGTCTATTTCAAAAAATTTGAAACGTTTTTATGAATCTTGAGTGACATACTATAAACCACTTTAGTAGTGGAACAAAACTTCTAAACCTTATATTTTCTACAAAGAGATTTATACGATTTTAACTAAAGAGAAACCTAGTCTAATTAATGTCTTTATTTCCTTGCTAAATAATGATTGATGGAGGTGCATCCTACGTCTTCTTATCTTTGGACACCAGCTGAAAATTTTAGACCGTATGGATGTTATTATTCTTTAATGTTGCATACGTACAAAAAAATTATAAATCGATAGTAAAAAAGGTGTAATTTCTCATGAAAAGGTATTTACACAATATATGTACACCATAACCTTGTAGTCATATGAAAAATCTGTTCTTGTAAAAACATGAACTTCCTTTGAATCTCCAGTGGAATACATCGGGGAGTTAAATATCCCGACCTTTCATTAGGAGTTTGTTCAACTTCACTAAACGGATTTTAGTACGTCGTTAAATTGATAGTAGTACTATTATAGATTATGAATACATCGGATGTTTCGTAAAATATAAGTGACGTAGGTGATTAAAATTATTGTTGAGACAATTTCATACGTCATGCCAAAAGGAGTAGAAATAAAAAATCTACTCATTTGGTTCCGTGTCTCTATAATTCATTAAATAGGTTACAGTAGTTTGACATTTCCCTCACTTGTCAAGGTAAAATATGGAGACAAAGGAATGTCGTAGTTTCATCGGGTCAACCGTTCAATTTTAGTACCACTGTTTGGTGGTGAGTGGATGATGTTAATCCTAAAGATTTGGGTCTTCTAACACGGTGCACAATTACTCCGACCCCCCCTTGACCTCAGTGTGAAACGACCACCCTACACTATGTCCTGTCTGTGCAACCTACCGTCAAACCGTCAAAGGAATTTTCAATTCGTCTGTGAGTGGACACTGACTGGGAAAGGTAGGGATCCACGAGTGGGTTTTCTTCTCTTTCGTGTACAGAATGTTTCCGAAACATCGCACCTACGCGTCTCGTTACCAAAACCTTTTCGGGATTTGACCTTTATGTTGTATCTTCTGAGAGTTTTATTGATACGACTAAGTTTCTTTTCGGTCTGTTTTTACTCATCTACTAAGTACCAAAATACATAAACTTTGTATTATAAGTTTGATCAGGAATCACTGTTTTTGGATTACCCCATTGCCCCACCCCCCTCGTCCATCTTAGACCCTTCACAAGCTTCCTGGTTCTCTTTTGAGTTCCCACTACCTTTTCAAGTCGTAACAACCACCACTACGAAGGTGGTCACGTGTGCACAGTTTCAGACAGTTTAACATGTGAAATTTTATACGTTGAATAACAGTAACAACAAGTCAGGGATCCAGTACAGACTGAGACGTTGTGGTACGTGACGTCGTGAGGGTCGAGAGGACAGGAAGTGACAGAGGGTCTCAAACGAGTATAATTACAGGCGACTCAACCACTACAATTGGTAGAGTAGGAGACGACGGGGGAAGAGGAAAACAGAAGTTAGGAAGGGTCGTAGTCTCATAAAAGGTTATTCAGCCGAGAAGTGTAGTCCATCGGTTTCATAACCTCGAAGTCGAAGTAGTAGTCAGGAAGGTCATTCATAAGTCCTAACTGACCAAACTAGAAAGTTATATATACGGATGGAACTATTTCAACAATTTTTCTCCGAACTTATTTCAGTTCTAAGACTTTTTAGATGAATTAATATGAGTTTGAACGATCGAGTGTGACTATGATTGCTTACAGAAAGTTTAAAAAACTGACTTTATTTATTAAATTTTCACGTGTATATTTTTCGTTATTATTGTCGTTATGATCGTAACAATGTGGAAATACGGAAAATGATGACGATGACGATGACGATTTAGCGAAGTCAGCACAGGCTGAGACACGCTGGGGTATCTGCCTTCGGGTGGTCCGAGACGGCAGGGACCCTAAGAGATTCGTTCTGTCATCGTTAATAAAGATACCAGAAAGATTGGCGGGTTTCGTGATATTTAAGATTACTACTCTTCAATTAACAACACACAAAACAACTAAACAAAACAAAGTCATTTTCGTTTGTAAGTTAGTCTCTCCGTGTGAATTGGGTACGACCACTCTTATATTTAATTTTATTAGAAACACCCTGTGTTAAACCGTATCTACAAGGTTCCTAGATTTTTTGATAGGAGCAAAAACCAGTCTATTAATATGTAAACCGTCAAGTCGGTTTTTTTTACTAGAGTTTTGTTTTTCTAAAAACGTTTCTAACGAGGAGGTTCATAATAAATATTATCGGTTTTTACCTTTGTTTACATTCCAGGTTTTTATCCCCCTCAAGAATTTATTTAGTACGATGTTAAGCGAGTCACCTGATAATAGATCGTTAATTTATTTATTAAACATTAGAAAAACCTCTTCCGAAAGGGTCTTTTTCGTTTCGGTTGAACGTTTCACGGGAAGGGGAATTTTTGTTTACTTTTCTCGTGTCTATCCATTTTCGTCTTCCTTTTTCGGTCGTGAGTCTTCCGGTTGAAGAATATTATTATGAACTTTTCACCGTCAACCCTGTTCTCTCTCTGTTATTTAATACAGTAAACCTACTTGAGGACCGAGAGGTAAGGGTCTGTCACCCCTGTACTTCTTCTTCCTTAGGGTTTGTACGAACACTAGGGATGAGTCAGACCCCTCTCCGAGTGACCCTCTCTCCCCTTCGTCACACCTGTTCTTGTCTTCGTCGAGAACTTCTTCCTGCTCGGGAAACAGTCGTAGAGTGGCGACTGCCCCTTTTCGCTACCTGAGAGACAAGAACTGAACGAACTGTTCCTGTTCTCCGTCGTCTGGGACCCCTCGTCAGTTGTACTCCGCGTCTGTCGTCATTTGCTCCTAAATGTGTCTGTCTGTCGTTTCCTCTTCCCCTCTTTTTCTTTCAGACGAACGACCTTATCCTTCTACCTCACCTCTCTGGGTCCCCTTGTAGCGTGCCGTGGTAGATTCTTACGGACCTGGTTTTAGGAACCCCAAAGGGGGGGTGAATTCTGAGGACTCTGTAGGGTCGTAATAAGCTCTTTCCATTTTCCAGGTTTACGGGCAATCGACTGCTACTTATTTGTTTTACACGATTTCAGTACCCGAAGGGTCCACCAGTCATCATTTCTTAAGAGGACGGTTACGTCCTCTACACCCGAACAAGGGACCCAACCCTTCTTGGGGATCTCATCCTTTACCGTTGGGTGAGATCGTAAGAACAGACCCTTTACGGTACCTGTCTCCTCGTACCGCCCGATGTCAGGTACCCCAGTTTTTCTCAACCTGTTTTTCGGTATCCTGTCTTATAATAAACTTTTGTCTTTCTCTACTTCATGTAGATGTACAATGTTTGTACCTATTTATTTCACATCAGATATATATGTTACCTTATAATGAGTCGGAATTTCACTTCCTTTAGGATGGTGTACACCGTTATACGTACTTGTGACTCCTGTAATACGGTTCAATTTATTCGGTCAGTGTTTTCCTGTTTACGATGTACTAAGGTGAATGTACTCCGTAGATGTTATCACTTTATGTATTTTCGTTTATTATCTTGTCACCCACGGTCCCTGACCCGACCTTCACCCCCCTCTACGACCTCAAACATATTTAAAAATTTTATTCCAAAAATCTTGATACCTTTAACACTAAATTTTTTACTATGTGAGCAATGTTTTATTCGGCAATATCATATTCTCTGAAGACCGTATTCCGATTTAAATTTTCTTTGTTTTTATGGATATAATACTAATATTTATCAACAAAATGTCCTAATGTTCTTTTAAGGATTCCGACTTTTTTCAGTAACAAAACTCCACTAACCCATTGTCTAGAAAAAAGGAAGGAAAATACAAAAAAGTAAAAGGTCCAAAAGAGATTATTATACGAGTCAGATCTATACGACTTTTTAAAGAATCCCGTTTTTCGTTAACCTCAAGTTTTCTTTGGTCTCCACTCATAGGTATCGGGGTTCGTGTACATCCGTTCATGACTATCTATGGTTTTATGGTAGTAAGGTAGTTCTTGTCGGAGTTAATTTCCAATTTCAATCGATGTCCGAACATCTGTCCTATGTCCCACGAACCGCGACCACGTACCCCTACTAGGTCTCTCTACTATACCCCACCTTCCACCCTCCCCCTAAGTCCTAACCCTCGAACATATGTGGACACCACTTAAGTACAGTTACATACCGTTTTGGTTATGTCATAACAATTCATTTTATTTCATTTTTTTTTTTTAAAAAAATGTTATCATGATTCGATCCTGGGGCGTCTTTGACACCGTAAAAGTGGGTTCTTTTCGGACTTTTTGACAAGAGATTTATTTCGTTTCTGTGATATTGACACTCTAGGAATACCTTGATCTCCGATTTAAACCGATAATTTTTTCTTTTCGACACTTTCTTCGAGGTATGTGCGTATTCCGTACCGATACGGTAATCACAATTAAAGTCTAAATACGGATCATGTGTAAAATAGTTCGTAGATTGTCAATATTACTAAAGAGGAGATTGAAATCTAGTCTCTTTTTTCAGATTAAGTTATTTTTATTAATCCGTATACAAAAGTTCGCAAACTCTCAAAAACTATAAAGTGAATTTATACAAAAGTTTAACAGTTTTATACACAAATATAGGTAAAACGAGTATAGTCAAACAAAGTTTGTAGCATCCTCGAGTTATACTACATCAAAATTTTTTTAAAAAATAAATAAAGAATAAATAAAAACCGACACGACTAAGAAGTAGTGACACACCCGAAAGAAGACAACGTCACTCACCCAGATGAGAGATCGACACCACACACCCAAAGAGTAAAGTCACCGAAGAGATCAACATCTCATGTCCGAGAGCCTATATGTCCGAAGTCATCAACGCCGTGGGATCCAAGATTTAGTGTCCGAGTTATCAACGTCGCGTACCCGAATCGACGAGGCTCCGTCCACGACCACAGAGGACGTAACCGTCCACCTAAGAAATAGTGACTCGGTGGTCCCTTCGGAATACTGTATCAAAAATTACTCTCAGATAACGTTTTTGATGTCTCTTCTACCAACTATGGAGTGAGGAAGACTTTGAGACGTCGGTGGGAGGAACAGACACCGACAAGGGTCCTGTACTTCTTAACTTAATCGTGAGTCTCTTTTCTCACTCCCACCCCCACCAGTGTTTTCTCCGTCACTATATACGTAGATGTCAGGTCCTTTCTCGTTAGTTAGGTAATTAGTTATCACTTACATAGGTACCCTCAGAGTTAAAACAGGTTTTTTTTTTTTTTAGGAACTAAAAACAGTTACAGTCAAACTCTCAGACTTCACAATAAAAGGACTTCTACAACGTCTTACTTCGGAGAGGAACAAGAGACGTGGGTTCCGGTAGTGACTGTTTCTCGGTCCTGACCCCTGAATTCCCCTCTTTGAGGTTTGAAGTTTCCCTGGAAGGGTCCTACCACTCACTCCGGTGCTTCCCTCGAAAATATTCCTCGAAGTGAAGGGACTATCGAGTCAACCATTTTTTAGGTGGACGTTATGTCCTCTGGGGTCAAGCTAAGAACCCAGTCCTTCTAGGTGACGTCTTCCCTTTCCGATGGGTGAGGTCATACGACCGGACCTCTTAAGGTACCTGACATATCAGGTACCTCTGCGTTTCTCAGTCTGTGTTGACTCACTGAAAGTGAAGTGCAGGGGTCGGACCTGGTTACACGAAAACGAGGACTTTCCCTGTGGGGGTTAGGTACGTCATTGACAGGACTAAGTTTTGACAAAGGTCCCGTTAAAACAGGAACTCACAGGATGCTTTCTCCCTTCAGGAAACGGGTTCTCTACTAGTCATTTAACTCTTTACCCATCCAGCAGGGGACGACAGGTCACCAATTGTGAAACGGAAGGTTGCGTCTCCCACGTCCAAGGTAGGGACAAACCCCTAGATTCCAGGGTGTACGGGATCTCCTTTTTTTTTTTTTGTGTTTTGTGGGTTTGAATTTTGTCTTTGTTATAACTTTGTTTGAGTTATTTCTGAAATGTTTACCAGACGTAGTTTTTTTTTAGAAAAAATTTTTTTCTTCACCCGTAGAAAACTCTACAAAGTCTTTCTTTCTTCCTCAAAGTTTTCACTTCCTTTGACCCGCAGGTACCGACCTCCTCTCCTAAATAGGAGGAGGAAAAGAATACTCAGAAGGGAAAGGAAGAAAGTGGTGACTCGGGAGGGGGTCGCAAGGGACTCCTTGGCTACGAATATTCGTAGTGTAAGAACAATAGTTGAACGGAGGGGTACATCAGTGGTGTCCAGGGAGTTCTGTCTGTCCCGCCTCGACCCGACGACTGTGTGGGCTCCACAAATCCAGAGAGGAGTGGGTCCCTCCGTTACTAAATTCCTTCGTTTCTGAGAGTAGTGGCGGACTGACAGCTGTCCCAAGGTTTGCCTGTCACACACTTTTTGCTAGGGTTCCTCGAATACTCAAAGAAGGTGCAAATTTTCTTGGACAATTGTGGTTCGGTGTCCTTTTTTATTAGGAGACTTCCCCAAAGAGGGGGCAGAAGTACTACACTAAGTGTAGACTTTGATGAGTTTAATACGAGGTTGCTTCTTTTCGAGAGAACTCGCATTTTTCTTGGACGAACAAATCCTTAGACGGGAAACTAGAGGTCTTGTGGGGAGACAGACCCGGAGTGAGGGGCTCGGGGCTCAGGTCGAGAAGAGTCCGACGTGCGAAACTACAAACGTAGTCTGCCCCCCTGTCAGTGTCCAAAACTTCATAAAACTTTCGTAACGAATTGACGATTGTCGTCTCTGTGTACTCTTTGTCAGGAGACTACCACTTTTATAGGGGGTCCCAAACCTATTGAGGTCCAAACGAGGTCCGAAGTAGTAGACTTAAACCGTCAAATAGAAACAGGAAAGACAGAAAGGAAAACCTTTTGAAAAAAAAGGGAAAGGAAACTAGAGATACTAGAATACAGTTTAAAATTAAATTATCAGTGGGTTTGGTTTCTCTTCGATGGACTTTGGTTATTTTTCTCTGTCACTCCACACATCATCTTTTTATGAATACTACTTCTAGTCCGTCCGGGATCAGTTTGGGAGACCGAAGCAAGTCACGGGAGTCAAAGGAGTAGGTACTTTACCCCAATTAGTCCTGAGAAGTTCCCAAAATTTCTGAACTAATTGTATACCTCTGGAAAATTTTTTATCTTGGGATACGAGACGTTACTGGATCTCCCCATCCTACCCCATCCTCCACCCTCCCTCGAAGTCCTTCCTCCCCTGGATACATAAACAGCAAATCAGTGATTCAGTACAGACTGAGAAACACTGGGGTATCCGACATCGACTGGTCCAAAGAGACAGGTACCCTAAAGGGTCCGTTCTTAAGACCTCACCCAACGGAAAAAAAAGAGGTCCCTTAGAAGGGCTGGGTCCCTAGTTTGGACAACGAAGTAGAGGACGTAACGTCCACCTAATCAATGACGACTCAGTGGTCCCTTCGGGTCTGCATACATGTGAATACCGACTAAGTACGACATCATATCGTCTCTGATCGCGTTGTAACATTTCGTTAATGGGAAGTGAATTTTTATTTTTTTTTAATTTTTAATTTTTTCTCCCCTTTTTTTTCTTGAGATCACAACTGAGTTCTACAAAAGATTACATTACAACGATTACACATTTATCTTTTGATCCATACTAAAAAAAGTATGAATACGAATACGGTTAACAGTGCTTGGAGTCAGGTATCAAGTAGTCCGTGAGATAAATAGTCTAGATCAGGGAATTTAGATAAAGAGTGAAGGTGACATATTAGTATTCACTAAACTAAATCCAGTATGGACTTAAAGAAGTTAAATTCAGACTTAAACCGTTTCCGACATCAGGTACCCCAGCGATTCTCAGCCTGTGCTGACTCACTGAAGTGAAAGTGCGTAACCTCTTCCTTTACCGTTGGGTGAGGTCACAAGAACGGACCTCTTAGGTTCCCTGCCCCCTCGGACCACCCGACGGCAGATACCCCAGCGTGTCTCAGTCTGTGCTGATTTCGCTGAATCGTCGTCGTCGTTATCTCAAAACGGTTCTCTTACGTGACAGTATCGTCTGTGGGAGAAGGTTGTTGTGTTCTCTTCTGTGATGTGTACCTGTAGTGGTCTACCAGTTGTGGCTTTAGTCTAACTAATATAAGAAACGTCGGTTTCTACCTCTTCGAGATATGTCAGTCGTTTTTGTTCTGGCCCTCGACTGATACCGAGTCTAGTACTCGAGGAATAACGGTTTAAGTCTGAATTTAACTTATTTCATCCCTTTTGGTGATCCGGTAAGTCCATTCCGACCTTCTTAGTATCCGACCTTAGTTCTAACGGTCCTCTTTATAGTTATTGGTGTCTATACGTCTACTGTGGTGGGAATACCGTCTTTCACTTCTCCTTGATTTTTCGGAGAACTTCTTTCACTTTCTCCTTTCACTTTTTCAACCGAATTTCGAGTTGTAAGTCTTTTGCTTCTAGTACCGTAGACCAGGATAGTGAAGTATCCTTTGTCTACCCCTTTGTCACCTTTGTCACAGTCTGAAATAAAAACTCCCCGAGGTTTTAGTGACGTCTACCACTAACATCGGTACTTTAATTTTCTGCGAATGAGGAACCTTCTTTTCAATACTGGTTGGATCTATCGTATAACTTTTCGTCTCTGTAATGAAACGGTTGTTTCCAGGTAGATCAGTTCCGATACCAAAAAGGACACCAGTACATACCTACACTCTCAACCTGACACTTCTTTCGACTAGCGGCTTCTTAACGACGAAAACTTGACACCACAACCTCTTCTGAGAACGCTCAGGGAACCTGACGTTCCTTTAGGTTGGTCAGGTAAGATTTCCTTTAGTCGGGACCCTAAAGAAACCTTTCTTACTACGATTTCGACTTTGAGGTCATGAAACCGGTGGAGTACACTTCCCAACTGAGAAACCTTTTCTGACTACGACCCTCCCTAACCCCCGTCCTCCTTTTCCCCTATTGTCTCCTACTCTAACGACCTACCGTAGTGGTTGAACTACCTGCAGTCAAACTCACTTGAGGCCCTCAACCACTACCTGTCCCTCCGGACCGCACGACACTAAGTACCCCAACGTTTCTCAGTCTGTGCTAATTCGCTGACTTGACTTGACTACGGTTGACACAATAAGTTGTTGGTGATTTTATCACGTCGTCTCGACTGTTGGGGATTTAGAGTCGTTGAATGTGTAATTAAAAAAAAAAAAAGGTCAAGTATCGCCACAAACCGAGTTAAATCGACATGACCTATTCCTAATCACGATCCAATGTTCATCCAAGTAAGACGAGGGGTGTGGGTGTATGTAGAAGTGAGACTATGGTCTCCACTGTGTCCCGTACCTAAAATCCCAAACAAATCATCCAAACTAAAAGTCACAAAGGAATGTTTGACTCGACAGTCCCTTCGAAAGACTACATAGTGTCCTGTCGTTTCTAGTTTGGTTCAGTACGTATGTAAAAATTTCGGAATAGAACACAGTGCAAGTAATTGTAGAGTGGGTTCAAGTCGGAGGTCACTTTAGGTGAGACACACAAGACATAACCTCCCCGACACATCAGAGTGTCACTTTTCGTACTTTCACACTCAGATGTCTCTTCTTCAGTTCTTGTTAAGTGGTTAGAGGGAGTGTCATTGATAAGTTAAACATAAGAATACGTTTCATGAGAGGGGCGGGGAGTTTTGTGTGGTATCGGAGTAGGGAAATAGAACCTTAGTCCGAGTCTTGGACACGAGAGGGGTCCCGGTCTAGTCTAGTCTTGGACACGAGAGGGGTCGCGGTCTACACCGAGAAGAATTAGGTCCATAGGAAGTTCTCGTGAAAAAAAAAAAAAAAAACTCCAATCGTGTAATCGAAATAATAATAATAAAAAAATNGACACGAGAGGGGTCCCGGTCTAGTCTAGTCTTGGACACGAGAGGGGTCGCGGTCTACACCGAGAAGAATTAGGTCCATAGGAAGTTCTCGTGAAAAAAAAAAAAAAAAACTCCAATCGTGTAATCGAAATAATAATAAAAAAAAAATCAAAAAATAAAAAATTTAAAATTTTAGAAATTAAGAATGTACGCAAGGGTTTGTACTTGGGGGGAGGGTGGAGGGAGGGGTGTTGTAGAGAGACCCAGTAGGGGTACGTGGTCGGGGTTCGTTCGACGTGGGATGCAGTCTGTACCTGACCGCTAAGTTAAGAATGTACTGTCATATTGTACAATCTTACGGTAAGAGGGTTTAGTAGGGTGGGAGAGGGAGAGGGAGACTCAGGTTTTCAAACAATATGTGTAGACACAGAAAAAAGGATAGAACGTATGTCCCAGCAGAAACGGTAGAAGGATTTAAGGTATATATACACAATCATATCACATAACCACAAAAAGAAAGACCGAATGAAGTGAGACATATTAGCCGAGGTCAAAGTAGGTAGAGTAGTCTTGACTAAGTTTACTTAAGAAAAATTGCCGACTCATTATGAGGTAACACATATACATGGTGTCGAAAGAATAGGTAAGTAGACGACTACCTGTAGATCCAACAAAGGTACAGGACCGATAATATTTGTCACGACGCTACTTGTAACCCCATGTACACAGAGAAAGTTAAGACCAAAGGAGCCACACATACGGGTCTTCACCCTAACGACCCAGTATTCCATCAAGATAAACGTTAAAAAATTCCTTAGAGGTGTGACAAGAGGTATCACCGACATGATCAAACGTAAGGGTGGTTGTCACATCCTCCCAAGGGAAAAGAGGTGTGGGAGAGGTCGTAAATAACGAACGTCTAAAAACCTAGCGTCGGTAAGACTGACCACACTTCACCATGGAGTAACACCAAAACTAAACGTAAAGAGATTATTACTCACTACAACTCGTAGAAAAGTACACAAACAATCGGTAGGCATACAGAAGAAACCTCTTTACAGATAAATCAAGAAACCGGGTAAAAAACTAACCCAGCAAATAAAAAGACCTTAACTCGACGTATTCAACGAACATATAAAAACTCTAATCAACAAACAGTCAACGAAGTAAACGATAATAAAAGAGGGTAAGTCTTCCGACAGAAAAGTGGAACGAATATAAAAGGAAACAACACGTCTTCGAAAATTAAAATTAATCTAGGGTAAACAAATAAAAACGAAAATAAAGGTCTTAAGACCCTCCACCTAGTATCTCCTAGGACGACACTAAATACAGACTCTCACAAAACGGATACAAGAGGAGATCCTCAAAATATCAAAGACTAGAATGTAAATCTAGAAATTAGGTAAAACTCAAATAAAAACACACGCCACAATCTTTCACTAGATCAAAGTAAGAAAATGTTCACCAACTGGTCAAAAGGGTCGTGGTGAACAATTTCTCTAACAGAAATGAGGTAACATATAAGAACGGAGGAAACAGTTTCTATTCCACAGGTATACACACACCTAAATAGAGACCCGAAAGATAAAACAAGGTAACTAGATATACAGACAGAAACACGGTCATGGTATGACAGAACTACTGACACCGAAACATCATCTCGGACTTCAGTCCGTTCAACTAAGGAGGTCAAGGTAAGAAGAAAGAGTTCTAACGAAACCGATAAGCTCCAAAAAACATAAAGGTATGTTTAGAACTTTAATAAACAAGATCAAGACACTTTTTACACCGACCATCGAACTGTCCCTAACGTAACTTAAACATTTAACGAAACCCATCATATGAGTAAAAGTGATATAACTAAGAAGGCTAGGTACTTGTACCATATAAAGAGGTAGATAATCACAGGAGAAACTAAAGAAAGTAGTCACAAAATATCAAAAGATATATATCCAGAAATCAAAGAAATCCATCTATATAAGGATTCATAAAATAAGAAAAGCAACGTTACCACTTACCTTAACAAAGGAATTAAAGAAAAAGATGAAAGAGTAATAATCACATATCCTTACGTTCCCTAAAGACACACAACTAAAATATAGGACGTTGAAATGATATAAGTAACTAATCGAGATCATTAAAAGACCACCTCAGAAATCCCAAAAGGTACATCTCCTAGTACAGTAGACGTTTGTCACTCTCAAAATGAAGAAGAAAAGGTTAAACCTAAGGAAAATAAAGAAAAAGACAAGACTAACGACACCGGTTTTGAAAGTCTTGATACAACTTATCATCGCCACTTTCACCTGTGGGAACAGAACAAGGACTGAAATCCCCTTTACGAAAGTTAAAAAGTGGTAACTCCTATTACAAATGACACCCAAACAGTATATATCGAAAATAATACAACTCCATACAAGGAAAATAAGGACGAAAGACCTCTCAAAAATAGTATTTACCTACAACTTAAAACAGTTTCCGGAAGAGACGTAGATAACTCTATTAGTATACCAAAAATAAAAAGTTAAACAATTACACCACTTAATGTAACTAACTAAACGCCTATAACTTCTTAGGAACGTAGGGACCCTATTTCGGGTGAACCAGTACCACATCGTGAATCGGCGAAAAGAGTTTCAGGAAATCTGGTCCATTTTCATACATGACAGTCTGTACCGGAATTCCAAAGAGAATGACCCCAATATGAACCTAAAACAACAAAGGGACTTCGATAAAATCATCGAGAAAGCTTGCGTTCCGTAAAAAGCTAAAAGAGAAAATGACCAACCTTTGTTTTGTTTCTAAAATAAATAGTGGAGATGTCGACGACCTTAAAGATCAGGAGGTGTAAGGGAGAATCGAAACGGATGTTTGACCGTTAAGAAAAGACTCGAGTAGTGAAAGAACATGAAAAGGTTTACGTCACTTAACGTCGGACGGGTCTATGAGGGTGTAGGACTAAGTCTTGGAGGGACAGGTTACGAAATGCAAGTAATCCATGAAAAAAAAAAAAAAAACCGGAAATCCAATAACTTTCATTGTCAAAACGATTAAAAGTGACGGTTCAT
Organism: Capra ibex; assembly: GCA_006410555.1. Lineage (NCBI taxonomy): Eukaryota > Metazoa > Chordata > Mammalia > Artiodactyla > Bovidae > Capra > Capra ibex. The sequence continues at coordinate 34,730,068 of SJYO01045292.1, forward strand.
TATATCCGACGAAAAAAGTGTCTATAGATATTGTAAGACGGAAGAGACTATCTTCCATGACGTTTCAGTGTCCTGTGTTAAAACCGGGCAGTCAAGTCAAACCAAGTCAGCGAGTCAGTACAGGCTGGGAAACGCTGGGGTACTTAGCGTCGTGCGGTCCGGAGGGACAGGTAGTGGTTAAGGGCCTCAAGGGAGTCTGAGTGCAGGTAGCTCAGGTACTACGGTAGGTCGGGAGAGTAGGAGACAATAGGGGAAAAGGAGGACGGGGGTTAGGGAGGGTCGTAGTCTCAGAAAAGGTTACTCAGTTGAGAAGTGTACTCCACCGGTTTCATGACCTCAAAGTCAAAATCGTAGTAAGGAAGGTTTCTTTAGGGTCCCGACTAGAGGAAATCTTACCTGACCAACCTAGAGGAACGTCAGGTTCCCTGAGAGTTCAAACCGACATAGTATTAGATTATCTCTTTCTGACTTTTTACTCCTTCTTTTTAGATTGAATGGTGTGGTTACATTTAGTTGTGTTTAAACATTTAAGCAATGTTATGAGTATTTTTATTGTTTTGAGTTTCTTTGTGTAATTGTCTACTATAACAGGATAAACATGTTTTAATAATTGGATTGTGACGGGACTACTACAGGAAATCTTCCACTGAGATGACGGTGTACGGTCCCCTTAGAGGATCGGCAGAAAACTTAGATTTGAGGACGTTTCGGTGGTAAGTAAAGTGTTTCATACTTCAGAAAACCGGAGACGAACCGTGTGTACACAGTAAATAATCCAGACGGTAACACGGAAAGAGTAACCAGATGTAGTCAATTTCATCGTGTGACTCTGTGACACACTGAGACCAATACTCACAAACTAATACTTTAGTCAAGAGGACTGCTAGGTCTTATACGAGTACCCAAAACATAATCAGAGTAGACAACTGTCACTACAATAGGGATCCTTACGTCTTCCGAGAGTGGTCCCGGGTGTAATGGACCCCACGCCGGGGCGTCTGAAACTGGTTAGTCTCGGTTACGGTACCGACCTGGTCGAAAACAGCATGAATAATACTTATGTTCTACGTGGAGTCGGTGTTCGTAGTCCCCTGACGTTATTGTTCCTAATAACGAGTGTCCAAGACCACCCACTTGTGTGTGGGTCCATGGTGTATCGTTCTAGTGTCCACCTTTCTCTCCCTTGCACCTGGACCCCGAGACGGAAATGACCTCAGACTCCCACCCATTGATCCCAAAATACCCAAATGAGAAATAACCATTTAAAATTTTATTCCACCCTTAATCCCACGTCCTTCCTTTTTCACCTTAGGGAGGTCGTTAGTCGACAGTTCTAATGGGGTCTGAAAGATTTTCCCCTTGAAGTACCCATTCCTCAAGTCAGACCAGGAATAGTTCAACAAATCAATGATTGACAGTGTGTCGACCGCTAGATAAATATCTACTGCAGAAACTTTGCCTACGAAGACGTTAGTTTTCGAGTTACAGTCCCTGAAGGTAAGTTGAATAGCAGTCCGTAAATGTGATGTAGCACAATTCGTAAAATTATGATAAAAACAACGTTTGTGTGTTCGGAAAATCTTAGAGTGGTGAGCACCTGATAGTTCTTATACTAGACATCTAGGGGTTCGACTCTTGTGACTAGACTTCCCAATTACCCCCAAAATCTACCGAGTTGTAACGAATTTCTCGAATTGTGTTGTGAACTCATTCACGAGCTATTGAAAATCAAGGGCAGGGAAGGGAAACGTGAAATATCTAATCTCAAAGTATCAGGTGACACTCGTAATTAAACAAGTCAAGACGGAAGTCCACCTTGTAGACATATTTAGGTCGAAACACTTATAAAAATTTGACTCTCTAAAAAGGTAGACAAAACCTCAATATCGTCAGGTGTAATAGGAGTGATCTCGAGAATTACTATATACACACTACCTTTGTTCTGCAAACTTACGTAATCACAAGTGTCGGACGGACAAGACAACCCCGTCTTAGATAGGAAGGAAGTGGTAGAACCGTAGGAAAGAAACGGTCAGGTAAAGAACCGTAAAAACACTACGCTTTAATCCTCTGTCCCCTCTACGTACTTCTTTTCCCTTTCCTAAAAACGAAAGACCCAGTCGGGACCCAAGGAAGAACTCCTCTCAGGTCCATTACTCGTTTCGTCTTTACTTTGATATTTTTCTTTGAGTTGAGATTTAACTAGATTTATTCTTCCTCGAAACTACACCCCCGTCCTCTATCTACTGTCTTTGGTATTTGTCACCTACAATCCTTTTGACCCCCTCGAGCTCTCCGAGACCTTGTTTATACCTCTTCGCACCTTCTCTTTATTATAAAATTTTTATTAACAACACCCAATATTGTATCTAGAATTGTAAAGACGTCTTTATGTATATTTTATAACTTTAAGGAAAATTCAATGAAACCCGGTGACCTTATATATAAATAATTCTACCTTGTGGTACAATTTTGACTAAGTAGACTTCGGTGAGAGAGTTGTGTGTGTATGTGTGTGTGTGTATATGTGTGTGTGTGTGTATGTGTGTGTGTGAAATATGAAACTAGTATACGTTATAAAGAATTCATTTGTCGGTCGTAGTTCTAATATATAACTAATGAGAAATTTTGAGACGTTTCAGTGATTTCGCGTAAAAGGTCTCACGGAAGACACATTCTAAAAAATAAACTTGTATGAAAGTTCTTCTCTTTCAATGATTATAACTATAGTGGATCTTTATGTCCATAAAAACAGTCTGAAGTTTTACGAAAAATTTTGAAGATTCGTTCCGATACAGTACGTATCCGGGTCTCAGTGTATCACAACCTCTTCTAGGGATTAACTGGGAGTCAGGTAGGAGGTCTGTAGATCGGTATGTCGAACTACACACCGATATAAACGGTCGGAGGGAGTTTCGATCGACCGGTGACCTGATTCAAACATAGTCACCTCCCTTATGTCCACTAACACGTTCGAGACGTAGTGGTTCTTTTGGTGAACGAGAGATCTCAAAGAGAAAAACGTTCGACTTAAGACCTGTTCCTCGACTTGGTCAAAGTTTGTACGTCTATCTTGTTGTGTCGTCGTCCGTGTTGTGCATTCCTCGGGTCCAGAGATGTGATTGAAACCGGGTAGGTAAAGCCAGTCGATGGAAGAGGGTTTTCAAGGGAGCTCTCTCTTCATATGGAGATAATGTAGTCTTCATAAACAATAGTATCGAACACACACGAATCAGTGAGTAGGTTCAGGGTGAGAAAAACTGGGGTACTTGACATCGGGTGGTCCGAGGGGACAGGTAGGCCTAAGAGGTCCGTTCCTACGATCTCACCAAACGGTACGAGAGGAGGAAAACATCGAATCCGATATGACATTAGTTATGTAAATCTTATATAACGAAAAGCAAGTCCCTTAATGATTGATTTTACACATCATATTGAATATATCTGAAAGACATGGTACGTTTGTCAGACCACGTGATTTTATAAGTTGGTATCCCCTAGCAGTAGTGCAGACTCTTCGTGGGAAACGACCTTACTGTCATGTAGAGAAGGACATGTTAATACAACACTAACTAATTTTATGCCAAGTCTAAACACTGTTATCTCGTTTGTTTTCATCACTTCGTTGGTTTTCAACAGGTAAGAATATCCTAAATAAGTCAAATAAACATTTTCCAAAACTTCCGAAAGTCAAAGGTCGGGTCGTACGTTCCTCGAACCTTCAGTAGAGAGAGAGGACCGGTGAGTTCTTTTTTCCGACTTGTTTGTCTTAGTTGTTGAGAAGAATCTAGGTAGTCTCTTGACTCCAGCATCCCGTTTTGAGGTCTTAACACATTTACTTACCCGTACTATTCCAGGGTTAGTTTACAGTAAATGTTTTTATGTGTCACCAGTCTAGATCGGTCGGCTAGTATCAAACGGTTAGGGAAGAGGGTATCATTGTCGTGGAACGCGAAACGTCTATACGTGTACCGGCGGACCTTATGTCTGATGTAAAGGGTCGGAGGGAACGTCGATTTACACCGTGTAGTAGATCCCCTCTGTCTCTCCAAAACACCCTCACGTTCGTCGTACGTAAAAATAGAAGACAGAGGAAAAGAAGACCAACCCTACACCAACATTACCAACTTTGAGGTCGTCGGTAAAACCGGCTCTATTATTAGAGACCGGGCTTTCGGTTCGTACCCCTTCGTTGTTCTGTCTTCCGATGATCTAGGAACTGTAGAATCTTACGATCCACCTGGACACCTATATTCTTCATTCGATCCTAGAACAACTTTGGTAAAACTAAACCACAAGAAGACAGAGAGTGTTGGTTTGTTAGGATTATCTAGTCCGTTTTTAAGTTTTTCATATTAATTACTTATTTGTCGACGAGTCATTTACAAAGTGACTTAATAATTTACTGGTACTTAACTACATTCGTCATGTACATTGAAACCCATATTTTATATTTTAACATTAACCAAATACCATAAACATTATGGTTTAAAGTCATATACTTCAAAGAGACATCTTTCAATAAACCATAAAAGGACTATGTTTTATCTCTTTTTATTTAAAGTAATTTTCCCTCATTTTATTCACATTGAGATCGACGTTTCACACGTAATTTTTAAGTTTGATAATTATTTTGTAGTTCGATAATGTTGACGGTAACATATATCGTAAGTCTAAATATCGGTGGAAGATCAGTGACACGATGTCTTTATCGAAAGAATTCAAATTTTCAAAACAAGTACTCAAATGGTCACCGGAATAATTTGATTAATACTTGTCAAAATTAATCTTTAAGTTCATAAAACGATATAGTTATTATCGTATTTCCAAAAAAAAGAGTAGGGATGGGTACAGGGGTGGATAGAGCTATTACTACAGTAGAATAACCCACGATAAACAAAAAGATCCAATTCTTCTCTTTCTGACTTAATCCGACATCCATGTAAGAAGTGTTAGAACAATAAGTTTTACATCAAGAACCTCCTAGTCGTGGTGGATCCTCGAACAATCATCGTATCTCGAACCTGATGGAACATAACCTTTTCTAAAATTATTCTAGGGAGTACACTTAAACGGACGTACAATTTCAGACCCTTTAGACAAAAAGTTAAAAAGACATGATCGTAGTTTACCTTTTATGGCGAATTGAAGACAATCGAGAAACTTAGAGGTTTTATGATTGGTGGATTTATTTTATGAAGATTATCGTATGACTTTTTGTCTCTGTAATGAAACGGTTGTTTCCAGACAGATCAGTTCCGATACCAAAAAGGTCACCAGTACATACCTACACTCTCAACCTGAGACTTCTTTCGACTCGCGTCTTCTTAACGACGAAAACTTGACACCACAACCTCTTCTGAGGACTCTCAGGGAACCTGACGTTCCTTTAGGTTGGTCAGGTAAGATTTCCTCTAGTCGGGACCCACAAGAAACCTTCCTTACTACGATTTCGACTTTGAGGTCATGAAACCGGTGGAGTACGCTTCTCAACTGAGTAACCTTTTCTGAGACTACGACCCTCCCTGACTCCCGTCCTCCTCTTCCTCCCCTGTCTCCTACTCTACCGACCTACCGTAATGACTGAGTTGCCTGCACTCAAACTCACTTGAGACCCTCAACCACTACCTGTCCCTCCGGACCGCACGACGCTATGTACCCCAGCGTTTCTCAGCCTGTGCTGACTCGTTGACTTGACTTGACTTAGGGATTTGTTGGATGGTTTACGTTATTGAGTCCAGTTTATAGACCTTTGGTCTTTCTCCTGATTTTAATTTTACATACAGAGTATCGTAGTATCAGAAAGGGAAAATACCCGAGTTTCGTGAAAAAACAAAAAATTGATCTTTCGTAGTCCTAATCCGAGTAGACACCAGGACTCTACTTCTTACTCTAAAATCACCATTTAGGATTCTTAGTCTTCAGTATACACATCTTGGTACACATCTAGGATGTTTTAGATAATTTGAGATTATTCAATTCGATTATTAATATAAGGAACTATACACTTAAATGACTACCAAAAGTTGTTATCCAAAAATATATTATGAAAGAGGTAATGTTTCTACAGTCAAAGTACTCGTGATATGATATTCTTGAATATAATTTTCATCTTTAACAAAAGAAGGTTTCTTTTTGGAAACGAACATCGGGACGAACTAAGTCAAGTCAAGTCAAGTCAGCGAGTCAGTACAGGCTGACAAACGCTGGGGTACTTAGCGTCGTGTGGTCCGGAGGGACAGGTAGTGGTTGAGGACCTCAAGTGAGTTTGAGTGCAGGTAGCTCAGCCATTACGGTAGGTCGGTAGAGTAGAAGACAGTAGGGGGAAAGGAGGACGGGGGTTAGGAAGGGTCCTAGTAACAGAAAAGGTTACTCAGTTGAGCTATTTTGCAAAAACATAAAACGGTGTCTAAGGGACCACCGAGTCTACTATTTTGCAGACAGACGTTACGCCCTCTGGACCCAAGCTAGGGACCCAGCCCTTCTAAGGGACCTCTTCTTTTGCCGTTGGGTGAGGTCATGAGAACGGATCTTTTAGGGTACCTGCCTCCTCGAACCACCTCCGATGACAGGTACCCCAGCGTCTCAGCCCGTGCTGACTCGCTGAAGTGAAGTGAAGTTGAGAAGTGTACTCCACCGGTTTCATGACCTCAAAGTCGAAATCGTAGTAAGGAAGGTTTCTTGTGGGTCCCGACTAGAGGAAATCTTACCTGACCAACCTAAAGGAACGTCAGGTTCCCTGAGAGTCCTCAGAAGAGGTTGTGGTGTCAAGTTTTCGTAGTCAAGAAGCCGCGAGTCGAAAGAAGTGTCAGGTTGAAAGTGTAGGTATGTACTGGTGACCTTTTAGGTATCGGAACTGATCTGCCTGGAAACAACCGTGGGTTTAGGATACGAGGACCTTAAGTCTCTCGGTGTTTACATTGATTTCAAAACTTTTATGTTTGAAACTTTTTTTAATTTTAGAAAGTCTTAATTTTATGACTTTCCTTTAATTTTTTATTAGAGATTTGAAAACAGTTTCTTACGAGGGGACGTCAAGTGTTAATGATCGTAGTAGGTCTCTTTTTTCTAACCAGAAGGCCTTTCACACTCTTGAAAATCCATTCTATACTTTAATCATTATCTTATAAGGGGAGAAACTCCCATAAATTTTTATGTAACCTGTCTTAAGGTAATACCAGATTGACACCGGAACTGATCTGTACCCTTCTATTTGTAATAACGAAGAGTTCCAGGGAAAGTTGGATTGGAAGTTACTGATCAGAGAGATCTTTATCATGAATAATATTTATTTTAACGTATCACTTTTAGTTGAGTTCGTGTAACAAGGAATGTGGTAAGGTAAAAGATTCGAAACCGATTTTATAAGTTTTATAACCTTTGATATAATTGAGAAACTTTCATCACTCTATGAACCTGAGAAAATGTGACCGTCAAAATCTAGGAAAATCACGTAAGAACTATAAAGATTGTTAAGTTTACATGAATTTTCCAATAAAAGGACGGTCAAGTTGTATAGTCAAACAAAGACTTAATTTCCGAAACAAATTGTAGACTCAGTTCTGATCCTGTTATGTAGTCTCTAGACAACGAACTTACGGTCCGACTGTTTAAATGAATAGAGTGTTTAAAACCCACTGATTGGTAGGGTAAAACGGACCCTGACCTCACGAATGACACTGTGTATTGAAATCAATATTTTGACTCTGTTGTACAGTGAGATGTTAAATCGTTTTGTGGATAGTCACACACACGCACACACACACACACACACACACACGCACAAGTGTGTACAAATGGTAATAGTAAAAGTACACCCAAATTTCAGTAAAATCTCCCCTCTTATTATTGGTTTATATTTCGAGAAAAGTTACCTACACGATACATTACTTAACACGTCAATTCAGTAAATCGTTGAGTAAAAAAATTTTTTCCTATTTCAAGTTATCGGTACCACCACACCAAAAGTCAGAGAGTCAGCACAGACTGAGAGCCGTTGGGGCCCCTGACATCTGGTAGTCTGAGGAGACGGGAACCTTAAAAGGTCCGTTCTTATGACCTCACCCCACGGTACAGGACGAGGTCGCCTAGAAGGACTGGGTTCCTAGCTTGGGTATAGAGAACGAAGAGGACGTAACCGTCTACCTAAGAAATGGCGATCACGGTGGAGTCTATCTTTGTAGAATAGACGTGGCGTATGTCCACTTGTCAAGAACTTTACTATAAAGGGAAGTTCAGAGTCATTTGGGTAAAATGTTCTCATTTAAGTAAAATTAGTACACTCCAACTGTGTGACTTGTAGTCTGTGGTATGGACCACCCCCTGTAAAAGACCCTACTCACTGGGTAGGGTACATTACTTTCACTAAAAATGACAGACCAATTAGAGTAAAAAAGTTTTACAAGTATTTTAACATCTAACTCGACATGGACTTATTGTGATTTGTCATTCTATTGACTATGACTTAATAAGTTGAATTGTTGAAGAATCTGGTTTTTACAACGTTGTTACATCCCCGTGACTAACTTAGTGACTTTTAGGTACTTATCTATTATTAAAAGGTTTTTTTTTTTTTTTTCTCTCTCTCTCTCTCTCTTTCATCGGAGGTTGAATATACAGTAGTAGAACTTCGTCAATAATCCAGTGGAGAAAGGAAAATGTTACCCGAAGGGTCCACCACGTCACCACTTCTTAGATGGACGGTTTTGTCCTCTGTATTCTCTACGTCCAAGCTGGGGACAAGCCCTTCTAGGGGACCTCCTCCCGTACCGTTGGGTGAGGTCATAAGTACGGACCTCTTAGGATACCTGTCTCCTCGGACCACCCGATGTCAGGTACCTAAGTGTTTCTCAGCCTGTGTTGACCGGTTGACTCGTACACCATTCAAGGAGACTCCACAACCTCTTCTGAGAACTCTCAGGGAACCTGACGTTCCTCTAGGTTGGTCAGGTAAGACTTCCTCTAGTCGGGACCTACAAGTAACCTTCCTTACTACGATTTCGACTTTGAGGTCATGAAACCGGTGGAGTACGTTTCTCAACTGAGTAACCTTTTCTGAAACTACGACCCTTCCTAACCCCCGTCCTCTTCTTCGCCTACTGGCTCCTACTCTACCGTCCTACCGTAGTGACTGAGCTACTTGCCCTCAGACTCACTTGAGACCCTCAACCACTACCTGTCCCTCCGGACCGCACGACGCTAAGTACCCCAACGTTTCTCAGTCTGTGCTGACTCGCTGACTTGACTTGACTTACCCTTTTTCATTTAAAAATAGGACGTAAAGGTCATTCTGACATAAAGTATCATTGAAGAGGGGTGGTTTTTTTGAAGTACACTACTCTCTTTCGAAATAAAATGTCTTCATACGATGGACAATTCTCTTCTCCTTCCTGACTTAATCTAAAAAATTTTTATTAAAATAAATAAACCCCGACACGATCCAGAAACAACGACACTCCCGAACAGAGATCAACGTGACTTAACCCCGATGAGACATCAACGCCACTCACCCGCAGTCATCAACGTCGAGTCATCTACACCAAGGGCCCGAGATCACCTACCCGAGTTACCAACACCATGTACCCGAATCAACGAGGAGTTGTACACCCTAGAAGGACCTGGTCCGTAGTTTGGCGACAGAGGAAGTAACCGTCCGTCTAAAAAATGGTGACTCGGTGGTTCCTTTGGGAACTTAATCTGAAATTAGTAACAGTTAGGGATTACTTTAATAACTGGGTCCCGTTCCTAGCGGTTGATCACAATTTTCGTAATTCACGGTACCAAATGTCCCTTAGACTGAAAGTGTCCCACGGCTTCATTGTGGTGTCTCTAAAGGAGGGTCGGTGTGTTATTTACATTCGTATTTTTTTTTTTTTACATTCGCATTTAAAAACCTCCCTAGTCTAAAAGTAGTGGATTACGTCACCAGTGTAAATCGGGGTACTTACCCCTTGGTAGTCTACGGCACAGAGGACTACACTGGGCGTTATTTCACATTTGGTAACCGACGTCTTATAAGATCAGTCTCACAAATTGTACGTAGGTCGTCTCAAAATCTGGATTAAAAGTGTCATTCTTTTATCTCCCTTACCCCTTTCAAGTGACTGACGGGGACTTCCGTGGGTCTGTCTACTTCCACCTAGTAAGAAGACCCTAGGAACCAGACCCTTTCATTACCTTTTTTTAATCTTTACTAAGATGTAATCTTCTTTTGATTCCCCACATTGTTGAAATAAGTTGTACACCCGGACTTCATCTGAGTTTAAACCCGTTAGATCCAGATTTCACATAAAACCCCCTTTATCTCCTTTAAATGTACACCTATCTGATAATCTGTTTGTTTTCAAAACTTAATATTTCCATTTCAAGTAATTGGATCTCTTAGTCCTATACTTTGTTGAACGTTTCATAATAAAGTAGAAGTATTTATGTGTGTGTACCATGGACTTTTACATTGGTTTTACTATAATTTCTATTAGAGGTCACCATCCTTAAGTCACGAAAATAAAAGAATAAAAATAGAATAAAAAACAGAAAGAGTTCCTTGTATATGTCGAAAACATTGTTATTGTGAATAAACAAATAATTTTTTTTTTTTTTGTTTTCGTGTGCGACTTCGACCCGTACGGAACTAAGTTACTCGAATTTCAAAGTCTGGAAAGACCATGGACCGTGATAATGACGTTATTTAAATTTAAGGAAATTTGTCTCTTGAAAATTAGGGTCCTTTTCTCATGACCATTTCTAAACGAGAAGAGGAAGAACAAAGGACGATTATTATATAGAAGACTACCATTTCCTTAAGATAAAATTACTTTTCTTCTGTTTTTATCTTCACGCCTACCCTCCTTTAAACACGTCTCCTTTACCCTTCCTTTCACCCCTCACTTTCCTCCCTGTCCACTGCAGGCAAAAGTCCAAGACTCTACTTGTTTACCTTTTCCGGTGGTGAGGTGGGTCGTCGGTGTCTGGTAAGGAAGACGTTCGGAACAGACAGAAGGGTAGACACGTGTCAGTAATTTTTTTTTTAATAATAATAATAAAACCGGCACGACCCAGAAGCAACGACACGTGTCCGAAAGAGATCCATATCACGAGCTCCAAGAGTAACGACACCGAAGAGAACAACACCCCGTGACCGAAATCCCGTGTACCCGAAGTCATCAACACCGAACACCCGATTCAACAGGGTGCCGTGCACCCTAAGGGTCTGGTCGCTAGCTTGGACACGGGGGACGTAACCGTCCGTCTAAGGGTTGGTGACTTGGTGGACCCTCAGGACACTTGTCGGTGAACAGGGATATTTGTTAGAGTTGTATCATTATACTTGATGTATGGGTCAATAGACCAAGAGAGGTCTGAGTAAAAGGACTCTCATTCACTGTCTAGAAACTTTGGAGACTTAGAGTTCTTAAATTGTGTTGTAGACCTTGTCTTACCAACGAATATGTAACTGTGAAAACCTCCTTCGCAAGGTTCTTTTGTATTTGATTATGAATGTTGTCAGGTTCTTTTACGGGGTCAGTGATTATAATGCAGACATATACAGTGGTTTTAATTTCTTTGTGTAAAACTTCAATTACTACAGGTTTTGTCGGTCTGTTTTAAGAACGGTTCTTCAGACGTACGTACGTACGATTCAGTGAAGTCAGTTCAGGCTGAAAAACGCTGGGGTACTTGACATCGGACGGTCTGAAGAGGCAGGTACTCTAAGAGGTCCGTCCTTATGACCTCACCCACCGACACGGACGTCTGGAGTCCTTTAGGTACGGGGTGTTCTAGTCGACTACTAGAGTCTATAAAGTCAGAGACGAGAAATCTAAATTCTGGTGTCTCCCGTCGAAGACGTTCTCCCTTGAAACCAAAGACTCACACCTCGTAAGTCTGGGGTCCATAGGAGTTCGCGGAGGAGGCAGACCGACCCTTCCGTCTCAACTCAGGATGACTCATCCAGGTCCGGGACTGTTGTGACACTGAAGGACACAGGTGTCGAAAGTAGGGGTCTACACGACTGACTGTACGACTGAGGACTGAGGTAATGACTCCCAGGAGTAGGTATTTTTCCGACCGTGAACCTGACATGAAGTCAAGTGAAGTCAGTGCGTCAGTACAGGTTGAGAAACGCTGGGGTACTTAACGTCGTGCGGTCCGGAGGGACAGGTAGTGGTTGAGGGTCTCAAGTGAGTTTGAGTGCAGGTAACTCAACCACTACGGTAGGTCGGTAGAGTAGGAGACCGTTGGGGAAGAGGAGGACGGGGGTTAGGAAGGGTCGTAGTCTCAGAAAAGGTCACTCAGTTGAGAAGCGTACTCCACCGGTTTCATGACCTCAAAGTCGAAATCGTAGTAAGGAAGGTTTCTTATAGGTCCCGACTAGAGGAAGTCTTACCTGACCAACCTAGAGGAACGTCAGGTTCCCTGAGAGTTCTCAGAATAGGTTGTGGTGTCGAGTTTTCGTAGTCAAGAAGTCACGAGTCGAAAGAAGTGTCAGGTTGAGAGTGTAGGTATGTACTGGTGACCTTTTTGGTATCGGAACTGATCTGTCTGGAAACAACCGTTTCATTACAGAGACAAAACTTATACGACAGATCCAACCAGTATTGAAAAGAAGGTTCCTCATTCACAGACAATTAAAGTACCGACGTCAGTGGTAGACGTCACTAAAACCTCGGGGGTTTTTAATTCAGACTGTGACAAAGGTGACGAAGGGGTACATAAAGGGTACTTCACTACCCTGGTCTACGGTACTAGAATCAAAAGACTTACAACTCGAAATTCGGTTGAAAAAGTGAAAGGAGAAAGTGAAAGAAGTTCTCCGAAAAATCAAGGAGAAGTGAAAGACGGTATTCCCACCACAGTAGACGTATAGACTCCAATAACTATAAAGAGGGCCGTTAGAACTAAGGTCGAACACGAAGAAGGTCGGGTCTCAAAGAGTACTACATATTCAATTTATTCGTCCCACTGTTATATGTCGGAACTGTATGAGAAAAGGATAAACCTTGGTCAGACAACAAGGTACAGGTCAAGATTGACAACGAAGGACTGGACGTATGTCTAAAGAGTTCTCCGTCCAATCCACCAGACCATAAGAGGTAGAGAAAGTCTTAAAAGGTGTCACATAACACTAGGTGTGTCAGTTTCCGAAACCGTATCAGTTATTTCGTCTTTATCTACAAAAAGACCTTGAGAGAAGGAAAAAGGTACTAGGTCGCCTACAACCGTTAAACTAGAGACCAAGGAGACGGAAAAAATTCTGGTCGAACTTGTAGTCCTTCAAGTATCAAGTGCATGACAATTTCGGACCGAACCTCTTAAAACTCGTAATGAAATGATCGCACACTCTACTCACGTTAACACGTCATCAAACTCGTAAGAAACCGGAACGGAAAGAAACCCTAACCTTACTTTTGACTGGAAAAGGTCAAGACGCCGGTGACGACTCAAAAGGTTTAAACGACCGTATAACTCACGTCGTGAAAGTGTCGTAGTAGAAAGTCCTAAACTTTATCGAGTTGACCTTAAGGTAGTGGAGGTGATCGAAACGAGCATCACTACGAAAGATTCCGGGTGAACTGAAGTGTAAGGTCCTACAGACCGAGACCCACTCACTAGTGTGATAGCACTAATGGACCCAGCACTTCTAGAAAAAACATTTCAAGAAGATACATAAGAACGGTGNAAGTGCATGACAATTTCGGACCGAACCTCTTAAAACTCGTAATGAAATGATCGCACACTCTACTCACGTTAACACGTCATCAAACTCGTAAGAAACCGGAACGGAAAGAAACCCTAACCTTACTTTTGACTGGAAAAGGTCAAGACACCGGTGACGACTCAAAAGGTTTAAACGACCGTATAACTCACGTCGTGAAAGTGTCGTAGTAGAAAGTCCTAAACTTTATCGAGTTGACCTTAAGGTAGTGGAGGTGATCGAAACGAGCATCACTACGAAAGATTCCGGGTGAACTGAAGTGTAAGGTCCTACAGACCGAGACCCACTCACTAGTGTGATAGCACTAATGGACCCAGCACTTCTAGAAAAAACATGTCAAGAAGATACATAAGAACGGTGGAGAAGAATTATAGAAGACGAAGACAATCCAGGTATGGTAAAGACAGGAAATAACTCGGGTAGAAACGTACTTTACAAGGGAGCCATAGAGATTAATCCAACCACATAATTTACTTCGTGATGAGCACCTTCGGGGTCTTGTTACGGACGTGGGTTCCCGAGACAATGTCAGTCGAGAGCATGGACAATGATAAGATAGAGTGTCGCTCCTAAGGTAGCAGGTGGGCGACCCCGGTGCTCGGGAAGGTGTCACTAGACCCTACAGGTGCTGACGGTAAATACTGACGAGACAAGAGTCTTCTATCTTTGTTGTCGGTACCCGTATTTTATGTCCGGAGAGGAATAAATCGGAAACGGGTAAAGAACCGGCATAACACTGAAAGTGACAAAGGAATCATAGAGGAGTCAGTCACGAGTGACCACAGACTAAGAAGTATTGGGGGACCTGACAACGGGTGGTCCGAGGAGACATGTACCCTAAGAGGTCCGTTCTTATGGTCTCACCTAACGGTGTGGGAGGAGGTCCCCTAGAAGGGTTGGGTCCCTAGTTTGGGTCCAGAGGACGTAACGTCCGTCTAAGAAATGGTAGACTCCGTGGTCCCTTCGGGTCATGTAGAAGTTGAAGTCGGATTTGGTGTCATGAAACAAGGGGAAGAGGTCCTACACTAAAGGTACTCTTAGATGTCAATAAACTTTTGCTTTTGGTATTTTGTGAGAATTAGACGGGGGAAGTCCATTTCTACTGTAAAGTGTTGTTAACGTTTTCATTGACGAAAGATTTTGTGTACACTAATTTTTACAGGGGAAGTACCACACTAAAATAAGGACCTTTACTGACATAACGGTTACCTTTGAGTAGTGTAAAATTTTTAAACCTTTGTCTTAAAAGTTTAGACAAAATTTTGAAGAGTTTCTCAAAGTCGTTTAATAATTTCAGTTAAAAAACTTTTATTTTTACATTGTGAAATACTGTTTAACTGTTCTTGACTGTCTAGAGTTTCTTGTGAATATTCGGACTGAAGTCGGTTTTGCAAATATATTAAACACCTATCCTGACTTTTGTCCATTGTTTACGTCAGTCTTTAAGTGGAGAAAACGCACTTGGATCGAACAGGACTTACCGTAATTTTTGTTCAGAGAGTAATTGGACTTGAACTCAGGGTTAGAAATTTAGTAATAATTTAGATCTAAAAATTTTTTATATATTTCGTTAAGTTTATATATCGAAAGTGATTTTTATCGGACAAATAGTATAGTTATTAATAGGTAATTGTCACTGTAAAACAACCCTTGTTTTTCATAAAAACATAGTAGCTCTCTATTTTGTTTTAATAAAGTTTTATAACAAATATAGTAAAACGGAAAATCTTTCGAAACAAAACACACAAAATGATAAATGTACTATATAATCGTATTATCAGGTATATATGTCACACATTTATTAACTGATATATAGTCTAGGTGAACGAGTTTTATAAAATTACTATTCCCACATATTTATTTTTCAAATTCCAAGTAGAGGTTCGGTCCGAAGTCGTTAAGCACTTGGCACTTGAAGGTCTACAAGTTCGACCAAAATCTTTTCCGTCTCCTTGGTCTCTAGTTTAACGGTTGTAGGCGACCTAGTACCTTTTTCGTTCTTTCAAGGTCTTTTTGTAGATAAAGACGAAATAACTGATACGGTTTCGGAAACTGACACACCTAGTGTTATGTGACACCTTTTAAGACTTTCTCTACCCTTATGGTCTGGTGGACTGGACGGAGAACTCTTTGGATATACGTCCAGTCCTTCATTGTCAATCTTGACCTGTACCTTGTTGTCTGACCAAGGTTTATCCTTTTCTCATGTAGTTCCGACATATAACAGTGGGACGAATAAATTGAATATCCGTCTCATGTAGTACTCTTTGAGACCCGACCTTCTTCGTGTTCGACCTTAGTTCTAACGGTCTTCTTTATAGTTATTGGAGTCTATACGTCTACTGTGGTGGGAATACCGTCTTTCACTTCTCCTCGATTTTTTCACTTTCTCCTTTCACTTTTTCAACCGAATTTCGAGTTGTAAGTCTTTTGTTTCTAGCACCGTAGACCAGGGTAGTGCAGTACCCTTTATGTACCCCTTCGTCACCTTTGTCACAGTCTGAAATAAAAAACCCCGAGGTTTTAGTGACGTCTATCACTGACGTCGGTACTTTAATTTTCTACGAATAAGGAACCTTCTTTTCAATACTGGTTGGATCTGTCGTATAAGTTTTGTCTCTGTAATGAAACGGTTGTTTCCAGGTAGATCAGTTCCGATACCGAAAAGGTCACCAGTACATACCTACATTCTCAACCTGACACTTCTTGCGACTCGCGGTTTCTTAGCTACGAAAACTTGACACCACAACCTATTCTGAGAACTCTCAGGGAACCTGACGTTCCTCTAGGTTGGTCAGGTAAGGCTTCCTCTAGTCAGGACCCACAAGAAACCTTCCTTACTACGATTTCGACTTTGAGGTCATGAAACCGGTGGAGTACGTTTCTCAACTGAGTGACCTTTTCTGAGTTACGACCCTCCTTAACCCCCGTCTTCCTCTTCCCCTGCTTTCTCCTACTCTACCGACCCACTGTAGTGACTGAGCTACCTGCACTCAGACTCACTTGAGACCCTCTACCAATACCTGTCCCTCCGGACCGCACGACGCTAAGTACCCCAACGTTTCTCAGCCTGTGTTGACTCGTTGACTTGACTTGACTTGACTTGACTTAGATCTACTTAAAAAGAGTTTTGGACCAAACTTTTCGTAGACACAGTCATAGTGAGATCTCGGATTCGAGTCTTTTGGAGTGAACCCCGTACATATCAACTCTAGATCTTTGACGGAAAAATTGTTCGTGGGGATGATTTCTACCAAGTACCCGATATATATATATGTGCATACATAAATATGTGTGTGTGTGTATGTGTGTGTGTGTGTGTGTATATATATATATATGTATATGTTCCATGACTTCTTTTATTTTTCGGAGGATACCCCTGGTGTTCACGGACGGACACACACCGTCAGTGCACGGTATCCGTTACTGGTAGTAGTCGACAGAGGAACGATCGGAACAACTTTCAACGTCCTTTTTGAAACGTTTAGACTGGAGAGGGGTCACATATTTGGAGACTGAGGACTACTTCTGTAATGAAGGATTTCCTACTAAGACCTTATTAGTTGGGACGACTTTTAGATGTAACGGGGGTCTTCCCGAAATTTTTACTGAGACTTGAAGGGATCCCATGTCATCTACTCTTAGGTGGACGGTCTCGTCCCACGCGCCCAAGATAGGGACCAAGCCCTACTAAGGTGTACGGAACCTTACATTCGGGCACACGGTGTTTATGACTCGGACTCACGCCGTCGATGACTTCGGTCACACGGATCTCAGACACGGGACGGTGTTCTCTCCGGTGACGTTACTTCTCATCGGGGGTGAGTGACGTTGATGTCTTTCGGACTCTCGTCGTCCCTTCTGGGTCACGGTGGGTTCTATTTATTTATTAATTAAAAAAATTTACTGACGGAAAACGTCAAAGTCTTCGCCACCGGACATAATTAGTAACGTCCTAGTAGTCTCCTGTTCGAGTACCTTTCTAAGGGTATTGACACTAAAGTAAAACAACGTCGACTCCCAGGTTCATATTTTGAACTTTTTTTTTTTTTTCTTATTTATTTTACATTCATTTGTTTGTTGTGTTTAAAATTTTGTAAAGGGGTTTACCATAGTGAAAATCTGGGTCCGTTTCCCGGTGACGGGACTCGGGAAGAAACTTTCCGGGACATAGTGTGCGTGTGTGTGTACACGTCTCCCTTTAATTTCTTGTATGCTACAGGGACAGTAAACCCTCAGTCCTTAGTTGTTCCTATGTCACGTTGAATTTTTAAGTTGTAGACGAGAACACTGATTGAGGTAAGTCCTGGGTACCTTTACCCAAACGACACACAGGAGTTTCATCTTCCACAAGTGTAGGTTTGTAACATTTCCAAACCCGATACGGAGAGTCTTGTGACCTCCACTTGTGACGAGGTTCTCGTCCGTCTTTTCTGTTTACTTAGTTGGACCGTCTGGGGTGTTTCCGGAAGGGAGTACGTCATAGTAAAGGGTCGTCCGGAGCGTGACAAAAGAACGAAGAGGTTATGTGCCGAGACGTCCAAAACTTGTAAATCGTTTAGGAACGTTATCAACGGGGACCGTCGTCTTGTAAGATGACAGTTAAGTATAGTGATGGTCCAACCATTGAGATATTTAGGTGTGTTCATTAAGTACTTTAGCTTATGGTTATGGAATGGAACTTTTGGTCGATGTAATCGCATCGTTTATGAACATAAACGAATTTTATCAGGTTTAAACAAGAGGTTTTTAATTTATTTTAAAGTCAATTTTTTTTTTAGAATATAAGTAATCAATATTAAAAAGAAAAGATAAACTTACATATTACACTCATAAAATCTTATTTTTATCGTATAATATTTATTATACAAATTTATTTAAATTGAATTTTAAAGGGTATAAATATAATTATGTGTAAGAACTATTTGTATATAAGTTTCAAAACCTGTGAAAATCATCTTAATGTCACATAAACGTTGGGAAGTCCTGTTTAATACCTTATAACTAATATTGCTATATCACTAAGAATGACTTTACGTCTGTTTTTTTAGTTAAGTTAACCTATTTGTCATTTAATACTTAATAAAGAGAAAGTAAAGTAGTGAGTAGATTTGTAAAGGTCGGGTTGTTGTTTTGTGGGTCTGTATACGTTATTGTTAATACGAATGAACAGAAACTATAAAAGGGTTGTTTTCGGTATTGAAATGTATCAAAAGGTAAAAAATGGTACTACCATATAAACAGTTCCATCTTCCTACCTTGCATAAAATAAATTGACACAAAATCGACTAAAATATTGAAAATTTATAAATCTGTATACCAGACACCCGCAAGTAAACATGAGAACGGCACCCGAGACGTTTACAATCTCCGTCCGGACTGTTTCCTTTTGTTCTGTTTTGTTTTGTATTGTCTCTGTTTTGTCGTTCGACTCCCAATCCTTCAACATTCCTGGTGACAGTAGAATTGGTTTCGAAGAATTAGTTTCGACGACCCGAAATTGGCGTGAGTTCTATCCGGTGAAAGTTGGCACGACACGGGTGAGGATATTGTCTGTTGCAAGGTCGGACGACGCCGACAAGATTTCGTACGACAAAAAGTAACGACTTGGTGAAGTTATGGGTTTACCCTTCCTCGGAGAGACCTAAATCTCTTGGACGCCTTCTACGTCTTCAGTGACTGAAAACTCACTCGAGGGTGTCCGTCTGACTACACTGGATGTCGGAAAAGTGGCGGTACAGACTCGGTACCCTACAGTATAGACCCACTGTGACTCTCAGGTGTAAGAGGAGTGGGTCCTCTTTCCGGTACCTGTCTTCCCTTTTTCTTGTGCCACCGGAGTCTACGGCACACCAAGTCACTCCTCGGTCTTCTACACGTTGGTGTGTCAATCGACACGGATGTTAATAGGTCGTTCACAAATGTCGAGAAAAAGAGACAGGACGGATACCTGGAAGTTTCTTCGCCAATCAGACTCGACCCGCTGAGTCGTTTGTTCGAGACCATAGACGGACTAAGGTGAGTTTAGGACTGAGACGGTCAATGGTTGATCCCTGTATCCCGTGAAGATGGGGAGAAAATGTTCTACCTATGTTTACCCATGAAAGCGGTTTCCTACCGACACTCTTAATATACCCAACCCAAGGATCTTCTCACACCCTCGTACGCAAGGACAACAAGTCAGCGTCTCAACACAGGCTGAGAAACGCTGGGGTACCTGACGTCGTGTGGTCCAAAGGGGCAGGAAGTGATAGAGGACCTCAAACGAGTTTAAGTACAGGTAACTCAACCACTACGATAGATTGGTAGAGTATATCATTCCCGTTTATTTTTATAAGAATTAATACGGGAGTAAATTTTCTAGACTTCCTCATCATAATCCTGTATACAGAAAAGTTCTTAATATCACATCATCTACATGTTATAATATAATCCAAGTCCATATGTTGTACTACTAAGTTATAAAAATATCTATTACGAAGTAGATTTCAATAATATTTTACAATCGATATAAGGTACACGACATGTTATATAGGAATATAGAATAAATAAAATATGTATCATTAAACATGAAGAAAATTATGGGATGGGGCAGAGTAGGGAAATGGACGGCAGAGGGGTGACCATTGGTGATCGAGTAAGAGACAAATCACAATAGACTCAGATAAAGGTTAGACAATAAGTAAGAAAACAAAATATAAAATCTGTGGTGTATACTATAGCCTGTCAAAGAGACAGACTGGATAAAGTGAATAATATTATGGGAGGTACAGGTAGGTTCAATAACTTTTACTCCAGTATACAAAACTCGCCCGGTGATGACGTCCAGGTTCTTTTTTTAGACCCGATAAACAGATAACATTCCGAGGGGAATAGGATCTGAAATCCAGTGAATTTGTCTTTTTAATTAACCGGACTGTAGAAAACGGAAAAGGGAAAGAGGGTCGGGTTCGAGGGAAGACTCGTCATAACACTATCGGATGTTGTAGTTTCCCCAAGGGACGACCGAGTCACCATTTCTTAGGGGGTCAGGTGCGTTCTCTACGGTCAAACTAGGGATTTAGCTCTTCTAGGGGACCTCTTCCTTTACCGTTGGGTGAGGTCATAAGGGCGGACCCCTTTAGAGTACCTGTCTCCTCGGACCGTCCGATGTCACGTACCCCAGCGTTTTCTCAGCCTGTACTGAATCGTTGATTTGTTGTGTTGTAGTTTCGGGTGAAGTCCTTCCAGTTACTTGTAGTTTTGTTTCTCTGTCTCTTAATGAGTCCCGGTGTTTGTGTCAGGTTCCACGTCGACGAAAGGACACCGAGACACCGGGTCTGTATAGCCGGTCTCAATGTTGAAGAGGGGACGTTGGAGAGAGAGAGAAGTTGTGAAAAGGATTTTCACATTTTCACCTCCTTCCAAGTTTCTCCGGACCTGTACCCTTCCTTCTTTCTACCACGCGATTGGAGTCATATAAATAAATAAGAATGACAAAACCAACAACGACAAGTTGTCTTCGGGATTTTAAGAGAGGACTTTGGGTCTCCAAACCCCGTATGTGGATCTTTTTCAGACTACATTCTCCAGTTCTACGACAAAAAGTTAGTCCGAGTTTAAAGACTTTATTGCTAGAGAAAAACGTACAAAAACACTTCCTGACAGACATTATACCAATGTTTTAAAAATCGTCTGTGTGGTTTACCGGGAAGATAGTAGAAGTTCCTGGGAGTACACAAAGGTGTCTACTAAACGTCTAATGACCTAAGTTCGCTAGAAATATAGTCTGTGAGATTTTGAAAACTCTACTCCATCCATACAGAGGGACACAAAAGAATTGTCCAGACTTTCGATCCGTTCCTAGTGCAGAAAATTTCATTTAAATTACGTCAACAACCGTCCTAAAACGTATGTCCACGGGGTATTTATAACTGACAACTAATAATTTTTTCTTTTGTTACTTTTTTGTCAAGTTTAAAACACCCTGAAAAAACCATCCCCTCCCGATTCGGTCTTTATCAGTAAGAATAGTTAATTAGTGATAACATGTACTGATGTTTTTTGTTCGTAGTTTTCAGTTTATAGTTATGGAATTTTCTGTGAATTTTAAATTTTACATGTATCGGAGTTTTGATAACACGCTCATTAATCTGACTAAGAAATTTGTGTGTCGGACAAGTATCCTCTTCTCTTCTCTTTCGTTAAACAGTGAGGTAGAGGTAAGGTCAAGAACAAACGCCGTCGAAGATCAACACGTTTTTCGTGAGGAGGTTCAAGTGAGTTCCATTGATTCTAGTAGAAACGTCTCCTCACATAATGTATCCCATGACCGATTCAAGGAAATTATATCGTTGAATTTCTTCTCCTTCAAACAGGGGGTCATCTCAGGTCTCGATTCATCGGATCCACCTCACCCCTCTCTCTCCCCCTTCCCCTTGTTTGTACCACCACCAAATCAGTCAGCGATTCAACACAGAACTAAGAATCCTGGGGCACCTGACATCGGACGGTCCGAAGAGACAGATACCCTAAGAGGTCCGTTCTTATGACTTCACCCAACGGTAAAGGAAAAGGTCTCCTAGAAGGGTTCGGTCCTTAGTTTGGGACCAGAGAACGTGACGTCCGTCTAAAAAATGGTTGACTCGATGTTCCCTTCGGGTGGACCCCAGTTTAGATCAAACGACAGACAAAGATTCCATTCTCATCAAAGGTGTAGAAATTTACCGACCCCCCTATTTTTCTTTCTATCGTATAAAGCACCGTGTACTTTTGAAATATGTTAAGTTAGAAGTCACAGGTAATTTATTTGAAAATGTCCTTGTGACTGGGTGTTGAGTAAGTGTCAGTTCATAATAGATGGCGATGAAAAACCTGATGTTTACCGTTTTATCTTGTCTCTCCAATACTGGATGTTTCGGATTTCGTAAATAATAGACCGGAAAATGTCTGTATCATACGACTCGGGTCCGGTCCCTCGAGATTGAGTCCACCAGGTAGGTTCCGAGGTCCAAGAAAAGTAGAACGGGAACCGAGGAGGTAAAATCTCTAACAAAAGACTAACCGTCTAAGTCCGGTGAGGGTGTAGGTACGGGGTCGGGAGGAATTGTTTCTTGTTAATTTTTCTTCCCGTTTGCTTTAAAGAAAAAGTCGTACCATTCGTCTTTAACGTGAATAGTCAAAACAAGTGTTCGAAAGGAACCCACTTGAATAAGTCCATAGGATGTGTCAAACGACATGTCGTCTTTGATTGTGTGGTGACATTTAGTGGGTACATTTAGTAGGTTATTTAAAAAATTCTTTCTAAGATGGGTCTCTACTTTTGTTCCTCCGACTTTCACTTTCGTCCCTCCCACCTATCTCCTCCCCCACCTCACTTGGTTTTTGAACTATGTCGGTACCTCATACCTAACATTAATTTAGAATTTTAGATAACTCACGGAATTCAGGTAAAATCCAAGGTTTATACCTCTCAGTAGGAACGAATACTACTTTTCAGAAGTGCTATAAATAATTTTACCGGTGAAAAACTACACTTCCGTTTAACTAAAAATTCGATCTTGAAGATGTTTCTTTAAGAGTATAAAGTTACGTGTACAACTCCTGTTTTACAAAAGGTCCAAGAGGAGTCCTGGGTACGTCATTTCTGTCTTTTATAAGACCTTAGTTCTCTTTTCTACTTCGGAGTCAATCCCGAGGTCTCAATTGAAGGTCAGGACAGAGTTCGAGATACTCCATCTTCTTCTGTACTTGAGTGGGTCTAGAGTCGAGACGACTGACGAATAGTGTTCATAAAAGACATGAACATACATGCATTATAAAAAAATTAACGTCACTATTGTAAAAACGTAAAAACAGGTTCACTTGAACGGATTAAACGCTAGGATAGTTTCCAGGAGAAGAACTACACGACAAACCGCCCCCC
>SJYO01045292.1:34753692-34975955 GCA_006410555.1 Capra ibex
CCCCCCACGCCCCCCCTCTAATTAAGTGTAAGATACTCATAAATACATTCTTTTTTCTACTTAAAAGAAAAAAGTTTAGTGACTACCGCCCCTGAGTAGTGAAAATGTTTTTTACAATACAACGACCACCAACCAATAGTGAACCATACAAACCTCTCGAGGTTAGTCGACATAAGATAGGATCTCTTATACCGACGGACTTTAATGAGAGAACAAAGAATCGTCCTACTTCGTCTTTTTTTCTTTGTTTTGGGTTTGGCCGTTGAAGTAAGATCTTGTCATGACTTAATCGGAAGAATTACTCTTGGTATTGGTCCGACGTGTATAATGATAAGATTATGAACTGTACAAGACTTTAATCTTTGTCTCATTATAACTTTCAAAACCCTCGGGTTCTACTAAAATTTTTAAACTTCTAATTTAAATAATGTCAGATAACCCACATTGTAGAGAGTTTTGGAACAATCTAGTTAGATGTATACCTTTCCTTAAATGGTGTATATACTCTTATCAATAAAGTTTAACTACCCCCCCTTTCGAGAAAGTATTTAAGGTATCCTTATTAACTGGTAAGTTAACTTCTTCTTTTTTTTTAGTTTAAACTCAGGAGGGAATGTCGTGTACGTTTAAGTAGGGTTTTCCTAATTCCTCGACTCACTTTTGGTAAAAAAACTTCATAATCTTCTTTTATAACTGAAAACGTACGGACGATTCAACGATGTCAACACAGACTGAGAAACGTTGGGATACCTGACATCGGGTGGTCCGAGGAGACAGGTACCCTAAGAGGTTCGTTCTTATGACCTCACCCAACGGTACGGGAGGAGTTCCCCTAGAAGGGTTGGGTCCCTAACTTGGATACAGAGAATACAGAGGACGTAACCACCCACCCTAGAAATGGTGATCGTGGTAGACCCTTCGGGAGATAACTGGACACAGGTACAAATTTGGTTTCTGTTTTTGGTTTAATCCATTTTCCGTCAGAAGAATTAAGTGTGACAGTTATATATTTCATATATAAAGTACCTTTTTACAAAAAATTTCTTGGAAAAGTATTCACTTATTCGTAGATTGTTCCTATATTCGTGTAAAGAAGTTGATTCTTTATGTTTACCGAATATTTAATTACTTTTCAGAGAGTTTGTTACTCTGGAAAAAAAGTGAGTAGTATGTCTGTTTACACTACTTTTGGTTTGTATACTTTACGATACGTCGTACACTCCTTTACCTTTGTAACATCCCCATATTCAACCCTCTTCTGACCCCCATATTCTACCCCCCTTTAAAGATTCCTGGATAGCTTTAAAAATTTAGGACAAAGGGGGTCAGCTCGTTACGATGAAGACACATCAATAAGGAACTCTTTGTGTATGTACGTCTTTCTCAGGGGATGTTCTCATAAATTACAAATATTATCACTTTTAACTTTTCTGATTCAAGGATCCTCTTACGTATTCGTCTAATACCACGTACAGTATGGTCAATTTTTCCACCTCAAGGTAAATATACCTGGGCCGTACTTTCAAGAAATACTTTAGTAACTCACTTCTTCGTTCAAAATCAAATGATAACACACACACACATACATGTGTATACATTTCATGCCAGAGTAAATAAAGTTTTTGAGTATTTTGTTTTGTTACTAGACCAATATAAACACATACAGTGATGTACCTCTTTTTCAAATTTTCTTACCGGTGGAGAACCGACAACGGAGAGTCTTTACACTGACCCACCTCGACCGACTTCTCCTTGAAAGTGAACATGAGAAAAGAAACTACAAACTCTCAAGTAAATACCTCTTCCGGGAGAGACTCCCCCAAATAAGACATGACACATACGGCAATCTCAATGTAATATTTCTTTAATTTTTACCCTACGCAACCCCGGTAGGTAAGAGGATCAAACGAGTCCTACAGAGATGTCGACCAAGAGAGTGACGAACGAGACAATAAAATGAAAACGAGAGGTCACACATAGAAATGTTCAGTGTGACCGGTTCACACTCCTCCAGACCGATAAACAAGTATTTAAATGGTGAAATATGACAAACCGACCCCTCGTTGTCAGTAAGGGACCGAAACATTAAGTAATGTAACGAATATTCATTATTGACTTTCTCTCAAATTTTCGTTATACTCAAAGTTTTTGAAACTGGTTATTAACAAGACTTTACAGTCCAAGGAACCATTATTTGGTTTTCCGAATATTACTTCCGAAGAATAAAAAAAGAAATAATCTTTCAAGTTTAATGAATGTAAATATTAATGTGAGTTTCAAGTTATCCTACCTAATTCTAAAGACGGTTTACGAGAATGAATTGTAAAAAGATCAAAATCGTTATCGTTAACAATGAACGTGTATTTTTTTTTAGAATCATCGTATTCCGTTCAAACACCTTTTGAATTTTAGACATAAAATGTGAAGTCATTTAAGTCCGATTTGGTTGTAGTCCAATTAATCTTAATTCTAATCCCAAGTTCAAAACACTGAACACCGGGTTCAAAAGCCAAAAAGGGGGTATACACCGGTCATAGGTGTTTGATGTGTGTGAAAGAGTTTAGAAGACTATCAAGAAAGATTTTGATATTCAAAATGAAGACTCCTAATATTTTGTCATAAAGTATATGACCTCTAACCTTATATCGTATTCTTTGACTCATTTTAAGTAAAATCTTTTTCCACTTTAAATTCTACTGTTTACGTAGACCTGACACCTAATTTTCTTCCTTAAAGAGAGAACGTATCTTCTACTGTGGACGTTTTTATTTTAAGACCAGATAATGTGTCATATGTGAGCAAACATATAATCTCTCCCTAAAAGGTGTGATAAAGTGAAATTTTACCTGGAAGGTGACAAGAAAAAGTAAAAATTTTACCTAAGGTTACTAATCCGATGTCAGATTTCCTTAATGGTACATAATTAAAAAGTCCCTGAACTCTGGCTCCACATACAATAAGGATACTGTTTAATTTTTGTAAAACGTCTTTCTGAAAAACGACACATATAGTCTAAATATTACTAGAATGTACATTTTTACGGAGTTTTTCAGTTTTAGGAAGTTTATGTAAAATGTAAACTCATTTATGTCAATTCTGATTTGTTACTTTAAGTGAACAGGAGATGATCTGATTTATGATGTTCTTTGTCAATCCATTCGTCATCTTATGACACTTTAACGTTCGTTGACGTACGTACGGACCACGGAATAGGTCGTGTCGACTGGTTTTATATATCGTCTCCCCGCACAATGTCGGCTAAGTTAAGGTAATATATACCGACTACTGGTGGTAGTCAGTGTGTCAGGAAACTTCTCTTGGTCGGAGAAGAAGGATACTTAATATTTGACCTAGACGAAAACAACACTTTGAATGAGGGACGTTCAGTCACCGAGCTTAAAATACCACATAGGGACTGAAGTTCAGGGGTGACGCTCCAGACATCTGGGTACTGATGTGACTTGGGTGGGATGTTTTCAGTTCACGTCGCGGGTCCCGTTCTACGCTCTCACGGTGTTTGCGTAGACCTTTGCCCTTGTTTACTATGATAAACAGACGGCCTACGTGTGTTTAAATTTGGTAGCGGGGACAGACGAAATCTGGCCCCGTGTCAGCGCATAAAGTCCCCTATTGTATTACCTTTTAAGCCCCCACTGGTCACGACCTTTGTTACCGAAATCACATGCAAAATTGGTGAAGGTCGGTGTAATTTTCCTTCTCCGAACCCACCCGGTGGCGCGGTCCGACCGGTCAGTGGAAATCCCCTCTTTTCTTGTTTACTACAGTATTGAAAGTCCGAACCCCCTTTAGATGAAAGCGAGAATTTTTTTTTTTTTTTTTTTTTTTTTCCTACTTGCCACAGCGACGGCGTCACCCCGGGCGCCGCTCTTGCGCGCGGCGCAGCACCCCTGGTATGTCCAACGGTCTTCGGGGTTGAAGTTATCATGGATTTGGTGTCGAAAGCGAGGAGAGTATAAACTCCGCTACCACCCTTCCGTTTAAAGTGGACATTCTCTTAGACTATCCTCAGAGAGAGAGGAACGTAACACCGGTCCGAGCCCCAGGAAGGCTCAAGGTAGGGGAAACGAGGTGCGTCCAGCGGCGTGAGCGGCGGAGAAGGTGTGGACCCAGCGGCACCCAACGCGTGAACCCGGGCGGAACTGGGGCGGAACGGAGGGGGAAGAGGTCGCGACCGGGACCTTCCACTGAGCACGGACCGAACCTCCGTCGGTCCTGGCGTCTTCGGATTCCTGTGCTCTTTTCCCGTGTTTGTGGAAGACGCTAGGCGAGAGTGCGCAATCTCCGTGTTTGGCTCGAGATCGATTGGAGTGAGGTCGAGTAGCGCTCCCCTTTTTGTCCCCACCCCCCGCGCAGCGTCCCGGGAGAAGACGGATCGGTGCGCACCGCTTTAAAGGCCGCGAGGCCGGTCGCTCCTGTGTCCTACGCGTGGCGTCGGCCAGCCGAGGTCTCGGACTCGGCCCTCGATGACGTACAAGAGGTTAGCGAGGGGCTTCCCTCTTCCTTTAGCGGAGAAAACGAGAGACGGACGCTCCGGCTCCCTAGACCCTCGGCCCGGGCTGACCTATCCTTAGAGCCCGGACCCCTAGGGGCCGCCGTGGCCGACGCCGTCGAGGAGACGCCGCTCCCAATTGTCTCCAGGGACGCCACCGAAGGAAAGCGACCGGGCCCTTGCACATATGGCGCGGGCGTCCTACAAGCGACCGACCCGACCCGTCAGTCCTTTGTACTCTTCCGGAGCGATAAGGACAAGGGCCCGGCGCGCGCGGCCAGGCCCATTTATTTCGGCGCTGCGACCGCCACCGCCGCCACTCGCGCGGCCTCGGGCGCGCCTTTTGTACGCCGCCCCTACCCTCGTGCAGATCGGAGCTGCGCCCTCTCGGTCGGCGAGACGGCGGCCGTCGCCCGGGGTGGCGCTGTCCATGTCTGGGCCGGCGCGGCAGGGGCGCGTCCCGGCGCCCTTCCCTCCGAGGGAGGGGAGAAGTCGTCGGGGAAGGGAGACGCGGGACGCGAAACTCGAGGGCCGGGAAGGGGGTGGAGGGAGACTCCAGGAAGCCCCTGCGCGGCCCCTCCCCCCACCCTCCCCCCCACCTCCGCCGGCTCCGACCGACCTCCCAGACGCTCCTCAGCCTTTCGGGTGGACCAACGCGGGGGAAACGAATTTTAACAAGCGCCCCCAACCCGCTCCGCCTAGGCTTCCCTCCCGAGAGGGGTTTGGTGTCACCTCACTTAGACCCATTCACCCCTTCGCGCCCTAGGCTCTCCGCCGTTACCCCTGGCGCGCCCCGGGGGGCCCCTCCCAATCCTCTCCGTCAAGTGTGCTGGGGACTGCAGCCCCTGGGTCGAGAGCCGGGAAACGGCGCGACCCTAGACATCACCCCTGGATGCCCGAACCCCGTCGCCTCTCCCAGCCGTTCCGCTTGGAGCGCCGCGTTACCGGTCCCTTTTGTGCGGCAGCGTGTGTCTCCCTGTCCCGACTCCACCCCTGTCTGGCGCCCGGCCCTTGCTGACACGAAGGGTTTGTCTCGTCGGACCTGCGTTTAGTGATTCACGTGTCTAACATTTTCTTTTTGTTCCGCGAAGGCCTATCCCCTTGCACCCGACGCTCGCGCTTACAGGCGAAAGGGGCGACGAGCGACTCCGACAGACTTGGGGTCTGCATGGACACACGCGCCCTCCCGAGCCGGGACGGCATGTTGGCCGTCGGCCGTCTCCAGACTGAGGTGGAGAGGTGCTTGTGACGGGCGTTCGACTTCAAATTGGCAACGCCAGTGCTGGGATTTGTAGCGCGCACCGGCGACGACGCCACCGGGCTCCCGCCCCGCCCCCGCAACCGCTCGCACCCGTTGGCCGCACACACGGACCCCCACCGCCCGCCCTGCCCCACTCCCCTGCGCCTAGCGCTTCGCCCCCGCCGAGCCTTCGGGCGCTCGACATGGGAGGAGGAGTGGTCCGCGCTCCGCTCCTCCACGCCGCCGGTCCCCGCCGACGCGCGGAGGCCCGTCGGTGGGCCGACGAGGGCCCGCCGCGTCTGGCCGGGCGCTCCGATTGCGCGCCGCCCGTCTCCGAGGCTCGCCAGAGCTGGTCCCTCCACTCGATGCCTGAAAAAAGGCGTCCGAGATACCTCGCGCCTGGCGCTGCGAAAGGGGGGCGAGAAAATTGTGAAATAACGTTGAAGACGTTACCAAGGGGCTCTGGGGTCTTTCCCCGCCCTCCCTTTCCTGAGGCTCGAGCGCCGAGCGCGGGCGCGACGCCTTTTCCTGTCGCGACTGTTGGTCGAGACCTCCCGGCCCTGAGTCCGCGGAAACTGGACGGGCTTGGGACGCGTAGGCCTCGTCGCCCTCCCCACCGTCCTTGGAGCTCCCTCCCGGCGAATTGAGGGACTCCGGTGAATTGAAAGATAGACACCTTAGACGATTGAAAGGGACGGGAGTGGCGGGGAGGGGGGGGGGTGGGGTCCTCGACGTCGACCTTTTTTTTTTTTCCTGCGTCTCCAAAGTCGGTTTGGTGGGTCCTAGATCGTTTGTTCGTTTAGGGACTTTAGGACAATACGTGACCCTGAGTAATTGACCCCGACCGACTACGCCAGCAAGCACAATGGGGGTTAAAAAGGAAAGAAGGTTGGGAAGGACTGCTCGGGCTCACCCTCGAGACCCTCCAAAATCAGAGGCTAAGACTAACTTATTAGTGCGTGCCGGGGCGCAACAGGAGGGCGCGAAAGGCCTCACACGAAGTAGGTCTAATTTTGGTTGAGACCTTCCGAACAAATCCTTAGTGAAAGGAAACAGTCCGCCCATTTGACAAAGACCGACTGTAAGGAACGCCCGACCCTTCGGCCCCGTCTCTCCTCCCACCCATGGTCAGGGCCCTCACAAGCCCCCGCCACTGGGCCCAATGGCCCCTCGCTACATTGGTCCATCCCCTTCCGCCCTCAGGGGCCCAAGTCCACGGCGCCGCAGCGAGGAGGGGACCCGAGGCGTCGGGGCGCGGTTCCGGTCGAAGCCTGAGCCCTGCGAGGCCTGATACTCGTGAGAGTCGCTCATTACACTAAGTAGAAATAGAGGATCTTGGACTCGGGACGCCTCGAGGACCGCCGGGCCAGGGTTCCGCGACGCCGGCGCGGCGCGCGGGGACGGACGGGCGCGGTACTTGTGCTAGCAGAAATTGTTCGAGTCGCCGCGCCACGAAAAACTCCTGGCGCCCCGAGGCCTCGCCCTAGCCCCGCCGGCCGGGATGCCGCCGCAGGACCTGTCAGGAGTGCGAGCGGGGCTTCACCCGTAATGCCTGCCGGGCGGGGAGTTCCTGTTGGACCCGGACTCTGTGGCCTCCTGGCCCATTCGAGTGAGAGGGCCCCGGGGACGGGCGGCCGACGGCCCTCTCCACCCCTGTCTCTCTGCCCCCGCGCAACCACCGTTGGGCCCGGACGCCCAGTCCCCGGGTCTCAAAGGACCCTCCTGTCCAGAGGCGGTGGGCCAAAGTGCGTGAGAGGAAAATTCTATGATCAAGATTCATACCCCCACCCCACCCCCTAGCTAAGCAGTCTTATCGAGTTTTCTCCGAGCGACCTTTGCCTCCAGTGGACTTTCGCGGGGACCCACGAGGCTTCGGACCTGGAGTCCCTACCCCCACCCCCACCCCCACTGACGGGGAGAGGCCTGGCGCTACGTCAACACGCCGACTCCTACTCCGTCTTTCCGGACGACCCCTACGTGCTCGTGGCCCGTCCCAGTCCGTCATCCCCGAGGGGGCCAGTCCGGTCGGGGCGCCCGAAGGCGTAGAACACAGTGCAGTCCCGAAACGTAGGCGGTTCCACAACCCTTCCAGCCGAGACGCGTCCTGCGGGTCCTACGCACGCGCCGAGCCGCCTCGGGCGGCGCTCGGGCCTCCCACCCACGGCGCCCGGACCCAAAGCCAAATCGGCCGACTCCCGACGCCCGCCCCACCCTCCGCGCGTTCTCGAGCGTCCGGCGGTCGACGAGGCCACGTCTCCGGCAGACGCCGGGGCGGTGCAGGCCCGCTGAGGCCCTCGCGGGGCGCCCCACCCCGCCGCCCCCTCCCCGCCGCCCGCCGGCACGACCGGCCAGGTAGACTCTCTAACGTAGTCGACGAACAAGACGACGAAACGGACAATCACTTCATCTCTAGCCCAAAGCAGTTTTACAATGATGGTCAGGAGTGCCTACCTTAACCTAAAGTTTCTCAAATTTCTCCGTTTTCGGGACCTCCAACGCCGCGTCCGCGCGCACGAGCGCCTCGCCGGTCTTGCGCGCCCGCCGCCGCGCCGCTGGGGAGGGCCTCGGCGTCTCCTCGCGTCCCGGGTCGCGGGGCCGGGCAAGAGGGAGGAACCTTTTTTCGAGAAGGACTCCAGAAAAATGAAATCGTCCACCCTGTCTGGACAGGTATGAAAATTCGAGAAGGAATACAGCACTTTTCAGGGGTTGTCACAAAACCCAATGAACAAATAAAAAAGGCCAAGTCGTAGAAAGGAGGTGTTTGGGAAAGAACCTGTCAAAGGGGAAATGAGTCTCCTAGGTTCCTATGTCCCTCTAAAACGTCTCCTTGTTCCCGTCCCCGGCCGGTAGTGGAAGAGCGACATAAGGGTGGCAGGTCACCGCTGGAAACTGGTTTCTGCTGCCCTTCGGGGTCGCCGCCCGAACTTAGGGACTTTCTTGAAAGAACCTCTCACATGTGCCGGCCGCTCCGGACCCGGGGACCGCCCCTGTCGGGACGACTCGTCTAGACTGGTGGATTAGGAGGTCGGAGACCGAAGTCCTAGAGGGGAGAGGTGGGGGTGGGAGAAAGTCATATTTCGACCACCGGAACAGGACACTGAGGGACCGGTAGGCGGGAGACCGTGACGGTTACGGAGGAGGTGTAGGCGCGCGCACCCTGTCCCCAGGTACGTCCGACTCTGCGCACGTCTGTGCTGGGGGCCCCAGCGTCTCCTCCCGCGCCGAGTGTCGGGGAGGAGAGGGCGACAGAGTCCCGGGCCGTCTTGCCGCCCTTCCACGCCGTGTTCGCCGTCCGGGACGTCCTGTACCGCGCCGGGGACTTCGTCACCAACATGTTCGTGGCGCTGTTGGGCATAGGGTGGTTCTGGCTCTTCTAAGAGGACCGCGAGCCGAGCGTCTACTGCGAGCACGTCCATTAGCCCCGGTGCTCGGGGACGGGGAGAGAACCACGCCGGCCCCGCGTCCGGCGGAAAGAGGAGGGGCGACGACCCTTTCCTGCCCGGCTCTAGCCGGCCAGCCCTACGAGGAGGCCGGACACCTACTACGCTCCGCCGTGTCCCGTCTCAAGATTACGCCCTTCTCGGAGGCCCAAAGGAGGGTAGAATAGAGACAAACCAGGTCCTCCCTAACACACCACAAGCAATTCCTCCCGTCACTTTTCAGTTCACGTCTGAATCCTCTTCCACAGGCCTAAGATATGTTCATATCTACCGATGCCTACCCTGATGATCAGGGCGCCACTAAAAGTTTGAACACATGCGCAGTCTGAGGGTGGGCCTCAAACATCATCAGGAACCCGCTCCTGCTATTAAACGTAAGATTGTTCAAGAACCCCACTACGACTTCGACGACCGGGCTGTGGTGTGAAACTTTTGGTCCGTCTTTCTGTGGGGTGTAGTCCCGGGGTACAACCAGTTCATGTCCTATTGAAAATTTAATTGGTAAGGACTGTCTCGATCCTCCATCTAACCTCTCCGTTCTTCACCTAAACCCTAAAAGAGAAGAAAAAGAAGAAAAAACGATTTACTGTGGGTCTCGTAATCGATCTTAGGTGTGTCAAAACGACGACAATTAGAAAGATGAGTCCTATTCTTCTCCGTCTAAAGTTTACCATCCCAATGAACTAGTTCACATCTCTTTCGCACACTCAAACAACGGTTAGATCACTTAATGTAACCTGTTCAAAAAGGGGAGGTATTGGCATAGTGTTCGAACCTCTTTATCCATCTCGTGAATAGTCGTAAAACATCTACTACATTAGTTCCGTCCTTCTTCAACACAAGGATCCCCATCCCTTCCGGACCTTTATTACATTAAGATATAGTTCACGAGAAAGGTAGTGTGTTCAAAAGAAAGTATTTACATCATTCTATTTGAAAATACGTAGTTTGTTTCGTAAATTGACTCTTTTTTTCCTCCTCCTCCTCCGCGATTTACTCGGTTCTTTAGAGTACGTAATATCATCGTGACGTAGTGACGTACCACTTTAAAACCAGTAAGGTACTTTCGATATCACTCTTGGGGGTTTATTTTCCCTTATAAATTGATAATCTATTGTTTCTAAAGAAAGGTCTCACATTCTAACAGGAAAATCCTTAATGATCTTTCAAACTGTTTCGTACTTTTAACTGAACATAAGTCGGAATAATTTTGACATTATACGTAAAAGACGAATAAAAGTCTCATACTAACATCTCTTTTTGTAGACAAAACGAAATATAATTGTCCGTTATCATAATTATCACTAAACGACGTCGTGACCTCCCCTTTTAATTAAATCACAAGAACCGAATTATATACAAATTGTATTTTGATACTAAAAAATAAAATTGTATTTGATCACTACAAGTTTTAATCAAAAATTTATTTAATAAGGTTAGTCTTTTTGAACTGAATTCTTTTGTTTACGTACACAAGTCTAAAGTCAAATTTGACCATACAATAAATAAAACTTTTATGTGATGAAATATCTCGACATACTTATAAAGTGAGACTACAGTTGTCATTTCGTAATCTAATAACTAATATATCAAGGTATAAATTATGAACGGTAAGAAAGTCTGTCTTTCGTTTTTTACAAATACTGAATCCTGTAAAATTTTGTACTTTACATAAACAGTAATCGTCTCTGCAAATTTAAAAATACACGTTATCAAAAAACTCGACGTTATCTTTATCAATAAAAAATTATGTTTTAGTTTAACAAAAGATGGATTTTACCAGTAAGTTTACGTCAATTAAGAAAAACACAATTCTAGAACCATTTTGATAACGTAAAAAGATTAAATGTACTTCAAAAATAAGTTACATACTTTTGAAAACGGTAATAAAAAAGATAATGTGATATCAGAAGTCTTTTATTTTACGTGTGTTTATACATTAAAAATTTACCCCGTCTCTATGAACAAATATTAATATTAACTATGGGTAAATTACTAAAGTTCAAAATATCATTTACTTCAATCAAAGATTTTGTTGATTTCACTATTTACCTTTTTAAGTTTTACATATCTTACTGGTTCCCTGGGAATATATCGTAAGTCAAACCTAGATCAATAAGAGTTAATCCGTGTTACCTTACAGATAGTTTCTTTTTATATATAAATACTTATATTTATATTCAGTTTGTACATAATTTGTAGGTTTCGTTTAAAACTGAGACACCTTTGGTTTATTTAATATAGTTACGGAAAATGAAGACCCCCCTTTTACAGTTCGACACTAGACTTATTTCGAAAAACTCGGGACCTTTAATCTGAACAAAGTCCTCAGTCCAAGAGTGTAACTTAGTTAAAGAGGATAAGTGAGTTCAGTAGTACAGAATAGGTAGAAGTAGAAGGGTAAAGTGGGGTCAGGTCATGAAAGGTACATCATTTGACAAGTATGCACAAACTTATCCAAAATTAACCCCTTATGACGACCTTAGTGGTACACTGAACGGGTCTGTATAAAGACTTCTGACCTCTTACAAAACTTTAGTCTCCTTCTATAAGACCAAACTTTTAAATACAGTAACATCCTTTATGTACCTGTCGTCGTCTTTTACTTACTTAATATAAATTACTATATACGACCAAGATGTCTTGTTCGTACATTGACTGTAATAAAAACCAAATAGATCTTTATACAGTAAAATACCGATATCTGTTTATACCTTAAAAAGGAAATAAAGACCGAGGTCTGACATAAAAAACAAATAATATTATGAGGAACAGAGACGAAGAGGATTAAATATAATTCAACAGTCGTATCAATAAATAAGTAATAGATATTCTCACAGTATAAAAACTTTCAAAGAAAATGTGAGTTATAAAGGGAAAACCAACACACCAGTTTGAGAGTTTGAAAAGTATTCTTCACGAAAACGGAATAAAACGATGAGACTTTCCATATTTTGGACTAGTCAGTAGAGGTAATTCGGATCTTTGTTTTTCGACTTTGAAATTACCTCCCTTACAAAATCCTAGTGTATTCAATGAAAAAGGTTATTTATCTTCGAGATTTCTTGTAATTTGTTCTGATGTAAAACAAGTAGGGACCTTCTACTTCGTCTCTCTCCATAAATACGTTTGAAGTAGAAAAAGATGGGTGATCTGAACAGTTGAACAGAATTAATCAATATTGACACAATAATTAGACGATAGAAGGATTATTCTATATTCCTAAAAATATTTTTTAATTGTCCTTCTACTAAACACATGCACAAAACTGAAATTGGTTGGTTTTGTTAAGGTAACACGAATAAAGGATACTGACTGATAACAAGTTTGTAACATTTTTATGTGAGAGATGAGAGTTTTATATTTGTTGAAATAACACCTTATTGTTCATACACTAACCCCAAAACACAATAACATCCTACACCTCGAATGGGTCCGTTATTGACTGAGACTTCTTCAAAAAGTTTCTTCCCGTTTACCCCCGACATGACCAAAGTTATAAAGGGTAACGAATACGTACATATAAATTTTTTATAAAAAAAGACCTAATATTCTCACTTTACTAAAAAAAAAGTCTATTGTTATGTCTCACGTTACGTTCATCTCAAACTCTAACATAAATCACTAACCTACAATTACGAGGGAAGTGAATTGATTTCACTTCACTTCACTTAACTTTCAGTGAGTCAGTACAAGCTGAGAAACGCTGGGGCACCGGACATGTCAGGTACCTTAAGAGGTCCGGTCCTATGACCCCACCCATCGGAAAGGGAAGAGGTCCCCTAGAAGGGTTGGGTCACTCTCTCTTGGGTCCTGAGGGTGTAACGTCCATCTAAGAAATGGTCGACTCGGTGCTCCCTTCGGGTTGTTGTGACCTCACCTATCGGATAGGGAAGAGGTCGTCTAGAAGGGCTGGGTCCTTAGTTTGGTCCCAGAGGACGTAACGTCCCTCTAAGAAATGGTTGACTCGATAGTCCCTTCGGTATGTGAATATCATCTGAAAGGTTTAAGAACAGTATATCAGTACATAGTAAACCACTTTAGACGATATAACATTCTAAAACGGAGGTACAACTGTATCGAAAACGAATTATAACTTACACAGACGACTCTATACATACGTCAATAGTTGACGTTCCGAATACCGATTACAATTTAAAAGTTTTGTTAGAGTCCAACCAGGACGTAAGAAAAAAAAAAAATCTTTCCCAGAAAGGGACCCAGAAACAACGACACGTACCCGAAAGAGATCAACACCACTCGTCCTCGATAAGAGATAAACACCACGTGTCCGAAGAGAAATGTCACCAAATAGAACAAACTCTCGTGTCCGAGATCCCATGAGACCGAAGTCATCAACGGTACATACCAGAATCAACGGAACTCTGTTCACCCTAGAAGGACCTGGTCCCTAACTTGGGTGCAGGGGACATAACCGTCCGTCTAAAGAATTGGTGACCTGGTGGTCCCTTCAGGAGAAGTTTATCCTTTTCCTCATGTAGTTCCGACATACAACAGTGGGACGAATAAATTGAATATACGTCTCATGTAGTACTCTTTGCGACCTGACCTTCTTCGTGTTCGACCTTAGTTCTAACGGTCTTCTTTATAGTTATTGGAGTCTATACGTCTACTGTGGTGGGAATATCGTCTTTCACTTCTCCTTGATTTCTCGGAGAACTACTTTCACTTTCTCCTCTCACTTTTTCAACCGAATTTCGAGTTGTAAGTCTTTTGCTTCTAGTACCGTAGACCAGGGTAGTGGAGTACCCTTTATCTACCCCTTTGTCACCTTTGTCACAGTCTGAAATAAAAACCCCCGAGGTTTTAGTGACGTCTACCACTAACGTCGGTACTTTAATTTTCTACGAATGAGGAACCTTCCTTTCAATACTGGTTGGATCTATCGTATAAGTTTTGTCTCTGTAATGA
Organism: Capra ibex; assembly: GCA_006410555.1. Taxonomy (NCBI): domain Eukaryota; kingdom Metazoa; phylum Chordata; class Mammalia; order Artiodactyla; family Bovidae; genus Capra; species Capra ibex. Next base: position 34,767,815 of record SJYO01045292.1, read on the forward strand.
AACAGTTGTTTCCAGACGGATCAGTTCCGATACCAAAAAGGTCACCAGTACATACCTACACTTTCAACCTGACACTTCTTTCGACTCGTGGCTTCTTAACGACGAAAACTTGACACCACAACCTATTCTGAGAACTCTCAGGGAACCTGACGTTCCTCTAGGTTGGTCAGGTAGATTTCCTCTAGTCGGGACCCACAAGAAACCTTCCTTACTACGGTTTCGACTTCGAGGTTATAAAACCGGCGGAGTACGCTTCTAACTGAGTAACCTTTTCTGAGACTACGACCCTCCCTAACCCCCGTCCTCCTCTTCCCTTGCTGTCTCCTACTCTACCGACCTACCGTAGTGGCTGAGCTACCTGTACTCAAACCCACTTGAGACCCTCAACCACTACCTGTCCCTCCGGACCGTACGACGTTAAGTATCCCAGCGTTTCTCAACCTGTGTTGACTCGCTGACTTGACTCTTGATTGATGTACTACATTTTTACTCCACAAGTTATAAAGTCATCTCACTGACGAAGATGACGTCGACGACGACGATTTAGCGAAGTCAGTACAGGTTGAGACACCTGGGGTATCTCCCGTCGGGTGGTCCGAGGGGACAGGGACCCTAAGAGGTCCGTTCTTGTGACCTCACCCAACGGTAAAGGAAGAGGTCACGTACTTTCACTTTTCACTTTCACTTCTACGAGTCAGCACAGGTTGAGGGTCGCTGGGGTACCTGACGTCGGGTGGTCCGAGGAGGCAGGTACCCTAAAAGGTCTCGACCGTTCCTACAGTCCTTGGTACTTTAAGACTTTTCAACTTACTGAATAGATTTGAGTGTGTCGGACAAAAACCGTTTCAGTTTTTTCCTTTGGTCCCGAGAAAGACAATGTGATGTCAACCTCCTACTTTCACTTTATCGAGTCAGCACAGGCTGAGAAACGCTGGGGTACCTGACATCGGGTGGTCCGAGGAGGTAGGTACCCTAAGAGGTCCGTTCTTATGACCTTACTCAACGGTAAAGGAAGAGGTCCCTTAGAAGGGCTGGGTCCCTAGCTTGGTCCAGAGGGTGTAAAGTCCGTCTGCGTGGTCCCTTAGAGACTGGGTGGTTCCTTCGGGTCCTTTACTTACTCCTAAACTCATACTAACTCATACTAAATTCATTAATTCATAGTAAATTCATTAATTTAGTATTGTCACGTAGTAGTGAAATTAAACTACCGCCAAACATTCTAGGTAAGTACACCCGTCTTTCAAGTACACCCGTCTATTCCTTCAAGTTTTTTATTACAAGATTTACAAGGTCAATCATGACTGCTCCTGTACCTGCTTGTAAAACCGGTACTGGACCTCTTAACTCTCTCCAAACTCTTTTTTAACTGGTCCGTAAAGTATGGAGGTATCACGTCCAAGTGGGTCCACGGTAATAGTTAGAGAAGTGACGATCAGGAAGACACACACATCCCCTGCTTCAAATAAGTAAGGATTGTGAATTGTGGTACCGTATGTTCTGGAAGAGTCACACATAAACAACTTACTTATCGGGGTCCTCAAAAGACAAACATCTCCGACCTCCTCTACCTCTTAAACTTCAGCCCGATTTTGGTATCATTATTATCGTGTCAAACCGTCCTTCTCACCAACCACCACAGGTTCCGAAGACTTTACGGTACCACTCCATTAATGTGGTGACGAGTATTTAAACTCCTGTTAGTAGTAACGAATTCTGTGTTTCCATCCAATTGTAACTTGTATACATATAATATATACTTAACTTATATACATAATACATACTATACCAAACACACATATATTTGACCCTATCTGATGGAACAAAATGGGTACCCCCATTTTTCTTTTACTCAATATCTAAAAAAAATTTTCATCCTAAGTGGTGTCCAAGTAAGTTATTAATTGCGAACTCATTACGCGTTTTTTTTTTTTCACATAAATATCTGATTCATAATTTTTTTTTTTTTTCTTTCTTTAAGGTCTCGTTCATGGTGGTGTGTTTGGTAATTATATGACACCCTAGTACAATATCTTTTTTAACTGTCTTTCTGTATTAGAAGAAGGGCGTAAAGTAGGAAAATTTCCGTTTATAACCGAAAAGTCCAAAAATTATAGATATATAAACCTACTCTTGTACTATAAATTTTTCTTTACAGTTCACAGTAAAATCGGAGATCTTTAACACCGGTCGAGAAACGTTTTAACACAGGTCGAGAAACGTTGGGGTACCTGACAACAGACGGTCCGAGGAGACAGGCTCCCAAAAAGGTCCGTTCTTATGGTCTCACCCATTGGTAAGGGAAGAGCCCCCTAGAAGGGCTGGGTCCCTAACTTGGGTCCAGAGGACGTAACGTCCGTCTAAGAAATGGTAGACTCGGTGGTCCCTTCGGGAGGTCTTTAGGTCGTCGTGGAATTTGTTTTTGTTACCCTGATTGACATAAAATGTCATAAGTAAAGAAACGGTAGTGGATAAATCTTCGTGAATTAAAAATCGAATTTCGACCCACAATAAACGGAAAAAGAGAGAGACCAACAGACTAACGAGAGAGAGACGAAACGGTCAACGATGGAGGAATTAACGATCTCCAAAGGTCCCAAACAAGGAACTGAGAGAAAAGTAAGATAGATGACAGTGTTGGAGTCGAGAGTGAAGACACGTAAACTGGGTTTAGACTAGAAGGAACGGGAACTTAGAGTCTACCGGAGAAATAAAAGAGTGACCGTGTAAAGTGGACATACGAGAAGACCATGGAGGTCGATTTGCAAGGGTCTGGTTTAGGTAGTAAAGTGGGAGTTTGTTAAGAAGGAAGGAGTCTTACCGTGACAGAAGAGAAGAATGTATTCAAACTATTGAGTTCCCGTAGAGATTAAGAAGGGAGAGTAAATGGAGGGTATTACAGAGACATTAAACTAAAGACAACAAGGTTCAGACATAACCTTTGTATGAAGAGGGGGGGTAATAGGGACTGTATAAGGAAGTTTCAGATCAAAGTGCTTGAGAACTCAGTGTACTTTCATTGGGGAGGAAGACAAAGTGACGACATTGTAAAATAAAATTACGTAGAATTCGGTTAATGGAAGAAAGGATATAATCTTAATAAAAAAACTTAATATCAACTAAATGTTACACAATTAATAACGACATGTGGTTTCACTAAGACAATATCTGTATATATACATAAGACAAATATACAATGTCTGTACATATATATATAAGACAAATATACAATGTCTGTATATGCATAAGGTAATATCTGTATTTATATACATAAGGAACTAAGACAAAAATAAAGTAACAAAACAAGTGTACAGTAAAAAACCCAAGTGGTATATTCACTATAGTATACCATAAACAGAAAGAAAAAGACTGAAAAAAGTGAATCAAACTAATAGAGACCCAGGTAGGTACACCAACGTTTACCGTAAAAAGAAAAAATACCGACTCATTATAAGGTAACACATTTACATGATATAGAAGGAATAGGTAAAGAGACAACTACCTGTAAATTCAACAAAGGTACAGAACCGTTATCACTTATCTAAAATCTCAATAGATACATAAGAGGATGGAGAGAATGATCGGAGTTTTAAAATCCCGTTTCAGGAAATTATACAAAAATAAGGGTCCTATATCGATCACAAATCAGACATGTCACTCCCGAATCGTGTAAACAACTTACTTACTTACTTGTCTATAATTAAGGTCATGACAATACAGACTCTTATACATTACTAGTCTCTAATATTCTCTCCGAATCCAGGAAAGACCCTTTCATTGACATACTACCTATTAAAAAATACAACACAATTGACTCTTTATTTTGGAAAAATCCACAGTTTAACCAAACGATTACGTTCTGCAGCCGAATTCTTATGACAAGCTGTCGGCCTAAATTCGACCCGGAATTCTTATTTTAATATGTTGTTCATACAAGTTCCCTTACGACTCGCCGAGTCACACTCGTCACTACTGAGGACAAGACTTCCAAACAACTATAAAAATAGAACCAAAGAAATGAGACGGAGACATTCCTCAGTAAGTGGAGTTAAGGATAAAGATTCCAGCTAGGGTGTTTTGTATTACACAGTATTACCAAGAAAAAATAACGTGTCCCATTGAACTGAAAATATTATGATATTTACTGGTTGGTCTAATACCGACAAAGGAGAACAAGTATCTAAATAGTACACAGTCTTATTGTAAAAGACACTGCAAATAATTGTAATTTTATGGTTTCCCTCTTTAATGAATCTAAGGACGAAAAGAAACGGATTTTTAATTAGAATTTATAGTTTCTATTGAAATGTATGAAATTTATAAGAAGGATATACATATAAAATTTAGTAATTTATATTGTCAACCCACAGACCCCTTTTCATGCACATTCTTGATGGATCACCATAAAAGGAAGAATCTACCTCTTTTGGGAGGTGCTTTGGTGTACTTACTGCCTCCGATATCATTAGGTCAAGTGGTAGGGCACTAATTTTCACTCTCGAGTCAGTATTTCCGACCTCATGCCGGTCTCAGTGCTCGGTCACTCCTGATGCATAGCGGGGGGTTTATGTTCTCGTCGAACAACTTAGCAATGGAATTGCTGAGAAACTCTGTGCAGTACCAGTGTTTACGCCGGTACTACCCTTTCTGTTCCGTTTCTTTGGTAAGCCCTAGAAAATCAAGGTTACTCAAACTCCTTCTCAACCATAGAGGGAGCAGTAGTCTTTGCCTTCCGTTGAAACAGATGGCGTGTCCATTCAGACACGAAAAGCACTATTGGAACAAATTCGTCTTACTTCCGACGTCGTCTACCGGAAGAAAGATGTCCACAGTTCTGTATTAAAAATATCGGACGTATAGTCTAAACGTGTATACCGGGTATTAAGTTAAACTTTGGAAAGTAAAACAAGAAGTAATCGTCTATACGAATAATCGTCTACTACCAGATGACCCTTCAAAAGTAGGAGTTACTTCTAGAAGTTAGAATCGTTATTTGTATGAATCTCCTCTATTTACAACCGAAATTCTCGTTTAATATTACCTCCTTACAGGGTCTAGTATTGATCGGTACGCTTATAAAACGTAAGATAGAAAAGAGAATTTAATAAACTGACGAATATAACTACCTTTTACTTATATTTGATGGTACCCACCGTTCTACAAACACTTCCTTTTTACGGAATTTAACGAAACCTTTAGAATGAAAATAAAGGCTTTTCGTGTCCATCCCGACCATTTATCGAAACTTTAGAAATGAAAATCAAGTCTTTTTTACTTAGTTAAAGATGGACAGGAGTCGAAAGTCTACCTCACCGTTCGAACCATTTTAAAAGACAGAACTGAAGTCAAGGGGGTCTCGAAACGTACATTTCTCACAAACTCGTTCAAACGAAGTCCTGTTTCCTAACACCCACGGGATATAGACCATGTCCATCTCAGGTGCAGGACTTTTACGGTCCGTCACTCTAAATCTTTACGAGGGGGCACTTAATTGAAGTCCTTCGCACCTCAGGTCGACATAATACAGTGTCTATTCTTTCGGGTCTGCTCCTTGTCTGTCGATTACTGAGAAGATATCTAGTCGTCACGTCGACTCGGACGTGGTCTCCAGGCTCCTCACATTAATGACGATCTGACGACAATGAGAATAACAATGTGTACAACAGTGGTCAGTCATTAACTTATAAACACTATATGATCCAAGATACGATTTATGATACGGACATGATGATGGGCCTCAGGAATCTTATAGTTCTTCGGACTATATATTTGTTATCTCGAAATATTTCTGTAAATTTCAACCAGACGACTTATATAGGAATTCCAATAAATCAGTATTTAGACTAAAAGTTCACAGATATTTATACATGTTCTATGTGATAGATACTCCTAAGTCTTCTACAACGTTATGTATAAACTACTGAATTAGGGTAAAAGGCAAACATAGAGGTTTAGACTGTTACTTTTGTAGAGGTCTACGAGTCTTTATGTATCCGAACATTCATTATTAACACAGATCCTTCTTCATTTTGTATGTTATTTTCCATTAAATCGGTTTTTGTTTTTTCAAGTTTGATAGACAATTATGGATTGACCACACCGGTCTGGTCTTGAATATTAAGTCTTACAAATAAAAGTTTTTTTCCTTTTTTTTTTAGTTCAGTAAGTTCATGTCTATTAACTATTTCCTTATTTGTCTTTTGTTTTTTACCATTTTATTTCTGACTTTTTGTCTATTTATTTAGTTCTCAACTGAGAAACTTCAGTCATCATTTTCTTTATTCGTTTTTAATTGAGTTTAATTTCAACCTTCACTCTTTCTCCTATATCGTTAGTTGTATAAAAACTAATTTTATTATAAAATTTTTGAATAATATTTCATGATATGTGTTAGCAAACTGTTATATGACATACGTTTACATACCTACTTCACTTAACGATAATAGGTGTACTTAACAATTAAGTATCATTCTTTTGAAAATTTACTGACGATTACGTCCTTTTTAATTCCAAAAATCATTTGAGTCAAGGGTTTACGAACTATTTCGGTAACCTAAAGAAAAAATTTGAAATTTCTTTATTAATTAAGAATACGAAATATATACAAAGACCTTGTATATTTTTGTACCCTTCATAGAGTTAAAAATTTTTACATTTACAAAAGGATTGGAGTTTGGTCTAATTCTGTCGTATTTCAGTTTTAAAAATAAACACCATGACTATGACCGATACTTTGTTGTACCCTTTATAACTATTAGTAGATTACAATTCTCCTTCTTAAAATTAACTCCTACGGGACTTGTACGGTTCACACATACCTGTTCTGTTCTTTCTATTTTTGTTATTTTTAATGTCAACTTACTCCACCCTATTAACTCTAGACAAGAAATTTTTGAAAAAAAGAAAAAGGAACATTTAAATACAACGGGTCATTTTTGTTCCAGTACACGGACACTTTAAAGGGGTCGCACACACCCAGAAGACTTTTACGTTCGAGAAAAGTTTCCACTGTTTTAAATTTTAGTCTCTCCCTGATTGTAGGACATGTCAGCTACGAAAAGTTTCACTTTATCGGACCGGTAAATAAAAATAATTTCGTAAGGTCTACGTGAACCAAGTCCAATACCTGATAAGTAAACGGTTTAAGATAAAAATTTATTTTTGGATAGAAAATCAATACGTTCGTTACTCTAGTGTCGGATCTGTGTATTCGAAGACCAAAGAGTACGTACCCATATTCGAAATTTTCTTGTCTTATTTTAACATCTCAAACACCTACCTTTTACTTCGTTCTCCCCAACCAGATTCTGACCAGATGATTTAAAGTTTTGTGGTTTACTGACAGAAGACACTTTTGACTGTTACAACGACGTCAACAGCGACCCAATCGTCAGTACGTACTCATCATCTTGTCCCTTAAAGTTATTTATGAAAGACTCTTTGACGAAACCAAAAGGGACCGTGTGTCCGAACAAGACTTAAAGAAGTCAAGAAAGACTAACATAGAAAAAAGGAGTGGAATTGTCGTTTGAAGATTCTGACGATAATTTGTGGGGAAGAGGGTGGGATCAAGATATCCTCATCTACTGGATGAGTCTTCTCTAGTGGAAATTTATGTTAAATAACTAAATAGACACGAATCTTTAACATAGGTAAAGAAGGTGGGTAAAAACATTCTGTCGACGTTAGAGTACTACGTAAAGTAATTTATATGCCTCCGTTTTTCGGTTCACTTTCTTTCTCAACCAAAAACCTTCCCGGTAGTGACTTAAAGCAAAGGGAACAATTTAAGATCCTCCCTCTTCAGACCTTCTAGTATTTCGTCATTAGGATTAACTTCTATAATGATCTGTGGTAGGTTCATCTATGTTTGTAAAAAAAAATTTAAAATACATCTATAATTTATAAAGAGACATTAGAAGTTAGATGGTGTAGTACATCCTTATTTTCTATAAAAAAGTTCCCGTATCGTCCGATAGTTATTCATAAGACTACCGAAGGGACAACCGAGACGACCATTTCTTGGGGGGACGGTTACGTCTTCTGTTTTCTGTGCGCCCAAACTAGGGATCCAACCTTTACAGGGGACCTCTTCCTTCACCGTTGGGCGAGGTCATAAGAACGGACCTTTTAAGGTACCTGTCTCCTTGGACCACCCGATATGTCAAGTACCCCAGTGTTTCTCAGTCTGTACTGACTTGAGAAAGAGAGAGAGAGAGACAGAGAGAGAGAGAGTGTGTGTGTGTGTGTAAGACTGTCGTCGTTAGTATTGTATCTTAACTAGTCTTAATAATTCCAATAAGGAAGATTTATCTTAATTCATTATACGTTCCTTTAGATCCGTGAGCCAGAGTAGACAAGTTACTTCGGTAGATTTAATTTTAGTGTCAGGAGAAGTAGTACGACCCAATTCACAATCAAAGAGACGACAACGACAACGATTCAGCGAAGTCAGCGCAGACTGAGACACGCTGGGATCTCTACCGTCGGGTGGTCCGAGGGGGCAGGGACCCTAAGACGTCCGTTCTTGTGACCTCACCCAACGGTAAAGGAAGAGGTTATGTACTTTCACTTTTCACTTTCACTTCAGCGAGTCAGCACGGGTTGAGGATCGCTGGGGTACCTGACGTCGGATGGTCCGAGGAGGTAGGTACCCCAAAAGGTCCGTTCTCTTGACCTCACCCCACGGTAAGGTTACCATTAAAAGTCTATAGCCTACCTCATTGAAGGGTAACGTTTGACGGGAGGTCCAGAGATCAGGAACCTACCCACACGAGAGTCTCTGTAGTCCTATTCCCGACATCGAAGTACGGGTCGAGGTAAGGAGAAGTGAGCCATCAACTCGAAGAGGTTTACCCTGGTAGACACTTGTAGACATCGTAGAAGGTCTCCTGCAGGAGCATCTCGGAAAGGATTGAACCTAAACTCAAATTAAATGGGAGGTTTGGTTCGGACAATTTAGAGGAAGAAGTCACTTCTTCTCTCCTCAGTGAAGATTCTTCATACGAACTACTCCCCTTCCTGTCCGTTCAGAACTTTATTTTACACACTTGGAGGGACGAGACAGCGACCGTACGTCTGTTCAAGGATAGGACGACAAAGAAAAGTGTCGAGTGTTCACTAGTCGAATATTTACCGATCATGTACGATTACTAATGAGAGACTCGGGGGGACGGAGGGGTCATACATTAAGTATTTAAATGAGACGAGGGACTTCCGACTTACAAAGTTGAAATAGAATAATTTGACGGACTTTAGGGAGAATTAATATGTGTAGACCATATCGTTTTTGTATGACCACCTCTCTTGAGAAAAGAAATAATCACACTTAATTGGTCTAATCGAAAGGGAGGTGAACTACTTCCACTTATAGGGACTTCGTCACCTCTAAAACTACCTTTCTTCTTTCTTTAGTAAATAAAGCATTTGGTCTGAGAAACCCTCCTTTACAGGTAAACTTACCGGACGTTTTACTCCCTTGATCCCTAAAACCAATGACCCCTTTCTGTTTGTTTCGTCGTCTTTCATTTAGACACTCCTGCGTTCCGATTTACGGTAAAGGTTTAAAACAAGAACCGATTACTACTGGGGTCCTCCACCCCTCAGCCCCACCACCACCTCTACAAGAAAAAGCAAGAGAAGGACGTATGTACACATGAAATCTTTAATTCGACCATAAAAAGTATCACTTTGTATCCCTACGAGTACCCAACTGATTTGGTAACCTAATTGGACCCTAAATTGACATTAGATATATCGTATCAAAGAAACCTCTTTACCGTCAGAGGCAAGAGTTGATGACTGAAGTGTCACGTGAAGACCCTGTGTCATGCTCCACAGGAAGTCCGTAAGTGTAGTGTATGGTTTTTGTGAGGTCCGAGTGGTCTCGGGACCCAAAATACGACCCGACGAACAGCTTTTGTCGTATCGAATTTACTTCGTCTCCCTTTCTAAATTTCTTGACGGAACGGTCTAGAAAAACTTGTGACTTACTGCTGAGAACTAAACAAAGTAGTTAAAGTCCACAAACCCCCCATTGAATTTCTTTCGGCGTACCAACGACTCTCTTCCGAAATGAGAATTCCTGCCACACCCAAAGACACAGGTACGATAAAAGAGAGACCTTAAAACAACTGGTCATTCAGCTGAAACCTATGAAAGTAGAAGAAAATAAAGGGAAAAATACGAACAGTGAAGGAACAAAAATCACTTTCTAATTCGAGTCGGGACAACCTACTAAGGTCTGTAAGAAAAGGACCGTACGTTTACTGACAACTACACGAGGTCGTCTCTTATTATTTTGGGAGACAGTGGTCGGGTCAATCACTGTAAATTTCCTATGAACTTTCCAATAGGTTAAAAAAAAAAAAGACAGAAGACAGAAAATGATGTTATTATGGAGTGGATAGTCTATGGTAGACCTTTACTCCAAAAGGTGGTTTCACTTTAAAGGTCTATCTTTAAAGTCCTGACTAAAAATTTTTCTATCTTAAAAGACAAGGAGACCTGTATCTCCTACTCTGTGTCGGACACCTAACACAGAGTCGTAGGGGTGCAGAAGGGATTTGAGGAGGAGGACAACGAAAAATATACGAAGGTCTGATTTGAACGAGGACTGTGGAAACTTATTTCTTGTCACAAAAGACTATTGGAAAAATTTTTCCCCAGAAAGGATTAATGAATACGGTCTCGTCATTGGAAACTTTACTCTGAATATCTTTAAGACTGGAAACCCCTCCGAACCCTATCTTAATATTTTTAAATTCGTACTATAATACTTGTGACATCTACAAATTTATAAATAGTCACTACTATTACCGTTTTGTGTAAGTGAACCTAATAAAGACTTCATCGTGTAATCGAACTCAAAACTTTCATTTAAAAGAAGAACGTTTTAAATCTACTTCGACGAATTTACAAGGTACATTATAATTTTCCGATTCTCTAAGCACCGTCTGTTTTTATCTTTTTCTCTTGTTCGAAACCGTATTCGTCAAACCGTATTCGAGGAAGTCCCCAATCAAAAAGTAAGTGAAAAGAAACAAACAATAAACCATAACAGCTGATTTTTTTATGTATCAGTGCTGGACTTACATCTCAACAAAATAAACTACCCTTACAAATCCTGAGCTCGGGTAAAGTCATCGAGACTCTTTTGATGAGGTTCCTCCGTCCTCCCTACAGTCTGACATATGTTCAAAAGTTGTTTCCCTTGTCCGGTAGACTTGTAGTTTTGAGTCCGTATTTCAATACCTCGAATGATACGCACGCTTCTACGTTCGGAGACCCGAGTGACTTAAGTAAGGAAAGTATATACGTGGAGTACACAGACCTAGTCAGGACAAAGGAAGAAGTGGAACGAAGAAAGTAAAGGGGTCGGGGAATCGTTAGTGACACCACCGACCGTCGTAGGCCACCTAGCGTCAAAACCCTCCGGAGTAAGTGTCAACTTCCGGTCTTTAATGACTACAGACACTGTAAAGAGTAAATAACTGTACCGTCCTCTATAAAAGTAAAGTGCCATAGTACACTCTCGGACTTTTTCAGATACACGTCTACAATTCTGAATCGTTGGGGTAAGTTGTTGAACCAAATGTTTGTTTAACTTTTATGTATCGTCGAAGTAAATCTTTTACACGTGGAAAAAATCCCGACACAACCTAGGACTGATACAAAAACAGAAAAATATAACAAAAGAGGTTCACCTCGGAATCTTACTACCGTTGTAACAAAAGTTTAAACATACTGACATCTCTCTGCCGAAGGACCTCACGTCGACATACCAAAGAGAGGAAAGCACGACTACGAGTGGCTAAACACATATAATTTTCGGGAGCTTACGGGACTTTATCATAAAATAAGGAAAAATAACAGGGGGATCGTGAATTATGTCACACAGAGTGCATAAACGAGACCTTGAGAAAAGAATTCACTTATTCAATCACAAAAGTACTAAAGCAGACAGACGGAGAATTTAGTGGTTTCTGTACATGCATACATGTACAGCTAGACACAGACACTTGTACCGTTCCCTTTCTTTTACCAGGGTTTATACAAATTTACCCAAAATTTTTCTCCGTTTGCGTCTCTTTCAATTTTGACCACCCTTTTTTGATTTGTCTTACTTCGAATCTTGATGCTCTACAAACTCTCTCAACTTTATTTTTGAATCTTTCATATTTTACTTTGCTTTGGTTAAAAGTTCAATTTTCTCACTGAAAGTCCTTTTACATTCCTGCCATTTACCTTCCCAAATCGTCAAATTTTTTTAGGTGACTTCTTATTTTTACACATCGTCTGTCCGTTTATCTTTTCCTTGAAAATACCTAAACTGAAGTAATTCATTACTATAGACAACAGATGAGTAGATCCAGCAGTACACTCACTCTAAATTCTTTGTCACGTCTAAATCTAGGTTACTAAATTTGAGAAGACAGGGTAAGTGACAGTCCCAACTGCACTGAAGAAGCCGGAAAATTCTTACTGACAAAGATTAGGATTCCACTTTAACCTCTTTCAGAAACGTCTTTAAAATGTAAAAGAGACAGAAGGGGTACATTCTTATATCTAGAGTATGTAAAAATGGATAAAAGGACAATTTTTGTTCAAATAGTCACAATGGAAAACTAAGACACCCCCATAGGGATATAAAACCGTCCTGACAGAGGACCGTAAGGTAGATACCATTAACTAAAAGACTGTGACACGTAAAGTCTGCGACATCACCAGTCAGTGTGGACCACATCAAAGTATCTTCACGACCAAGTACAGTGACGTAAATTATGACACAGTCACAAAGGTAATTCTCTGAGAAAAGTAAGGGATCCCGAAGATTTATTCAGTATTTTTGAGTTCGGTTTGAGTTTCGACCGTATTTTCCTGGAAAAAGGGGGAAGAAGACACATATTCCTTATATTCACGGATTGAGGACGATTAAGATTTAAATCAGTCCAAACATTTGAGAAATGTGTGACTGTTCTGGTTTATTCTAGACAACTGTGGAGAGGTCGAACCCTGACTCTTTCTACAGTTTTTCAAAAATGACAGACACTTTTATTGTTCTGTAAGACAAATTACTTGTACCTTCACCAAAGAAAAAAAAAGGAAAGAAAGAAAAAACCACTCAGTGTCAATCAAAAAGGGAAGACGGAGGGCTGAAACAAAGATTTTAATTTGTCCATAAAAAGATACAGTTTTAAACAGAACAACTACATTGTCTTAAAAATGAGTCTTATTTATGCACAAAAGAAGATCGGGTCTTAAACCCATGAAAATTTAAAACAAGAACAAAAGATAATCTGTAATATAATAGATATTAACACCAAAAACTCCTTCTTTTCATTATTATTAAAACAAGTGAAACAAGTTAAAAAAAGTGTAAACTTAACAAGTACCAAAAATCAAATTTACTTCCTACCGTACAAATTTACCGTCGACACATTACTTGGAAAGGAAAGAAGTAATGGGTTAAACAGAATAAAAGTAAAACGATTTCTCCTTTTACCAGTTCCTAAAAATATTTAAGTCGTCACTTGAAATTTCTCAGAAGGTCAAGTTAGGGAATTAAACGTCTAATCCTGTAACGAAACCCAAGATGCGACTCGTAACTTTACCAACTCCAAAACATACGTCCACCAACGCAACGAACCTTTACACTAGGACTAGTAACCATGGCATTCAGATAACAAAAACCGTTAAAGTTAATTAACTTAAAATAAAAATTTTAGTACAGCAATCACAACTTGAAAAGTCTTAAATCCTATCTACCAACAAGTAAAAATCTTTTGAGTACGAAAAACTATCGAATCCAGAGAATAACGACGGAAGGAAAGGGACTAAGAAAAAAAAAAATTAAATAAATAAATGCAAACCGACATAACCCAGAAGCACCGACACTCTCGAAAGAGCTCAACACCGTTCTCCCCGACAAGAAACAGTGCCACGTGTCCGAAAAGTAACGTCACCCAAAAGAAGACCTCGTGTCCGAGATCCGTGTGCCCGAAATTAGTCTTCGAACAGACAAAATTACCGACGTCACCTTTCCAGAAGTGTGCACAACCATCTACCATCTGACATTACCTGTAGACCATGGATCCCAAATACGACACAACGAGACTCTTCTCTTTACCAAACGTCTTCTAGAAATCACCAGGGACGACACCCGTCTTCAGAGAACCCCACCCACACACACACACACACACACACACACACATCGTCAGCATCGTCATCTTAATTTGTGTCAAGCCTTTTGTTTCTCCGAAAACGTTTACTGGCCACCATAAGAAGGAGACGGTACCCAGATGAGATTTCTGCAGCGGAGTAATGGACTTTCACCAGACTTTTTGCACCCTCACTATGGTTGTTAGGTCAACCTCTCACCAAACCCCTTCAATCTAACCTGAGTCGAATCGTCACTGCAGTGAGTAACCGAAGAGTGTTACAACTCAGAAAAAAGGGAGTCCGGTCATCCTACGACTTCACGTTTCTATTGTGATTCCACGAAGTCCCAGTCCAAGTGGACGTCGAAAGGGAGTCCAGTCTGTGAGACGATGCACTCACACTCTTTTCGACTCAACGTCACATCTGTAGTGGTCCGGGGTCCAGACCCGTCGTGAAACGACACACCGGCCTACCGTGACACTCAAACACACCGCAGAAGGTATTGGGGACCCAACGCTACCCCACTCTCGTCGGAGAACGGGTGACTGAGTCACGAAGCTATCTCCCTGGTGCTACCTGTAAAAACTGCCTTTCTGATACAAGGAAAAACCCGTGGTAATATATTTCGTCAGGACGGAAACTAACTCGAAGGCTCCTGAGTAAACCACTCTATTTTAATTTTACCTTTTTGTTACGTCTACTTTTCCTTTGGAAAAAGTTCACGACCTTCAACCTCTGTCGGTAAGTATTTCACCTTAAAGGTTCTTTGTCGACGAGAGTTCGAGGGTGTGGTAACGGGGACACAAACTTTAACTCCTGACTACCAGGGAGCGAGCTCGGTCTACGTCTAATACTACCTGTCTCGAGAGTCGTACCGTCTCTGTGACGTTCCTTCTTCTGGGACAAGACGGTTCTGACAGTAATACTATGATTTTACATGGGAAAACGACTCCGGTTTTAAGTCTCAGCGACGAAGGTCAAAGACGTGACTAAATCTCTCGTCTACGCATTTTTCGTCTCACCATAAGCCCTAGTAAACAGTGTACCGAAACCCCGTTCTCCCACCGATAGACCGTTCTTGTTCTTAAGGAATCTACAATGACCCAGAATGTAAAGATTTGCATTTGAGGGTTGGTCTTCAACGAACTACGGTTCACGGAAACGACACTACAGAAGCGGGTCGTGTCTCGATTTACCGACGAACTCTTGGTGGTCGGAAGGGACCAAACGTCGGCTCCGGCTTACAATAGTAACAAAACGTAGAAGGAACTAGCAGAACCAACGTAAAGCAGAGCGACATCAAAAAGAAGGAAAAGAGGAGACGCCCCGACGATTTAGAGAGGTCGACCTAGTTCCTCAAAAAAGTGTTGAAACAGTCATCACGTCAACCAAAACAACACAAAAAATGACACAGAGGACCCAAGGAAATGAACTCTGGAAAAGTCTTTAATACCGCGGTTAAGTCTAAATGAGTACTGGGTACCCTGGAGGTCAAATAGATTGGACACATGAAAAAAGAAGGTCCTCAAAAAAAAAAAAAATTAAAAAGAATTTTGCACGAAAATTTTCATATTTGTATTTAGTAGACCTTATCAGTAAAAGTTGATAGAACTTTCCACAAACCCAAGATAAAGTACCAATGACACTAACTTCGTCATTTTGAAAATCAAATATCAATCTTATTGAAAAGAGAGTAATCCTTTTATATTTTTTTCGAGTTGAAATACTAAAGTACTGTATAATGGTTGGGGGTTTATGGTAAGGATTAGGGGTGGGGGGATGTGTGTGAGCCACTTTGCGATTATCCTTTGAGTCTCTTCTTCGTCTTTCCATTTACTAGACACAAACTGGAGTGAGAGAGACCACGAAATTAATTTTACTATCATATTTCGAGACCCAACTGCGGGTCACCTTCGTACTGGTCAAGTTACATATAAAATGATATCAATTTATGGACGACGAAGTAGACACCAAACCTTTTACTGAAATGATACGGGGTTTAAAGAGAGGTCGGAGGGAAGAGTGGGCTGGATTTTAGTGGGTGAACATCTAAATCGGTGTCCTTCAATACCGTAACGGAATCTGTAGTCCGAGAGGTATAAGTGGGTCTTGACGATCGTTAACTATTACACGAGGTTTCCGGAACCCAGGAAATCGGTATTTTACTCCCGAATACTGTTCTATTAGGTATTCTTGGAAAAACAACAAATCAGAGAGTCAGCACAGACGGAGAAACGCCAGGGCACCTGATCTCGGACGGTCCGAGGAGACAGGTACCCTAAAGGGGTCGTTCTTATAACCTCACCCAACGGTAAAAGAAGAGGTCCCTTAATGGAATAATGGGAACTAGTGGACTCTAGGACACTGTAAAAATCCCTCTCTTCCCTCGGGTGTCCAATGACTTTCAGTATCAATTTATGTCTGGCATAATAGACAATCTTTGTCTTGGATCCGAGACTCGTTGATCCCCTTGTAGAGGGTCCTCATAATCCCTCGGGTCGTCCCGAGTCACGTGACCACCGTCCATCTGGTAGACAGGTCTACGATCCGGTCCTCCATCCGCTCCCTGGGAACAATTTAGACGTCCCCAAGATAGACACAGTAAAATCCTTCTGAGAGGATTAAAATATTTTCAAACGAAGGTGTCAATGAACATTACAAACATAATAAAATAAACATGTGAATATACGAGTATTAATCCGAAGGAACCCCCGAGTCAGTCATTTCTTAGACGGACGTTACGTCCTCTGAGTCTAAACTTCTAGACGACCTCTCCCCTTACCGTTGGGTGAGGTCATAAGAACGGACCTATTAAAGAACCTGACTCCTCGAACCACCCGATGTCAGATACCTCAGCGTTTCTCAGTCCTGACTCGTTGATTGTGAAAGTGAAAATACGATTACGACGATTCAGTGAAGTCAGTACAGGCTGAGACACACTGGGGTATCTGTCGTCGGGTGGTCCGAGGGGGCAGGGACCCTAAGGGGTCCGTTCTTGTGACCTCACCTAACGGTAAAGGAAGAGGTTACGTTCTTTGACTTTTCACTTTCACTTCAGCGAGTCAACACAGGCTGGGAGTCGCTGGGGTACCTGACGTCGGACGGTCCGAGGAGGTAGGTACCCTAAAAGGTCCGTTCTCACGACCTCACCCCACGGTAACAGAAGAGGCAAATACGAGTATTACTTTGGATTTCACAAAAATATTTACCATACTCGATTTCTAGACTAAAAAGGGGACGTAACTATCGGTCAACAGGATCGTGCTACGGGACTCACGTAGGTGACGAGGAGTGACTAAACGTCGCGAAGGGAAGACACACACAGACAAAGATCCGACATGACTTATGGCAGTTTGGATTTGCGACGAGGGGACAGTCATCGTGTGACGAAAGTGCTGACAACTGAAAGTGCACAACTGCAGACCGTCCGACACAGATGAAATACAAGTGAAAAAAGTTTCATAAGAGGAGATCTAATAACTTATATGAAAAGATCAACCTGAAACCTTCTTCAAACTGTTCAAGACGAATCTTTTTAGGGAACCTTTAATCCTATCGTGTCTTAAATGATAGAAATAATACAGTCCAGAAGGGTGAGTCCGTATACCAAATAAAGAGATAAATAATCCTCGTAGAAAGTACTACGAGTTGTGCAAAAACATCAAAAGGAAATGTATCCCAGACGTATAAAGAGTAATTCAATTAATATCCTAGAAAACAACGAGAAGAACAAAGATAACACTTACTGAACAGGTAATGTAAAATATTATCAGTAGTGATCTATAGGATTTTCAGACAACCTAAAACATATAAAAAGAATATAGGTCAACTTAACAGTTCTGTGTGTTTGTATATATTGGAAGTCTCTCATTGGCAAAGTCCATAAATAAAGGAGGGGAGAAAGGGAAAGAAGGTAGGAGGTCCATAACGTAGTGTGACTGGTTCAAAAGATTTTGTCACAACTCATTATCGTCACTACTGTCTGTGAATTCCCTTAAAAGGAATATAAAATGGAAATTCATATTAAAAGTGTCGTTCGAAGACTATACCAGTGAAACAGTACAATTCCCTAAGAGAAAGGTAAGGATCTAATAAACTATTCCTTAGGGGACGGGTTTTGTGTGTACATTGGTTTATCCAACGAGGAAAATAGTTTACGAAAAGGTGTAAAAAATTCTCGTAGTAGATCAACAGGAGGAAATTAGGTAGATTCAAAGAATCACAAGTCGACCGGAACTTAAGAATCCTTTTCAAGAGAAGGGAGTTCTATATAACAAGAAAATTTCTCTAAAGACCTAAATCAAATAATCGTAAAATGAATCATTAAAATATAGTTTTAAGAGTTCACTCCAAACAGACATTAAAAGAGAACAAGGTTACGAGAGGAACTTGTCAAAACTCCAATCTCAGTGTGACTATAACACCCTACTCGACCTTTCATAAAGTAGAAAAAGATGAGGTCTTTTCAATTTTACTTCGTACCTAATTGAGAAAGACCATGGAACTTCCAAACCTCCTTAAGTGGGTACTTTACTAGAACCGGACCACAAGGAATCAGGAGAGGAAAAGGAGAGTGTAAAAAGTAGAAAGAAGAAATAAAATACTTGTCAAAAGAGTTGAAAAAGGAGGGTCAGTGGTTGTATTGAAAGTTGAAACGGTGAAGGTAAGATAATTAGTTGGATAACGTCAAGAGTAACATCATAGAGTCAAAACAAAAGGTTTTTGTAGAAAAAAAGAATAATGTGGAAGAAGTGTCGTCGGTACTAGGGTGGAACTAGTCTCCAACGGTCCCAGAGACGAGACGTACAGAGATACCGGAAGTACGGTCCGTGGGAGAAATGTCTCCAAAGGATGAAACACATTCCTGAAGGGACTATGGAGTCATCCATTTCTTAGGTGAACGCTACGTCGTCTGTGTCCTTTGCACCTAAGCTAGGGACCCAGCCCTTCTAGGGGACCTCTTCCTTTACCGTTGGGGGAGGTCATAAGAACGGACCCTTTAAGGTACCTGTCTCCTCGGACCACCCGATGTCCGGTACCCCAGTACTTTCTTAACAGTGCTGACTCACTGATTTGTTGTTAATGGAACACATTTCTTGTAAACGTCTTCGACACAGGACCCGGCCTAATTGGTCTCCGCGTGGGGGTGGTTGGGGCTGAGTCCTTCCGTCGTACCGGATCGAGAAGGGAAATGACAGGAAACTGTCCATTGGGAGTCCTCAGGACTGGACGAATGAGATACTGAACCTTATAGAAGATATGGGACGACCCTCGTCGTCGAGGACGAGGCGGTGCCAGAACGGGAGGTGTACCAAACTCAACACCAAGACAAACTTAAAGGGGTGGGTGATCTACGGTGTACGTAAAGTAGAAAGTACTCAAAGAGTTGAGAAGACTAAACCGCTACCATAGGAAATAACAAAAACTCCTGACGATCCGTAAGTAAACCAAAATTTAAATGTCAGACACTAAAATTACCCCAAAACTCTCTCTTCATTTAGTTCGAATCAGTCATATGGTAGAATTTCCCTTGAGATCATGTCTGAAGGTCATTTACTAAAATAGTATTCTCTACAAAGGAAACAAAGGCAAAATGACCCTTAAACGTATGTAAATCTTAATCCGTAGTCAAGAGTTTTAGTTTCCTTTAACACACGTCTCTCCTTATACCCTTGAGGACCTTTTATAGACTACCTAAAGTACATGTTTTTGTACTGTATAATACTACCCATTCTGAAAGGTAGTTGATATCACAAACTTTATTTCGTGATTCATGTTACATCAAAAAATTTTTCCCGGAGATTAGTATTGTGACACTATATCACCGTGAACTGTCAGTACGTGGATTATTTATGACACGAAAACTTTACACTAATCTTAGGTTTAGCTATGATAAAATGAGACTTCAGAGACTTCACTTCGTACACCGTCCTGTACGATCTTGATTGAAAAGAAAAGCAGGAAGGTCACCTTTTGAATTCAAGAAACAAACTCGCTCATGACAACCCTTAAAAATTCATTTTTGTCCTTCGATTCTTAAGGTAAGTAAAAACGGTTAGAAAGGAAGATCGTTTCATAGTTATCTCGTAATTTAAACGAAATATAATAAAAAGGGGAGAGTATGAACCTAATGAAATTACTAAAAATCGATCACCATGTCTACATAAATTAATTTTCATAAATAGTTTTATTACTGTACCCTTCACTTCACTTCAACGAGTCAACACAGGCTGAGACGCTGGAGTACCTGACATCGGGTGGTCCGAGGAGGCAGGTACCCTAGGAGGTCCGTTCTTATGACCTCACCCAACGGTAAAGGAAGAGACCCCTAGAGGGACTGGGTCCCTAGCTTGGGTCCAGAGGGCTTAACGTCCGTCTGCGAAATTGGAGACTCGATGGTCCCTTCGGGGATTTTTATGTAATTATTTCATGTATAACTTTACATTTACAAGTTCAATAAACTTATTACAGATTTATAGATCAGAAAGGAGGTTGTAGAAAGAAAAAAGAGAATAAAGAAGAAGGTAGAAAGGAAGGAAGGAGGACGGTCAGAGGGATAGAGGGGCGAAGGCAGAGAAAAAGAGTGAGACGAAATTGTCACTTCAGGGAACAGAAACGAGTCCCGAGACGACAGGTCTAAGAAACGACCAAACAAGTTGACACCGAATCAACTACCTATAAAGTGACATAAAGACAGAGACCCGTCGCCATCTGAGTGGCGTCTTATGAAAAGACACTCCAAAGAAAGAAGGGAATCCCTATACGAACTAACAGGTCGACAGTCGTGCACCTGTGACACGACTAATTTGTGATTACTCAAGTTTTACCCGGCGACAAGGGTTATAGTAAGGCTCTCGTCGTGGCAGAGAACGACCTTACAGATTGCAAGGGTCTCAGGGAACGAGTACTAGACAAACCACAGACAAAAGGACCCCCTTCTCCTCAAGAAAGGGACTCGCTACATGACTACGAAACCGTGCAGGTGTCTTCGTGATCTTAGGAGGGTCACTCCTACTCCAACTCTCGTGGTGCACCATAGTGGCCAACTAGAACGGCAACCCGTGGTCGTATTTGTCCTTTATAGGTTCCCTGGAGTACAGAGAAGAGTTCCAAAAAGGACCTTATATCCCTAAACTTCCCAAAAGAGAAGTTACTGGGACGTGTGCGAGACGCTCTCTACGATGTACTCGTCCATGTCTAGGTTCGTTAATAAAAGTCTTTCACAATTCACTCCGGGGACTTAGATTCTGTCTGTCTCTTTACAGTCTTCTGATCGGACTCTAGTGTCGTGTAGGTAACCGTCTTTACCGTCGAAGACACAGTACCAATCCCTACCTCACACGACAAAAAATTAATTTATTGGTAGTGTCCAAGTTTTCACTACACCAACATTTAGTATACGAATATAAAACCAAAAGACAATTACGAATTGTTCGAATCGTTGAATTTTGTTTATAATAATATTTACATAATATATTATAATGATGTATAATAAAGTCACCTGTCAGACCACGTCGTACCGACTTACGAGACGAGTCTCAGAGTGGTCCGACTGTAGTTCCAAAACTAGTATGACCCAAGAATGGACCACCGAGACCCCTTCTTCGATGAGTGTTCGATAAATCCGTCGACCGTCTTAAGCAAAGGAATACCGACATCCTGACTCCAGGACGGGGGAGTGTAGAGTCCGAGATCTTCGACGTGGCAAGGAAGAGAGGTCAGTGACATAAAAGTTTGGTCGTTGTCATACGGGTTAGGAGGTTCTCGAACTTAACGAGACGGAGTCGAGACACCGGGGTTGGTCCTTTTTCGAGACACAAATTCCCCGAACACACTAATGTAACTCGGGTGGGAAGTAAATTCCAGTCGACTACCCATTAGAATCAAGACAGACGTCTCAGTGAAAATCACTTATTGTATCGTGTAAGTGTCTACACTGTGATCTCGCCTTCCAATATCCCCCGTCTTAAGACGAATAGGCTCGTCTCTAGTGTATCGTCCCCCTAAACCTACTTCAAAACGGAGAAGTTGGAGTTTACAAATCTGTTGTTCGCAGTAACAATCACACTAGGCAATTAATAATTTCATATTCTTTCTATGACGACATTTACGAAACCCATACCTATTAGACATTTGACTCATTAGTTTAGAACAGATTCATTTAATCAATTTTAAATGTATTAATAAATGTATATTCGTGTTTCTTTGTGTGTATACATAAGAGAAATATGGAAGTCAATCAGAACGAAGGGACTTCCCATGTATGGAGAATAGATATTGTATGTCCGTCCGTAGTCTGTTGACTGTTCCACACAGATTCCGACTACCGATCTCTCAAGGGACACCAGACGTCAATGACTGTTATCGACGACGTCAAATGACTCGTGAGTGAGACGCGGACGTAACACGAGGTGGATGTACACAATGAAATCAGGGACGTCACTAAGATACTACGTACACAACGTTAGGAATAAAACTCCTACTCTCTTGTGTTTTGAGCGATAACAATTCAGTAAGTCAGCACAGACTGAGACGCTGGGGTGCGGTCCGAAGGGAAAGGAAGTGGCAGAGGGCATCGAACGAGTTTGAGTACAGGCAACTCAGCCACTACTGCAGGTTGGTAGAGTAGGAGACAGCGAGGGAAGAGGAGAACGGGAGTTAGAAGGGTCGTAGTCTCAGGAAAGGTCACTCAGTCGAGAATCTTAGTCTACCGGTTTCATAACCTCGAAATCGAAGTCGTAGTCAGGAAGGTTACTTATCAGTTCCAACCAAGGGAAATCTTACCTGACCAACCTAGAGGAACGTCAGGTTCCCTGAGAGTTCTCAGAAAAGGTTCTAGTGTCAAACCTTTCGGAGTTAAGAAACCGTGAGTCGGAAGAAATACCAGGTTGAGAGTGTAGGAATGTACTGATGACCTTTGTGGTACGGACTTCGATGCCTCAGCTTTTTGTTAGTGTCTTGTTCCAACCACCCCATCTCCCTCTACAATGGAACCTTCCTCGTCTCGTAGTCAACTCTTTTATTCGTCTGACGTTAGTCTAAGGAAGGACATCGTAGGACTCACCGGGTCCTCTCGACTCCCGTGCTTGACCCTTCGGGAACGGACCTTGGACCCCAGATTCGTAAATGAATGACGAGGACGACCACGTGAACTGAATTTCGAAGATAAAAGCCGGTGAGACATAGTTAGATGTCTTATATTACTTGAACACGGAACTTAAAAATCTATCTGTGTAAGATTTTTATAATCTAAATTTAATTTAGTCTAAAATTCCCGTCGTGTCTGTGAACCATAAAATTTTGTTAGGTCGTCACTTAGGAAAACAAAATACTTGTTACATTGAGTTGAAGACACAAAATATTTAAATCCAAGATGATCCCAAAAGAATTTAAATTTCAATCTGCTGTGATAGTTGACGGAAAATAATCAAGACAGTAACAAAGGCGTCGTTACGGACAATTTTATAACGTAGGACCAGTATTTTATGTAGACTTTAGTGACCTTTTATATTATGACTCATCTACTTGACACTGATAGTATCAAATTTTTGGTGTTTTTACAACAGAAACACACACACACACGAGAGTCAAGAACTAGAAGGATATAATTATTTCTAACAATGGAATCCTCTCGATTAAAGTTAACGAAAGAGGTTTTGACCCTGAGGTATCGTAAGGAATTTTTTTTTTTTTTTGGAAAGTGAAAATTAGATATTAATTTTGGTTTCAAAAGAAAATTAAAATTTTCGAACAGGAACTTGATTTTATTGTACCTTGTAAAATTTTGTACCGAGGTTCAATGACATCTATGTAAAATAAATTTGGTGTCTCTGACGTCAATCTAAAGAATCACGGTCTGTCTGATGTTTAATATTGACATCGTCTTCACTGATACTGAAAGACTTACAACATCATGGTCGTTCCGACCAACAATAAAACTTCGACAAGAAGGGAAACCCGAGGTGAGTACTTACTGAATTAGGGATACATTCTAGTTTACAGTACGAATAACGGTACGTATCTTTTTTTGTCACTTCGGAGGAAACGCTAACGTGTTTAAGCCGTACGTGGGTGTCTCCTCGTTTGTCTCGTCATCCCTCCTTCTCAGTGTTTGTCTTGAACATGTCGCTCCGATCTTGTGCCACTTTGAGGTTTTCAGCCTACTTACTATTTTTATAGGAAATTTCAACTTACGGAAATAAATAATACCGTTCTTCTCCCCCTATTACAGGTACTAACTTAACATTTTTATAAAAGTGATTCCAGTAAAAACATGAATGATAAGACCATAAACCAATCGTTTAGATTACGGTCTACTCTAGATTATTATATAACACAATGAGACACATGACATCTTTCACGTGTCTGTAGACAGTAAAACAACCTAGGAGTAATGTTGAGACACTCCATTTTCACTCCTACTAATAAACCGAAAAGAGAGGTCCACCCTCCCTCCCCCGGACGACCCCGGGTCGATGGATTACCGTCTCGGTCTTTCTCCTGAACTCAGAAAGCGAAGAGGAAGTCTGAGAAAGGTGAGCTAAAATGCCACAAAAGGTAGGACCAATTCATATGAGTCTAATTTTTTTTTTTTTTAGTAAATATCTCAACTGGAGAGGTTTTGTCACTAAGAATTGAATAAACCTCGACAAAGAAGAAAACATGTACCCGACGAAACTTTGACCAATTTTTCGAAACCTAGGAAGAGGTTTTTTTTCGTGTTCGTGCAGGGGTCGGACGTGAAGAGACGTTGGTCCCTGTCGTTGTCTCGACTGAGACTAAATCCAGGTTTTTCCTGTACCAAGGACGACACCTTCTCGTCTGGGAAGACTTCCAAAGACTACTACGGACTCCCAAGATAGAAGTTTCACACAGTCTTTGCAACTGAAAGGTGTCACGCAAGTCAGGCACCAGTAAGACGGGAGGGTGTGGACACCAGGGACGAGATATAGTGCAACTAAGACTACACGTTACACCAGGACAGGAGTCTAAGATCTTCTAAGGCGGGGGTGGCGGGTCGAGGGGTGGGGGTCTTCCGTACACGCACGGGACCTGACACACCTCTTAAACCTCTCGAGTCGACTATCTCTTAGACGGACGTTACGTCCTTTGGAGTCAAGCTAAGGACCCAGTCTTTCTAGGGGACCTCTTCCTTATTCGATGGGTGAGGTCATAAGAGCCCGAAGAGACCACCGAGTCTACCATTTCTTAGGTGGACGTTACTTCCTCTGGACCCAAGCTGGGAACCCAACCCTTCTAGGGGACCTCCTCCCGTACCGTTGGGTGAGATCATGACAACGGACCTCTTAGAGGTACCTGTCTCCTCGGACCCTCCGATGTCAGGTTCCCCAGCGTTCTTCAGTTTGTGCTAACTCACTGACTCGTATGGTCTCGTGTCCTCCGGGAATGTAATCACACCAAGTGGGGTGACGAATGTCTCGTGACGAAAAGAACAAAGATTCGAGAGGAATCGGTGACGTTCACCTTGAGTGGAGACGGAAGAGACCGGGTCGCCCAGGGACCGTCGTGTCGTAGAGGGTCTGAGTACGGAGGGGGAAGGTAGAAAAGGACGAATGGCGGATTGAGGGTACACCGAGGTTTCAGAGGTCCAAGAAAGGTGTGTCATATCGAGAAAGAACGAACACATTAGATCAAGAAAGAACGCAATCGATGTTTTGAAGCGGGTCCGGACGACACACATGAGTCGGGGAGGGGTCCGCGATTCGTTTAGTCTCCCCGAACATCAAGTACGAACAGTGGAAGGACGATTCTGTAAACACTCTACTTTACCGTCAATTAAAAGAATAAGACACCACCAACAACAAGTCAACGATTCAACACAGGCTGAGAAACACTGGGGTACCTGACGTGGTGCGGTCCGAAGGGACAGGAAGTCATAGAGGGTCTCAAACGAGTTCAAGTACAGGTAAGTCAGACACTACGATAGATTGGTAGAGTGAGAGATGGTGGCGGAAGAGGTAAACGGAAGAAGAGAATATGGACAAGTAATAAAGTCCCCAGAGTCTCTAAAGGATTTTGGGGTGAGACTGACCTTATGGTAAACCTATATCGAGACCCCAAAGACCAGACGAACCCCAACACACTCAAGTCCTGAATGGACCCCGAGGAGAAACCCCATCTGAATCACTAGTCTACGTCTCGTGGGAGTACGGGTCACGTCCCAGGAGAAGTCAACCCTCTGAACCACATCTCCGGTAGGGACCTGAACCTAGGGGACGAACACCTGATGGAATAAGGTGAGTCGACCGGTCTGATCTTTGACTCCTAACCATAGCTTTGAAGACCCTTTTTTTCTGTTTAGTTAATTAGGTTGTTTTCGGTGACCCTAAGCACGAACATAAGAAAAGAAAAAAAAGTACGAACATAAGAAATTTCTCTTTTACTATGTACATAATAATCTTCACTTCTTGTACTATATCCTTATCTTTAAAGATAAAAAGTAATCTAAAATTTAGACTTCGACACAATAAGGCTCTCTGCTTAAGAGAAACCGCTCCAGGGGAGGAACCAGACACTGAAGTCTCCTGACGAAGGACGTCAGAAGGAGACACAGTCCCACAGGGCCGGACATGTCGAAACAAGAATGACACTGGGACGTCAGGGTTTTCAAAAAAACAGACTGAACTTTCGTCACTATACTAACCCGACCTTAAATAGTATAAAGACTTCCTTTGAGGTCCTAGTACTACACTGAACCACTTATGTCCACAATTCTTTGACTGTCTCCAGACCCCGACCCCACTCGGGTCCCTACAACAATATGAATGACGACAAGGATTCAACGTAACGTCTCCATCTTTAAGATTTGAACCTCTGACACGGGATAGGTACGGAGGAGGAAGGTCGTCACCCCGTGGTGAGAGACTATCTAACCTCCTTCCGACCCTCCTTCGTCCTAGCCCTACAATTTGGTTTCTTCGCTGAAGTCTGTGTAAAACAGAACAGAGCGACCGATTGGTACTAAGTTGACCGGAGACGTTCAGGAAGGACGGAGACATCTTTCTTAGTCGGTCCTAGTTTTTAGTGATCCAAGTGGAGAAATAAAATTGGTTACTGGTGAACCCTGTTAAATAAATATTTAAAGAGAGGACCGTTCCTTCCCTATAACATTATAAACTGACACATAGTTTATTTATATAGTGATTTCTGAATCTCTTAGACTAAAACTCTTTCTTGATAGGTCCTGTTACTATAATTCATATTTATACTAATGTACGGTCCATATACAGTCTCTGCCTTTCTATTTCCTTTGTTACTCATTATCCTTTCTCTTAGACCTCCTCTTTCTAGACTCTTTTGAAGTATCACTACATCTCTTTTCCTGTAAACCTTTCCACTAAACTAATTTTTCCTCTCTCGACCTCCCTCTTCTCTTTCAGTCTTGGATTGCCCCCCCACCCAGTTTAAGACGGCCGATTCTTAGTCTCCTAGGAATTTATGGTCCTCAATGACCGTTCAAACCCGAAGACGTCACCGAGTCGTCATTTCTTAGACGGACGGTCACGTCTTCTGCACCCAACCTATGGACCCAACCCTTCTAGAGGACCTCTTCCTTTACCGATGGGTCAGGTCATAAGAACGGACCCTTTAGGGGACCTATCTCTTCGGGTACCCCAGTGTTTTCTCAGTCTGTACTGAATCGATGAGTTGTTGTCGTTGTTATCCGTTTAATCCGGACTTTCCCGGGAACCTCTCCAAACACCTAGAGTAGATCTCCTCGTGACGACTCAGAAGTGTGACCATAAGAAATGAACGGTTCATGACTCCCTAAATCAAATTCAGAAATATTCAAACAGGTCAGAAGAGGGTCCCCGGGTACTCGTTCTACCCGGAAATTCCCTTCCGTAGAAATTCCCTTTTTGTCACACGACTTCACGCGACTCAGTCGTTGGAGTCGTCTGTCGAGGAAGAGTCCGGTTATGGTTCTGGTTCTCTCTGACCCTTCTTCTTTAGACCAGAAACACCGGTTTCAGCACTTAGGAAAGGTGACTCGGTCTCTAAAAAAGGGTCACCAGTGCATACCTACATTCTCAACCTGACATTTCTTTCGACTCGACACTTCTTAACTACGAAAACTTGACACCACAACCTCTTCTGAGAACTCGCACGGAACCTGTCGTTCCTCTAGGTTGGTCAGTTAAGATTTCCTTTAGTCAGGACTTATAAGAAACTTTCTCGACTTCGACTTCAAGGTTATGAAACCGGTGGACTACGCTTCTTGACTGAGTAACCTTTTCTGGGACTACGACCCCTTCTAACTTCCGTCCTTCTCTTCCCCTGCTGTCTCCTACTCTACCAACCTACCGTAGTGGCTGAGCTACCTGTACTTAAACTCGTTCGAGACCCTCAACCACTGCCTGTCCCTTCGGACCGCACGACGTCATGTACCCCAGCTTTTCTCGACCAGTGCTGACTCGATGACTTGACTGACTGATTCGGTCTCTAATTCTTGTCCTTCGTCTTATATACCACTGGTTCGGTCGGGATTGAATGGAAGTGGGCAAAGTAACGTCCCGTCGAGACCCTTAGAGACGAAAGTGTCCTTTAGATATCGTTTGACTTGTAAAGACATAAAAACTTCTAAGGAGTCTTAAGTGAGACAGTGATACTCTAAATTACTTATCGAGTCCAAACGTAAGATGTCTCAGAGAATCTTGACACGACAAGCATACGATCGATGACCGGTGCACTCCACTGTCGAGAACTTTGCACTGGTCAGGTTTCACTATACACAATCGTACCTATCCCCCTCCCTCCTTTGTACCCTTTATAGAGTACCTATTAAAAATATAACAAAGGTACAACTTTACTATTATAAAACCGACATAACTCAACTTCTTTTATAAAATGATTTTGATACAAAAGAAAAAGGAAAAGGAAAAAAGTCGTACAGATGGTCTGTTAAATTTTAACGAAGACTCCAAACGTACACACGACAGCAGACTGACACGAGAGTAGAGTACACTAAGAGAGCCTGTCGTCACGGAATCACCACGTCCCCCGCCCTCTGATCACCCACTTTCCACGTCTCTACTAGAATTCCTTCGAGACGACAGAAGTCCCAGGAAGTACGTACACCGGAGCTTGGTGTCGGTAGATAGTCAATCAAGTGGAAACAGAGTGATAACAGTGGTCTAGAGTCTTTAGTCACACTTCTTGTCTTGATGCAACGACGGGAGGAATCTAAGACTGAAGGGATGTTATATCTCTGGCAGAGTAAGTGGAGGTCGAGGGTTGTATTAGACCACATACCAACCAAAAGACACACGTAAGTTCTTTATGTCTTTATGTATCGACTTGCCATGTGTTTTTATTATATGGACATCCAAGTCCATATAATCGCTTCTGGAACACTACCAGTCACTTGATTTAACCCCTCTTTCGTACACTTTAACCCTCGTTTCGAAGAAGATGTTGTGCACAATTTATAAGTTATCACCGGTAGGCACAAGGCCAGAGAGGTCGGTTGTACAGAAGCTTAACTAACCACATGTACGACATGGTCGACAATTGAAGAAATTATCAGATACCAACCTTCATAAAGAATTCGAAATTTTTCTAAAGAAATTTAGCCACTCCTCTCCATTATCAAAGGGAGAAGTCCCTATTTTACATCCTTTTGCAATAAAATTTTTTAAATATTTCCGACCGTAGTAGGTGAAAGGCAAAAAAAAAAAATTGAAGAATAAAACATAACTCCACATCGACTAATTGTTTTTCGTAACACTATCAAAGTTCACTTGTCGCTGTCCTGAGTAGGTATGTATATGTACATAGATAAGAGGGGGTTTGAGGGGAGGGTAGGTCCGACGGTTTATTGTAACTCGTCTCAAGGTACCGTGTTATACCGTGTTATCGTGAAAGAGTAAAAAAAATTCCCGTGTTTAAACGGTGACCAAATTGGACGAGTGAAGACTATCTTATTATGTCTAGGGTCACATTAAATTGGACATGGGTACACTGTACTCAGTGACACTAAAGTTTGTTTTAAAAATTTTTTTATTCTATATTCGAAGGTGAATCTTTTTGTGCAAACAAACAAACAAAAGAAATTTAATTAGAGGGAACTTTTTGTTCACTTAATCGTATCCCGTCCTTCTTTCAAGATAAAAAGAACAAAACTTTAAGTTTTGAATTCTATAAAAACGTCTATATCGGGGATAAATTACCATGACCAACGGTTTACAACGGCGTCATTAACAGTCTCTCCCATCTATTTGTGACCACACCTCCGCCCCCTCGCAGGTGCTGGTACTCTCACCGTACCCACTTAAAGACACGAAGAAGATGTAGAGAAATGCGTACAACCCAAGGACAGAGGACCAGGGGTCATGGTGTCGGAGACCGCACCACACTCACCGTAACTGTATATATGTGGGTGGTAAACACATTTTGTCCACGGATCACCCTTCGACGACACATTGTGTCCCTCGGATTGGTCGGTCGGTCATAAGACACTATTGGACCCAACCCCCGCCCCAGCCCCCCCAACCTGTCTCCGAGTTCTCCCTCGCCTCTATATATATATATCAACAATAAGTTACCGATTCAGTACAGGCTGAAAAACGCTGGAGTACCTGCAGTCCGAGGAGACAGGAGGTGATAGAGGACCTCAAATAAGTTTAAGTACAGGTCCACCGGTTTCATAACCTTAAAGTCGAAGTCGTTGTCAGACAAATAAGACACATATATAAGTATTAGAAAAACGATAGCTGGGAGGTAACTATTACAAAATAATTGAACCTTTCGTGAAATACCTTGTCCCTCTATTCGGATCCTACAAACACTCATTGTCAATAAAACGAGGTTAATCAATATATACGAAACTAAAAGGAAAACCAAAAGGGGTACATCAGAAACTTTGCTTTACACTAAGGTACATAACTAGAACGAAACATACCGACGATCTAAAATACCTTATCTTGCAGGAGTGAAGTTTTGGAATTTCCCTCACGGAGTCCAAAAGAAGACCACAAAGATACTCAGAGTTAAACATAGAGTTTGTAAAATAAAGTAACCTTACATAGAATCGAACTCTTTACCATATTATGTCACATCTCTTTTACAGGTTGAATTAAAAAAAGGTATCTCGATGGATCAATAAGATTATAACGAATAACTAGTTAAAGAGGAGGAAGGGACAAACCTTTATGATGTAAAATTCGACTCAGATAGAATAGAAAGACAGAGGATACCTTAAAAAAAAAAAAAAAGAACACAAGGGTAGTGTGTGACAGAAGTGACGACTCCGACATCTTATACAAATTGTGGACCGACACGAGTAAGAGGAGGTCAGAAGAAAAAAGCATCGAAAATTTCGATAACAACGACCAGATAAAAAGTTATAATTGAAATCCTAGTTGAACAGAGAGTTTTTTTTTTTTTTTTTTCAGAAGACTTAACGTCCCCCTAAGAAATGGTGACTCGTGGATGGACGGGACTAGGGAACACAATGCAAGATTCAGCGAAGTCAACTCAGGAGGATCCAGAACTTGTAAAGAACAATTTAAATCAGGATCTGTACAATAGAAAAACAACAGTACAACAACATTAGTCCCAGGAAAAAGGGTGTCGAAAAATTGACACCAAAAATGTATTCGTTACAATTGTAAGATACAATTATAACATGAGACGGTGGTGGTACTTGAACGAATAGTCAAACCCATCAAAAAAGTCAACTGAAAGAATGTAAAAGGTCATTATATTAAGATAATAAAAGTTTATCATTACTAAGATGGAGGAAAGATTTTAAAACGGTACTTCAAAAAGAGACCGAAGAACGGATCTAGCATGGAGGTCGAGGCACAATTTATTGTCATTGCTACCCCGTACAAGAACAGAACAAAGACTGGAACGACTGGTATGACGATCACAAAAGGGTAGTGAACACTACGACCGAAAACCCGAAGTCACTGACAGGAAAGTCTAATACCAAAATCTGAAGTCTCTAGACCCAAGTCTAAAAGAAGAGATGGTCATTAATACTTATTGATTCTTTGTAGACCATTTAGTATTGAAAAAACTAAATACAGTCATAGAAATTTTACTCCCTTTCTTTCTAGAGTCACAGAGTTTCAATAACTACTATTGCCCCTTTCGGGAACTACTCGACACACACATTTGTACGGACACTGAGGCCTAAAGAGGACGTACTTACAAAGGGATGACATCCTGACGGAAGGGGAGACACCGAGACTCGACAAAACATTAAGGTAAGTGTCGTGTCAAGGATGTGTATGAGGTTCCGACCTTTCTTTTTCACGACAAACTTACTACTCGTTTAAGGAAACGACTGTAAATTGGTTTTACAGAAGGTTTGGACTTCGAAAAACCTTTCGATTCTTTTACAACCAGTGGAAGAACATTTTTTTCACTTTATTTTTTACAAATACATGGAGTCGTGAAGGACTGACTCGACCTACACTCACTCACGTGACTCCACCACAATAAAACACCCCAAAGTCAAGACCCTTTTTGCTTTGGTTTTTTATATCCTTTAAAAAGTTCTAAAAACCAACACTTTCGAAAGGAAAAAAAAAAGAGAAAAAAAGGATGAAGTCAATCGTAACTCTCCCGGTATATTTAAAATAAGTTGTTGTCTAGAAGACGTTCGACTAAGACCGGTCACTGGGTATTGATTTAAAATGGAGAGACATTTCAAGAAAACGTAAAATCTATTACTTGGCTCACAGACCTCTATCTAACCGACAAGTTTGTAGCGTAACGAGAGACATCGGAACGAGAGCACATGTCATAGACCGTACACATCCCCAAACATAAGGAAAAGGTTCTACTCAAAGGCATAATCAAAGACACGTCAATACAGAAGCAGGTTAGACTATTTTAAACGGTTAACTGAAAAGGAAACATTCTTTGGTGGGTGTTCATCGAAGCAAGAAGTGACCTTCCCATAGTCGACAAGGAAGGGAGGCACGAACTTTACATGTCACACACCAACAACCGTACAGAACGTGCAAGAGTCTCTTAGAGTACCTGTCTCCTCGGACTCTCCGACGTCAGGTATGCTAGCGTGTCTCAGCCTGTGCTGACTTCGTTGAATCGTACACACGGGTGTACAAGAGGTTGAGGCGAATGGAAGGAAAAAATCTGTCGAGAGTCCCGTGGATCTATGACTCCACCTTTCAAGGAAAAAGTTCGTACTCGTCGAAAGGAGTGGACCGAACGACCATAGAGACACCGAGACCTCTCCCGAGACCAAAACAGTGCACCGACCCGAAGCCTTCAGTCGACGCATGAAGGAGTAAAAGGACCTAAGTCAAGAGACTGATGTGCAACTTAAACTTTCGAGACGGGAAAGACAGGTATCTTACTAACACCCACGTCAAAACGTGATTTTCCATTACTCCTCCGGAATTGACAAAAGAGAGTGTGTCTAATCAGACTTCCGTGAGGTCAGAGGTCGTACACAAGACCTAAACAATCGACCAGAACTTTCCGTCCGTGCAAACCTTCGTATAAGGAAGAAATAAATATATACGTTTTCGTAGAAAACACTTGGAGTTTCGGTTTCGTAGTACCCTTTTTTGTTACCTTTTACACGAGACTCCAGGTAGTCACCTAAGTCAGGAAAGTCCTCTTTGAACCTTTGACAGAGTAATCCGCACTTACCGTCGGTGAGGTTGTCATCGTCATGGTAACAAATGTAATAAAGTGAAGTGTCTCTCGAATAGTTTGGTTTTATCGCGTAATCATATTTTCGGTTTTATCTCTCGTAATTTACTTAGTGAGTTCTTGATTGGGACAATGTCTGTCTCGGACTTGACGATCTCCCTCGACCGGGTCACTCATAGGCACCGAGGGAATTGTGTGGATCGTTAAGGTTTACTTCCTATTAGGGGTCCCATTAAGTCATTATTCTGTTCTCAGTCCCTTCTTTTACACAATCAAAGTCGTCCCTATTGTGAAGTATTAGTATATTTTATTTCACTTCCTGTATCTTCTACTGTCACACACAAGTCACATAGTGAAAAGAGGGATCTATTTGAACTCTCCTGTCTTTCGCAGAAGGGAACGAGTGATGACATAACAGCCAACAACCGTTTTACGCCGCTTCTAGACAACTGACTACGAAGTAACTAACTAACGTCCCCTTAAATTACTTATGAAGGTGGAGGTTCTGTTAGAATCAAACCTCTCACACATATAGAAAACAATACATTTATATTGTCGTTCGTTTCATTTATTCTACCCGGTCGTAGTTAAGAATCCATTAGTCCTTGTCTGAGACGGTACGTTTACCAAATGTAATGGGGGTTTCGTTTTAAAGCGTAAATCACATTCTTTATCACCATTTTGTGACTCGAAAACGAAAGATGGTTATCACATTTGTAATGAGATTGTACATCAGAGACCTTTATTAAATCAATTGAGGATAAAAATATACGTACAAGACAAGACCTCTGAAACAACGTTTTTGTGACTACCTTTCTAAAAAAGAAATTCACTGTCAAACAAATGTCTTTAAGGAACTGTAGAACTACCAATAACTTTTCTGACTTTATCTACAACGGAACTTTAACGGACAACGTCTTGTTCAGGTGTGGAGGACCCCGTTCCGCCGTGAAACAATCATTTAGTGGACTTTAGGCACTTCCAGTACCTGTGACGAGGGAGACACTTTACTTTATAAATACAAGGTTAGGGTTTTGTATAACACCTCGTAAAACCACAAAATTCACCTCCCATGTATCATTTAATAAGGTTTTAATACCTCCGGTTTACAGTAAGGGAGATTTTCAAACACATTATAGATAAATAGACACCCGTCTACTGATAAGTCTCATTAGTCTCCGTCTGAAACAGCTCAATTCAGATTCATTTGTGTCGACTTGTATTCGTTCAACCTGATATTCTCAAAAAACTCGAAACGGTTGTCGTATACTGGAACCTCTTACGACGACAAAAAAAAAAAAAAATTGTCGTTAGACGAAAGTTACCTTTTTTCTTAAGAAAAACAAAGTTTAATTGTTCACTACTAATCTTCGAACAATACAAGATTAAAAATCTACGTTCTGTTTACTTGTAGTGCGTGCATGGGTTGTTTTTCGGTAGGAGGACTCCCTCAATGAGGGGAAATTCCTCGAGTTGAATTTGGCGCTCTCACCTTCGGTTAATTTACCACAAGGAAAATTTTTCTTTTGGAAAAAACAACAACAAATAAACATAAAACCAAAAACAGAAACACGACAAAGTTGTCTAATTTTGACACCGAGGTTTACGGTGACCTTTTACCTGAAATAACTGAATAGGTGAGAGATTCTTCGTAGACAGGAGTTATCGTTTCTTTGAAACGGAACAGTCATTGAAAACCAAGAGTCACCTTTAAGAGTAATTGACGAAATACGAAAAGTGTTCAGGAAAATAAGAAGACAAAAAAAAAAAATTATCTACAAACAAACAAACAAAAGTGAATTGGATTATGTAAGAAGGAAATCGGATCATACCTTAGGTCACAATGTAAAAAAAATTCCCGTGAAGCACCAATTTCAAGGGTAATTTATAAAGTACAGTTTTCCATCTGAAATTCACTCTTCAAACCATTTTCTACCTAATCACATCTAAACGGAACTTTGAGGATCGAAAAGTCTCAGGAAACTGACCGTCCAGCGGTCCACGTGTCCGACGAGAGTAGACGAGGAAGTAACTTCCTTTGATAAAAAAAGGAAGAGTGGGAGACCTACATGTAAAGGAAGACTTTCATGTACATCACACCTATCTCCCGTACTGAGTACTTCTGACATTTTATTAAGTAGAAAGCTCTGAAGACACAACCTCTAACAAAAAATTTAATGTACAACTTATTATAATTGGTCGTAAACCCTCTTATAAATCTATAGACACGATTTTACAGTAAGAAATCGATCTAAGTACATTCTGGACAGGCATAAGTAAATGTACATGTGGAGAGAGCCCGAAGGGTTTACCGAGTCACCATGTCTTGGGAGGACGGTCCCGTCCTCTGAGCCCAAACCAGGGACCCCACCCTTCTAGGGGACCTCCTCCCGTACCGTTGAGTGAGGTCATCAGAACGAACCTCTCAGCGAACCTGGCTCCTCGGACCGCCCGATGTCAGGTACCCCAGCGTTATCAGCCTGTGTTGACTCACTCGTGTGTATGGAGAGAATGGATTACGACAAGTCAGAACTACAATTTTACTTATAAAACTCCTCCTTTGTGGTGTCACAAGGATTTATACAACGATTCGTCACGTCGGTACGACGTAAGAAATGACAAGTCCCACTGTAGGATACGAGGACTGGTGTAGGTGTGCACTTCCAGGAGTTTCGTGGAGTACAAGAGTCGTACAGTTGTAGTGTGAGTACTGTTGGACAGAGGAGGACCCACTTTGTGCAAAAAGGAGGAAGTCAAGGACCAAGTCTCTGGGTGGTAGCAGGGTCAGTAGGTTCCGTCTAGGACGGAGGACGAGGGTTTGGGGGAGATCGGTAAGTCGTTCAAACGGGGTAGTCCAGTCAGTGAGTCAGCACAGGCTGAGAAATGCTGGGGTACCTGACGTCGTGCGGTCCGGAGGGACAGGTAGTGGTTGAGAGTCTCAAATGAGTTTGGGTACAGGTAACTCAGTCACTACGGTAGGCTGGTAGAGAAGGAGACAACAGGGGAAGAGGAGGACGGAAGTTAGAAGGTCGTAGTCCCAGAAAAGTTTACTCAGTTAAGAAGTGTAGTCCACCGGTTTCATAACCTCAAAGTCGAAGTCGTAGTCAAGAAGGTTAGTTATAAGTCCTGACTAAAGGAAATCCTACCTGACCAACCTAGAGGAACGACAGGTTCCCTGAGAGTTCACAGAAGAGATGGTGGTGTCAAGGTGACACACAAGAATTAGTGAAGTAGTACAGACTGAGAAACACTGGGGTATCTGACATCGGGGGAGTCCGAGGAGACACGTACTCTGAGAGGTCCGTTCTTATGATCTCACTCGACGGTAGGGGAGGAGGTCCCCTAGAAGGGTTGGGTCCTAAACTTGAACCCAGAGAACGTAACGTCCGTCTAAGATATGGTAGACTCGGTGGTCTCTTCGGGTTCTTATGACCTCACCCATCGGACACGGAGGAGGTCCCCTAGAAGGGATAAGGGTCCCAAGGAGAAGACAGAACTACAAGGGCGGCTCTAGAACGGACCGAGGAGACTGGGACAGAAGGGGATTCCGTTCTCCCTCGTAAGACTTTAGGTATAGAGTAGGACAATGACAATGTGTAGGAAACCAGTAAGGGGTACGGAAAGGGGCCACCGAGTCAACCATTTCTTAGGCGGACGGTACGTCCTCTGGATCTAAGTCAGGGACTTGTCCTTCTAGGGGACCTCTTCCCTTACCGATGGGTGAGGTCATAAGAACGGACCTCTTAGGGAACCTGTCTCCTCGCACCGTCCAATGTCAGGTACCCCAGCGTTTCTCAGCCTGTACTGACTCGCTGATTGTGAAAGTGAAACTATGGAAAGTCCTGGTTTAAGTGTAAGGACGAGAACCGCACGTTTGGGTCTTTGGGAGTCAAGGACCGGAAATAGCAGAGAGAACCCAGCAAAGGGTGGACTGGGACGTGTGTGGGGTAAAAAAAGTCGACGTGGTTTCTGTCTCGAGGGACTTCCCGGGGCACTCCGACAACAGTGGACACGAAAGTGTCTACAGGGAAATGGGCCTTGCGGTAGGGGGTAGAAGTGGGGCCGGGGAGGACGGATAGAAACGGGACCGGACACGAAAGGGTAGAAAGGACCCGGGACCACGGGTCTACTGCATTGTGACCGACCCGGACCGTACTTATCTCCTTCTCCGAACGACCTGTGTGGACGGGTCGTGGAGAGCAGACGACGGGTTTCCCGTAACAGAGTAAGTCTCGACGAAAGTCCGGGTGGCACGGGGGCGGGGGTGGCAGCGAGGGAATCGTGAAGGGTGTGACTCGAGAACAGGAATTGAGCCATTTACCACTCGACGTACCCCTACTCTTGGGTAAACATTAAACACCATAAAGATCCCGGACAGTACCACGGACTACCAGTCCCACGTAAGTCATTTACAAACGACTTGGTTGATCATTTGGGGACTTTATCACTTACTTCTGTGGTACTCTTGTCGGGTCAGACGACTTGAATTTTACTTTCTACACCGAAGATCATGGTCGGGATAACCTGAAGGGGGTTCCGAGTCTGTTATTTCTTAGACGGACACTAAGTCCTCTGTGCCCAAACTAGGGATCCAGTCCTTCTAGGGGACCTCCTCCCGTGCCGTTGGGTGAGGTCATGAGAACAGACCTCTCAGGGTACCTGTCTCCTCGGACCACCCGATACCAGGTACCCTAACGTTTCTCTACCTATACAGACTTCGTTTACCTGTGCGTGCGTGTGTGTGTGGTCGGGATAATACATGATTGTCGAAGCGGAACCTGGACGGTCAGTCGAAAAGACGAAGAGTCAATATTTTACCCCTTTTACTATACACACGTATCTTGCCTTTACTCTAATTAACGTGTAAATACTGAACGTTTTACGAACTATTCATGACAACAGTGGTGACACTTAACACAATTCAACTAGATCTGCAATTAATACGAGGGTTTTCCCTACCCCCATTTTACACATGTTTCACATTAAAAGGTAAACTGTTAGTTTTTTAAAAAAACCAAAAAGGAACCTATTCAAGTCGAAGTGACGTCACAATGATATGTGAGAGATACTTTAACTCATAAAGTGTAAGAAGAAACGTCACCCTTCTTGAAAAATTACTTACAACCAGAGAAACATTCGATAGTTCTCATGACTTTATTAGTTATTTAAGAACGAGGTTGGATTCTTAAATTCCTGTGACACATGTCGACAAATCCTACTTCGTTACTTCCAGAAAATCCATTACATACAAAATTCAACAATAAAAAGGGACCACCTTCATGTAGTCAGTCGAGAAGTATTTTTTAAAAATTATCGTCTCTAGTTTCTGGATAGAAAATTCTTAACCCGTAAGGGTTTCGACAAGGAGGTGTAGGTTTACAATATAAGATGGACCTTACTTCTGGAAGTGTAGATTTTGAAAAAGGTTCGGTAATTCCCGTTTGATGAGGTCGTATGGATATACTACCGTACCCATTGTACAGACTTGACGGTCAGGCTATTGTCGATGTACGTGGTTGGGGTCTTTACTTATCGTTTCTGGTCAACGACTGTATTAGGACCTTAAACGGTGCCCCACACGAATAAGAGTGAGAGGATTACAAAAAGTATAATACCGATGATTCGTTACCTTCACTGGAAGAGGTTCGCCTGACGTTTTGACTTCAGAGGTACTGTACGTCAGAACGGGAAGTCCCTTAAAAGGTGTGATCTCACAGTATCTGTATTGTACGGACGGGAACTGGACCGTCTCTGATAAGATTATGTTTCTGGTACGACCTGACAACACAAAAAGCAATAGACAAGGTAAAGTCCCATTTAGAAGGTGCACGTAGGGACTACCGACGGTGATGTTCTTCGTATTAACGATTACACTTTATTAACATCGACGAGAAATAACTCTTGAGGACCGACGGACTACAAAACATCACTTTGATAATGATTAAAGATGTTGTCGGAAGTAACAAGGGACAAAACATGGATAAAATGTCTACTCTTTTTTTTACAGTGCGTCTCTATAATTGACTAAACGAGGTTCGGTGTGCGATTATTCGTCGTCTTGACAGTAATCCTGGGGGTCGAGAGACCAAGGTTTAGAAGAGAGAAGGGTCACGTGGATGACAACCTCCTCATTGTACACCAATTCACTTAAGATGGGAGGTGTCCAGTGTGACTAGTCGTCGGTTGTCCACGTGAGTTAGAGAGTTACGTTCTATTTGGGGGGTTTTCCGTGCTTAGGGTAATTTTCGCCGACTCCCTTAAACTCATTGATTAACTAATAAGAGACAGAATTTCTGCCGATCGTACCTTAAAGGTAAACTTATTAAAAAGTTAATTAGTACTTGACCCTGAGGGTAAAGATTTCGGTGAAAAACTGTCTACGAAAGTTGCGAACGGGGTGTGTTGAGGGCAATGGAGGAAAAAAGAGGTCACATTTTTATTAGTAGAAAAAAAGGTAAAGACCCGGGTGAAAGACGAAAAGGATCGGGACGATTAATAATATTGCTACTACTGATAAGTACACTTATTAAGTCACGTAAAAGTAGTAATGTACAGGAAGTAAAGAAATACGAAGAGGATACCCGAGGATACCTCTTCCGTTACCGTGGGATGAGGTCGTGAGAATGGACCTTTTGGGGTACCTACCTCCTCGGACCATCCGATGTCAGGTACCCTAGAGCTTCTCAGCCTGTACTGACTCACTGAAGTGAAAGTGAAAAGTGAAAGTACGTAACCGCTTCCTTTACTGTTGGGTGAGGTCACAAGAACGGACCTCTTAGGGTCCCTACCCCCTCGGACCACCCGACGGCAGACACCGCAGCGTGTCTCAGCCTGTGCTGACTTCGCTGAATCGTCGTTATCGTCGTCGTACCCGAGGATAATCACAATCAGCGAGTCAGTACAGGTTGAGAAACGCTGGGGTACCTGACATCGGACGGTCCGAGGAGACAGGTACCTTAAGAGGTCCGTTCTTATGACCTCACCCATCGGTAAGGGAAGAGGTCCCCTAGAAGGACTGGTCCCTAACTTAGATCCAGAGGACGTAACATCCGTCTAAGAAATGACAGACTTGGTAGTCCCTTTGGGTACTCGAGGATATTATGTGTTCGTGTTTATATGTAAGGACTTTCATAAAACCCCGTAGGAAAACAGGTTTATTCTTAGATATACAACAGATTATTTGATAGAATATTGAAATTATAAAAATTAAAAATTTTTAGAGTACTAAAATAATAAAAAGATTCGTCTAGTAAGGTAAAAATTTCAACTTCACATCGACTAAATGTTATAAATATAATCAAAGTCCAGTGTCGTATCACTAAGTGTAAAAATGTCCAATAGGAGATAATGTAATTGTCAATAATGTTCTATTACCAATATCAGGGACACAGATGTCCCTAATATATATACGACATATGAGGGACATAAAATATATGTCATCAAACGTGGAAAGGAAGGGGGTGGGGTCCAACGGGGAGAAGTCCAATAGGAGATAATGTAATTGTCAATAATGTTCTATTGCCGATATAAGGGACACAGATGTCGCTAATATATATACGACATATGAGGGACGCAAAATATATGTCATCAAACGTGGAAAGAAAGGGGGTGGGGTCCAACGGGGAGAAGGGAGGGACAGGGGTGACCATTGGTACTCAAGCAAAAGACATAGACACTCGGACGAAGACAGAACGACATGTGTAAACGAACAAAACAAAAAATCTAAGGTACACATTCACTATAACCCGAAGGGACTATCGAGTCAACCATTTCTTAGACGACCATTACGTCCTCTGGGGTCAAGTTAAGGACCCAACTCTTATAGACGACCTCTTCCCTATTTGGTGGGTGAGATCCTAAGAACCCGAAGGGAACACCGAGTCGACCATTTCTTAGGTGGACGTTACGCCCTCTGGACTCAAGCTAGGGACCCAACCCTTCTAGGGGACTCTTCCCTTACCGATAGGTGAGGTCATAAGACCGGACCTCTTAAGGTACCTGACATATCCGGCACCTTAACGTTTCTCAGTCTGTGTTGACTCGCTGAAAGTGAAGTGAAGCATTCACTATGGTAAGTCATAAACAGAAAGAGATATTCTGCTAAAAATATTTGGAGGATTTCATCTGACTTTTAGTCGATCTATTATATAGGTCGATGAATCTCATATTTTGTATTCTCTTTATGGGACACCTGCCTGAGGACAAGAGGAGAACACGACTCCCGACACATTAATTTACGACGGAGTCTTGGGTTCCTTGTTACCGAGTGAAGAAGGACGCACAAACATTACAGGGGACAAGTCGAGGGTAACACCCACCGGACCCTCCTACCTAAGAGAAGAACACAAGTCATCTACGGAAGTCGAAGGGACCGAACCCTGGGTGTACGTTTGGCATACACGTCGTCTCGCACCGAGTGAGGACGACCGAAATTGACCCCACACAGATTGTCCTGTCTGGCGACTGTATCACCTCCTACGTCTCTCGTCACGACACCGTGCAAACATCAAAGTCCTCGGAAGTGTCGAGACGACAAAAACATTCACAAGACGGGAGTCTAGGTTCTGACCAGGGAAGACAAAGGGACAGATCTTCACACCTTTTCACTGATCTTAGTGGTGTTCCCTCCCCTCTCCGGTGGACGGACGTCCTTGAACCCCTAGAACGTTCCTTAATGCTAAAAGGACGACAATCATGGATTTCTTCCTCGTTTAAAAACAGGAAAGCACTACTGTTATACATCAAACAAATGTGAACGACTAAATCAGGAAACTAAGTTTCGTTACTGAAGTCAGAAGAAGTGAGACGAGTGAGTAGTGGATAAAGACCGACAGATCTCTAAATTATGAATTCAGTGAAAACCCATACATACTATATAGAGTAGTGGTTTACGACTTCACACTGATTCACCTAGACTAACCAGGACCTTTCCATTGAAAACAAAGAGAAGAGAAAAAAACGTGTCGAAAGACGGAAAGGGAGAGAGGGAAAATAAAATTTTAATCAAATGTGTTGACTTTGTATAAAGAGAGATTTTCAGTAGTTTTTCATGTGCTTTCCCATCTTTTATATTATCGTCTCCTAACGAAGATCAGGTTTTTATTATAACCTAAGTAACAGGAAAAGAGATTTAGTCAGTGAAAGTTACTAATTTTGTTTCTACAAAAGAGGAAATAAAAACTCCACAGAATAAATGAATATAGTGTCCCGAAGGGACCATTGAGTCGACCATTTCTTAGACGGACGTTGCGTCCTCTGTGGTCAAGTTAAGGACCCAGCCCTCCTAGACGACCTCTTCCCTATCCGATGGGTGAGATCATAAGGACCCGAAGGGATTCCCGAGTC
Organism: Capra ibex; assembly: GCA_006410555.1. Taxonomy (NCBI): domain Eukaryota; kingdom Metazoa; phylum Chordata; class Mammalia; order Artiodactyla; family Bovidae; genus Capra; species Capra ibex. The sequence continues at coordinate 34,810,970 of SJYO01045292.1, forward strand.
GACCATTCCTTAGGGGACGTTACTCCCTCAGGAGTCAAGTTAGGGACCCAACCCTTCTAGGGGACCTCTTCCCTTGAGTAAATATCTTGTAACACTTGTCGTCGACAACTCGTAAATGTATATAAATTTAGTACGCTCGTACGGTCAGAAGACACAATTTTAAAGGTACTTTACCGACACGTCTTTGAAAAGACATACAATTCGAGTGAGAAGAAGGACTACTAGTTCGTGAACATAAAAAAGAAAAATTAGATTCTAGGATTCTCACGAGAGAAATGTTAAAGAAACGAAGTACAAATTGATGATGTAAAAATGATAGAACACTCTCTTTGTGGGGGAACACTCTGACTTGAAGAAGTCCGAAACCATACCTCGGACATACAGATCAAACCCAGTCGTGACCACCCGCCACCAGGGTCGTGTCCTTCTTGGGTACACGAGACGTCCTTCTTCCTTGGGTCGAGCAAGAGGTCGTCTATGTCCGGCTCCCAACAAAGGTCAAAAGTCGGACGGGGACCTAGAGACCCCCTGAAGCTCCACTGTTGGTAATCATGAACCTGGGAAAAGTCGGGAAACTCAGTCTCAGAGACGGTAGAGACGAGAACAAGTCTTCGTTTCGGCAGTCGTCCGACTCTGTCCTCGGGGAGACTGGAGGAAGTGTCGAGTCGAGTCGTAGAACTGGTGACTCGAGATAAAATCACTAAAACCAGGGTCCCCACTGGTGTAACAAGCGTACCACCAAGACAAGGGAAACAGGGGCAAGGAGACATCTCTAGTATATCGAGGTCAATGGAGAGCCCCGACGACATTTTTATTGTCTAATTTTTATTGGTTTTTGACAAACATTTGGAGGAGTGGTACATATTATTTTGGTTCCAGACAGGAAAAACTTCGTCCGGACTTGTTTTGTAAGATGATTCCCGTTGTCTTTGATTCAAATGAAATGAAGATGATTCCCGTTGTCTTTGATTCAAATGAAATGAAATACTTCCGAAAAATAGGATGGGATCTTTCTTTTTTCTTTGTTGAGACGTAATGTAACTTATTAATGAAAAACTACTGGGGATAGACCTAATGATAAACAGTGAGATACAAGGGTTTCCTTTTAAATCTTTTTATATTCTGAGAGCTTTTATTTTCCGGGATGTAGTGTCGTTATATCTTCACCCAGATGTACAAATAAAAGTTTTATCTTTTGTGTCTAGAACATTGTCAGACAGTAATGGTATCGACAAGGTCAATCTTCTTCTTCCCACTAAACTAATAAAACTTCTTGACACGGTACAAAATGTCACCTTTAGCACCCAAGGAAATAAGAATTCAACATAAACATTACTGAGGGGGATTCAATATGTAGTGAGGTATCGTTTTTAACATTGTGGACCCCTTTTATTACGTTCAGTTCAAAATATACAACAAATCAGCGATTCAACATAGGTTGAGGAAACACTGAGGTAGACAGGTACCCTAAAGGGTCCGTTCTTACGGTCTCACCCAACGGCAAAGGAAGAGGTCCCCTAGAAGGACTAGGTCCTTAACTTGGACGTAGAGGATGGAACAATCCACCTAAGAAATGACGACTCGGTGGTTCCTTCGGGTTTCAAAATAATGAGGAGGATAATTATTTTTCCGTCCAAAAAAACAAAAACAAAAATCACCACAATTCGTTTTTATCACCTCTTCCGTTACCGTTGGGTGAGGTCATGAGAACGGACCTCTTAGGGTACCTGTCTCCCCGGACCTTCCGACGTCAGGTACCCCAACGATTCTCAGCCTGTACTGACTCACTGAAGTGAAAGTGAAAAGTGAAAGTACGTAACCTCTACCTTTACCGTTGGGTAAGGTCACAAGAACGGACCTTTTAGGGTCCCTGTCTCCTCGGACAACCCGACGGCAGATACCCCAGCGTGTCTCAGCCTGCCTGACGACGCTGAATCGTCGTCGTCGTTCGTTTTTATCTGTTTTTGTAAAACTTGGACCTCAGTGGGTAAAGACTTGCCGTAAAAGGATTATGTTCACAATATAGACGATGACTATGTTTCTATCTCAGCCCTTGAGCCTCGTAATTAACGTCGGAACCGACAGGGTCGACTCCGGATCCCGTGAACCGTTGTTGCGCCTCGGACCTTACCGGGGGTGTCAACCACTTCCAGCCGACTGTCGCAGTCGCAGTGGGGTGTTGACATCGCAGTATTGGGAAGGTAGATACCCTAGTGTGTCTCAGTCTATACTGACTTCACTGAATCGTCGTCGTCATCGTCGGGAAGGATGTCCGGTCCAAGACAAAGTTCTCGACCCGTGACCTGTGGTGCAACTTAGGAGTGACGTTCGGGTCCTCCCTGTCAATGACAAAGGAGCAAAAACCCCCCTCGGGAAGTCTACGTCAAGTGTATTGCACTGAGTGCGTTCAGGACAAGGATGACTCGGGTGTCGATAAAAGGACACTAGAATTCTACGCAGGATGCTGAATCTCTTTAATGACATATTTTAGCACCCGAACTGGATATTTTACAAAAACTAAAGAGGGGTTTAACTAGTTGAACAATCTCCATTTGTTGAATAGGGGAAGAAAAAGTTTCTTTTAAAAACATAGGATGGAAACCCACTCTCGTCACCTTATCCTGGACATATGCGGTGACACACACACGAGTCAGTACAGGTTGAGAAACACTGGGGTACCTGACATTGGGTGGTCCCAGGAGACAGGTACCCTAAGAGGTCCGTTCGTATGGCCTCTCCCAACGATAAAGAATGCGCTCCTCTAGAAGGACTAGGGTCCTTGGTTGGGTGTAGAGAACATAGATGGCGTGACCGTCCGTTTAAGAAATGGTGGCACGGTGGATTCTTCGAGGGCACGGTAAAGTGTTTATCTAAGGATCTCTAATACACCAGAAGAGAACCAGTTTCCCCCAGTAGTCTTCTGAAGATCTGGTCCCCTTACGAATCTGGATGTCGGTGTGGGTACCGGTCGTTTTAGAAGATGGAGTAGAAATACGGAGGACGGAAGGTATGGTAGTTGTTTTTAGAAAGGTTAAAAGTAAACTTTCAGGAAGGGGTGGGACCAAATCTGAAATTTACTGACAAGGACCTTAATTTTCGTCTTTTAGTGTCTTGGAAATTCACATCTTTACACACTTGTATCTTGGGACTGTACGGTTCATATCAAAATTGTAAAGTTCACATAAGCGTTGTAGGTTTACATGAACTTTACATCCTCTTCCTGACCATCGTGTCAAGTAGATACAGACTTTATACGACGAAAAGATAATTATTTATGTCGTCTACTTGACACTCGTCTCTGTGACGGTAAACGAGGAGAAGACTTTCTCGGTTCTTCAACCGTTTGTAGGAGAGAGAATAACACAGTAAAGACCACAATTACGTAAGTCTGTCCAAATTGTCGTTCTAGCGGATCAGACTTCACAGTAAAGACCTCTACCATAATTCCTTAAACTTTTCGTACCGGTATTACACTCGGTTCAGTTCCTATGTGATGCCAAGTATATAGTTTCGTCTTCATGAAAAACTACTAAAAAGTCTCTATGACTGCTTGAATTTTTATGTATCTACCTCGGTCTAAAAGGTCGGTTAAAGATCTAATATTGTTTATGTGTAAAAAGGTAAATTTTCCGGGAAAAAAAAAAAAAAAACGATTTCCTTCAACACAAGCATGAAAGATTGTATTGTGATAAGTCGATATATAAATGATTTGTAGTTGGAAGATCTTGACGTCACGCCGTCGGTGTGGGTACCAGCAAAACGTAACAACGTTTTGAACCACCTACTTACAGTTACAGTAGTGGGACCCTGTTTTGATTTCAAATCGGTTCTTAGTCTCGTTCAGATGGGACAAAAATCTTGATCATCGGGTTGAACGTACATTTTCTCTCGTGAAAATATTTGTTAATTACGAGGAACATTGTGTGTCCGTGTGTGTCTTCAATAAGCGCACATTAATCCTTCCGTAAAAGACTCTAAAACCGACTTTTGAAGCGAAAGTACTTACTTTGCAAACCCACTATAGAGGTCATAAGGGGAACTCTTTTACTTCATTGTTTTAGGTAATCTGTGAATTTTAGTCACCTATAAGAAATTACACCGAGGTCGCAAGAGACAGAACCGTACAATGACATGAAACCGTGTTTTATCGTAGTCTTTTCGGTAGAACAGAAACTTCTACTATCTAAGACGTGGGAATTAGGTAATTAGATCCGACTACCCGAAACGGGTCTTAATTTTATAAAGTAGAATGTATTACCAAAAGTATAGTTTAGAGACTTGTCATGATTGAAAAGACCACTGATGTAAGTTGGAGAGGCTCTCCAATTAAAAATGTTCCTAAATACATAGTCAGCAAGAACCATATATACGAATTCGAAAGAATATTCAGCAAAATCTTTTATACTTTAGTGTGTAAGGAGTATTGTTGTGACTTAGATTACACTAATCGGGGTGAAAGATCCATTCTTTCAGTCTCGTGTCTCTCCAGTCAGGAAACCGTCTGACAGTGTGTCTCTTAGTCACCACCTCGTCTCTAGGTTGGGGTCGGAGACCGAGATCCCAGACCCGAGATGGGTGACGGGGTGTGACGGAGACATGAAGTGTCGTCTGGTGGGAGTCTCAATCATTACTGCACGATTCTTATCTTTACTCTTATGAATTGTAAAGGTCTGGGGGAAAGACCAATGAATGGTTGTTAAAGGAGGGATCTCTGATGTAAGACTAGAAGTCTCACTTTAAAGTCTGACTTCCCAAAGTTGAAACCCTTCCACCTCGGGAACTCTAGTGTCTCCTCGCTAGAACCATTACCCTGGTGCGTCTCATTAAATCCTAACTCCTGTAAATTATAGAAATCACCCTTTCTACCTTTCACCTCGACTCTGTAAGATTAACCCACCACGACACGCATAAACTTTTCAATGAAAGTTCAACGTTTAGGGTGAAGGATACGGAAATCAGGAGATCAGGTCTGACTACTCCAGTCTTATTGACAAAATGGTCCTGTTTCCAAGTCGAGTATTAATTGTTCCTCTGGGGGACGTATCAGTCTTTTCAGTGTCCTTCCGAGATATCGGGGGATTGACTATTCCTGTTGTAAGTGTCCAAATAGGTGTCCACGCACACGAGGACCTTGTCCCTTCCACAAGACGAAGACAAGTACGTTATATTGGATAGGACTTTCGAAGGGGGAGAAGTGATGACCAGATCATCTCCCCACACCAAAGATTACAAAGTAAAAGATCCTCCTCTATCTCTCGTCCGACGTAACTGTCTTTCCGTTGACTTCCACCCCTGGGACACCTATGTCCGGTAGACCCGTGGCAATCGACATCACGTCCCGGTCGGGTGTACTCTCCATTGTCCTTCCTCTTCTTAGGAGTCGGTCTACCACCTTCAGTACCGACCTCCTTTGTGACCGAATTAAAAACCTTTTCTAAAAAGAGATTTGAGTTTATTAAAACCTTCGGTGAGTAAGAAATTCCGGGGTCCTATTTATTACATCGATCATATAACGTTTTCCCTCTTTTTTTTTGGTGAAGGTAGGTACTTCGACTCCACCCAAAGTAAAACATCAAAAGTGATAAGGTTTCCCGAAGGGGACACCGAGTCGACCATTTCTTAGACGGACGTTACGCCCTCTGAACCCAAGCTAGGGACCCAACCCTTCTAGGGAACCTCTTCCTTTCCGATGGGTGAGGTCATAAGACCGGACCTCTTAAGGTACCTGACATATCAGGTACCCCAACGTTTCTCAGTCTTTGCTGACTCGTTGAAAGTGAAGTGAAGTGAAGTGATAAGGTTTTCCGAGGTATTAGGAAGGTACTCGTTATCGGAACTATCAGTACCTCAAAAATACCGTCAGAAAAGGACAGTACGACTTGAAAATTTCACGTTAAGTGAAAACCAGACACCGCGACCTTTTTTTTTTTTCGCGTCGACTTAGTAGTTGTCTATTTACAACGTCCAACAACCTATCCAAAAAAAGGGAAGGAAAAACCCGTCTTAGTGAGCCCTACTAAATAGAAATGAGTAAGTTTTCGAGAGTGATGGGGATTTCTCTCCTATTGGTGTTTGTAAAGGAGATTTTCACTACGTCATTGTCGACAGACCGTCAATGAATCGTCAATAAGGGAGGACCACTACGTTCCCCCTAGTGTCTTGTCTCCGGGCGCCCCGGTTTCCGACCAGGTCAGGGACCGGACACCCCCACTTCCCGCCCCGTTCACTCGTTTCGAAGAAGACATAAATGTCGGTGAGGGGTACCAAACCGTAATGGACTCGAGACGGAGGTCAGTCTAGTCCCCACCGAAATCTCAGAGGATCCTTGTGTTTGGGATGACACTTTGTGTGTACGCTCCCTAGATCCACCACCAACAACAAGTCAGTGAGTCAGTACAGGCTAAGAAATGCTGGGGTACCTGACGTCATGCGGTCCAAAGGGACAGGAAGTGACAGAGGGTCTCAAACGAGTTTGAGTTCACGTAACTCAGCCACTACGATAGGTTGGTAGAACAGGAGACAGCGGGAGCAGAGAAGAACAGGAGTTAGAAGCGGTCGTAGTCAGAAAAAGTTACTTAACCGAGAAGCTTTTAGTCCACCGGTTTCAAAACCTCGAAGTCGAAGTCGTAGTCAGGAAGGTCACTTAACAGTCCCACCTAAAGAAAATCCTAACTGACCAAACTAGAGAACGTCAGGTTCCCTGAGAGTTCTCAGAAGAGGTTGTAGCGTCAAGTTTTCGTAGTTAAGAAACCGTGAGTCGGAAGAAATACCAAGTTGAGAGTGTAGGTAAGCATTGATGACCTTTTTGGTATCGAAACTGATCTACCTGGAAACAGCCGTTTCACTAACGTACGAGGAATACTCTTAGTAGGACTTTGGTAGGGGGAGTGTGTGGTCAGACACTTTTTTTAACAATAGGTACTTTGGTAAGGGACCTCGGTTTTTCCGACCCCTGGCGACAACGATCCCTCACATTGATTGAATTTCACGCTTCCACCCCGAAGGACCATCGAGTCACCATTTCTTAGAAGGACGGTTACGTCCTTTGTACGGTCCTCTAACTAAGGTGCACGGAATCCCGTCACCTCGGGGAAGTGGTGGGGACTCCGGTGCACGGGATCTCGGGCACGAAGCGGTGATCTCTTGGGTGGCGTCACTCTTCGCCCTCGCGAAGACGACCTCTCAGCAGGGGTGAACAACGTTGACCTCCTTTCGGACACGTCGTCACTCGTGGGTCGGGTCGGCTATTTGTTTATTTATTTTAACAGTTTCACGTCCCTACTCGAGTTGTCTCGCATCCAAAGGACAAGACACTAAACCTGGTAAAAATTTTTATATATAATGTCTGATTTATTATTCCTTCCCCAATTCGGAAAAGCTCCAGGAGGGACATCGAGTTTGCCATTTCTCAAACGGACGTTAAGTCCTTTGGACCCAAACTTGGGACGCAGTCCTTCTAGGAGACCTCTTCCTTTACAGTTGAGTGAGGTCATCAGAACGGATCTCTTAGGGTACCTGTCTCCTCTGATCACCCGATGTCAGGTACCCTAGCGTTGCACAGTCTGAACTGACTCGTTGATTACGATGTGGTTCAAAAAAAAAACCGGCCCTCATAGAAATACCAGATTTTATGATCGTTTTTCATGTCTTTTCTACAACGACGGCGACGATGACGATTCAGCGAAGTCAACATAGACTGAGAGACGCTGGGGTATCTGTCGTCGGGTGGTCCGAGACGGCAGGGACCCTAAGAGTTCCGTTCTTGTGACCTCACCCAACGGTAAAGGAAGAGGTTACGTACTTTCACTTTTCCCTTTCACTTCAGCGAGTCAGCACAGGCTGAGAGTCGCTGGGGTACCTGACGTCGGACGGTCCGAGGAGGTAGGTACCCTAAAAGGTCCGTTCTCATGACCTCACCCCACGGTAACGGAAGAGGCACTTTACGATCATTAACAATATAATTGCCATCGGGGAAGAATATTGTAAGTTCTAAGAGTTATAGGTTCAAATTTGGCTCACCTCGATCTAAAACTTAAAAAAGTTCGACAAAGAAAAAGTATCTAAGTTTTTCTTTTTTGTTTATAACGGTGTAGTCTCATCCGGTCCACTATCTAATAGAATAAACAATCGTTTTCCCATACGTTTTCCATCTTCAATTCATTTTTTCGTTCAAGATTTTGTACATGTTTTACTGAGAGAAATTTTTTTTTTACATATATTTGAATGAAACCCTCCGGTAAGTAGGTTTATAAATAAGCTCAATAGGGATTTGACGGGAGCTAAAAGAGAAAAGGTGAAAAAGGACATAAAAGACGACGTTTGGATGTACTGAAAGAATAATCTCTTGTCGTTGTTTGCGACGAAAATAAAAAAGAAATTACAAATAAACAATTCTAACAAAAACCTACCCCCGGTAAAAATTGCAGGAATAACTTAAACAATGTTATAACGAAGACAAAATACAAAACAAAAGGAAAAAACCGGCCTCCGTACACCCTAGAATCGAGTGGATGGGTCCTAGCTTGGGTGTGGGAGACGGAACCTTTCACTTCAGAATTGGTAACCTGGAGGTCCCTTCAGGGCTTTAAGACAAAAATTTTCATTTATTTACATCGCAATGTCACCTTAGTTAGTCAGACGGCCCACACACTTGGGTCGGGTCTGGATCACGGATCCCTTCATCTCTGTCTGTCCTGTTCCCCTTACCCCTAGACAGATAATACTCTAGGACGTTTAAACCTCGTTAGCCATAAAACCTTAGAATCACTCCGAAGTATAGACCGGTTAAGGGGTTCTCAGAGTCAGAAATAGAGGCGACACGGTTCATACATTTATTGAGGTCTCTACCTAGGCCCACCACACGGTCCCCGGGAGTCCTGAGACTCCACTCTTTGTGATCCGGACCGATAGGGTGGGGACGAGAGAGGTCGTCGCCGGGGGTTTGGCTGGTTCCCACTCTCCCATGTCTACAGTTCGTAGACCTCGAGAGAGAGAGAGACGGAAGTAAATCCTTTTGCATGTAACCTACCTACTGAGCCTAGTGAATTAATTTTTATGAGTCCAAGAATCTGTGTTAAAATAAATGGAAAGGCACTACACTCATCAGAAACCCCTTTGCAAAGTTCTGTAAGGATTGAAATCCTGAATTGACTAATTTAAACTTTTGGTAGAGTCGTGTTTTCGAAACCGGGATAAAAACAGAGAAAAATACTGGGCTTTATAATGGAGTCCTCATATATAAAGTCTCAATTATAAAGACTTGGTACAAAGAGTTTGAACTTACCTGTGAGACGGGTGTCCCGAAACGCGAGTGTGCTGACACTCGACGTCATCCTGACTTAAAGGAAATATTAACAAAGAGATGAATTGAAATATTCCTTTGTGTACAGGTTTGACTCCTATCGGGGTAAAATTCAAAGTTGTACCAAACCCAAAATGTCGTAGGTTCTAAAAGGATTGATGCGTTCAGAAAAAAAAAAAAAGAAAAAGTAAGGAAAAGAAAAAACCAGAATTTTGTACGAGAAAACCGACCAAGTCGTTCAACAAGGACGGTTGGTCAACGAAAATACCATTAACTGTCGCATCGACTAAAAACCTTGGACTCCTAGATTTTGCCGTAAAATCGAGTCTGCACCCTCTCCGACTCGGTTCGATGAACGTCTCATCCTCTATCCGACTCGACTTACATCCTGTACGTATCTGGAGCCCAGACGCGTGCCATTAATCGCAGTCCCTTTGCGGACGAGACCGAGTCTGACGGGAGAAAAGTCGTCGCAAGTCTCGGGAAGGAAGAGGACAGTCTAGGAAGGAACTCGATGACCCACGGTGAGGACCTCCTCTCGGTCACTCTGACGGGTAGACGACGTCACCGCGACTCAACCCTCATCCCCATCACAAGTCTTTGGGTGGGAAGGAATTTCGGACTACTAGCCGACTTTTCTGTGTTTCGGTAACTTGGTCTATTGACGGCCGACCAAATATGAAGTTTCCTTTTCTCGTACACCTTTTTTTTTTTTCAGTGTAAATTGTGTTGATAAAGTATCTTACTCGCCCCAGCACGTAAAAGACTTGAGGGGAGTCTATTAGATCCCGTAAAGGGGTCTAAAGCAGAGTCGTGTTCCTTATCTCCCCCTTTCCAGAGGGGTTTGACGGTCTAGAAATATCAAGAAGTGAAAGGATGTTTTCGTACTTACAAAGTCTCATTTTCCCGGGGACAAACGACAGAAGGGGACCGACGAAGGAGACCCTTGACACGGAGGTTCCCCCGCCCCCACACACACACCCCCCCACAGAGAGTCTACGTATTATGGGTCATCATCCTTTTCGTGTGGGAAGATTGTGGTCGCATACAAGACATGGTTTTGGACCCGTGTCTCTCGGGGAGTGGGGGTCGGGGTTTCCGTCAGGATCAGTCGAAAAGGAAGAGCCAAACTTTAGAAGCTGTAATTTCAAACAATGGACGACAAAATTGTGACCTGACTATGTCTTCGTCTGACAAAGAAAAGTAAGAAAAAATTACTTTGGAAAAGAAGACACCAAGCCTTTCCTTGGACTTGGATATGGAATCCTGTGATTCACGGGTAGACGGGATCTTTATTTTGTGTCCTTAGGAGAAACAACGTTCCTGCAACACTTTTAAGGACTTTGATTACTTCTTGAGGGTTTACCCTTACCCCAGAGACACGAATGTGAAACTTCACATAAAAGTATTCCATAAAAGTATTCGTGGTTTGACATTTTGTGTATCTGGGGTTCTCATTCGTCTCAAAATGTCAAAGTGTCAACCGGCAACAGTTCCACAAAGAACCACCTTACTAAGGTCGTTCGTCAGTACTTCAATCCCTCACGAACGTTATAGATCGTCCGTTCCCCCGGTTCCTTCGAGAGGCACCTGGAAGTGTCCCTACAGACACAGAAGGAACGTACACGTCAGCCGTCGGTGGACGAAGGAAGGACAGGAGACGAGACATTGGTGAGAGACAACTGTCAGGTCCACCCCTTAGACTAAGACAGGTAAGCTCTCTCGAGGTAGGGACTCGGTCTTGTACTCAGTGCACCAGAAGAGCTTTAATCCAACACAATAAAGGGATTGCAATAAATCTCTTAGTATTTGGAATGAGACGAAAACGGTTCTGAAATGTAACTTATTTATAGAGGTTTTGGATAACAAAGAGAAACCGTTGTCTTACCAACGTTAAACACCTGTTTTCACTCGTTTCCGATTGGGGGAAAAAATAAGAGAAAGGGAGAGACATTTTACAGGTCACAACAATCGAAAAGAACAGGATTTGTTTCCGTAACTGAATAAGAGACAAGACCAGCACGGAACACAGACAGCAGTAACTCGTTTCTAAACGTCTATTATCGTGTTTCTTTCTGAATTGTCTGTCGTCTCTGAACGACAGGTGTGCGTCTCAACAAAAGAGCAACAAGTCAGCGATTCAGTACAGGTCAAGAAACACTGGGGTACCTGACGTCGTACGGTCCGAAGGGACAGGAAGTGGTAGAGGGCCTCGAACGAATTTGAGTACAGGTAACTCGACCACTACAGTAGGTTGGTAGAGTAGGAGACAACGGAGGAAAAGGAGGAAAAGGTCACTCAGTCAAGAAGCGTAATTCACCGGTTTCAATGATTGCGGTTTATTCAATCTGGACTCACTTGACACCCTCAACCACTACCTGTCCCTCCGGACCGCACGACGTTAAGTACCCCAACGTTTCTCAGCCTGTGTTGACTCGCTGACTTGACTTGACTTGACTTGACTTTCACGGATCTTAGTATGTTCCTTGTGTCCCGTGCCAGTCATTCGATCCTAATAGTGTCAAGACACTTAAGTTTTAAAAGTAAAAAAAGAAGATAAATGTACTTATTATAAGATTAAGGTTTTAATAGTTCGTCGTCTCCACCTCGATTGGTAGGTTCGGTTGGAACGTCCCCGGTCTTCCAGGTCTTCTACTAGTTGAGGAGTGTCTAGGTGAATAAAAAGGTTTCTACGGAATTTTGTTTTCTTTTAGTTTCCCTGATTGTAAATAACAAGGTAAACCCCGGTCTGTGTACGTCAGGGCCCGAAGGGACCACCGAGTCTGTCATTTCTTAGGTGGATCCATTATAGGGACCCAACCCTTTTGGGGGACCTCCTCCCGTACCGTTGGGTGAGGTCATAAGAACGGACCTCTTCGGGTACCTGTCTCCTCGAATCGCCGGATATCGGGCACCCCAGTGTTTCTCCGTCTGTCCTGAATCCCTAATTCGTGTCGTGTCGTGGTGTGTAGTAGAGTAAATAAATAAACAATCAAAGTACATTGTTGGAACAGTAAATAAGTGATTCACGAAAACAAAGAGAACTACAGAAGAAGAAAAAAAAAAAAAACCACGCCCCCACTCCACCCGGAACTCATTTTTCCAACACGTTTCTCGAGTACCACTGGTAATAATAGAGTCCAGAAGTGACGTACCGGACTGAGTCCTACACACTTGTGTAAAGTAACTGAGAAAAGACTTCCGTAGTTTCAAATCGATGATACAGCTTCACCGGTATAACGATGAAAGAGAAGGGAGAGTAGGGACCTTCACGACGGTGCCGACCTGATATAATACTAGTACAAGTACGAAACGGAGGGTCCAGAGAGGACCAAGGTGTCGAGAGACCCTCGGGTCCCGACCTGTAATCCCACGTACCGGATTGATCGGAACTCATAACGTCTCTTTTTTTTTTAACCGGAAGTCTTTATGACCCAATCCTCTCTTCTTCTTTTCCTCTCCGGACCCTCGTCCTTTTTCGAAAGGTCTTTGGTACCTCGAGTCTCTGTCGACACTCGTTTACGGTACAAAGAACACGAAGAGCACACACCGTGTCGCGGAGGACGTCGAAGAACCACCATCACCACCAACAACTACCGTCACTGAATTGATGACATAAAACCCCAGAGATTCCGACTACCCCTCAGGGTTGGGGTAAGAAACAAGAAGGGAATGAAGAAATGGGAGACCTTAGAAAGGGAGGTCGTACAGACAAAAACACAAGGGTTATAGAGCAAGAAAATCGGTTTCGTCAAGAGGATCTCTCCGAATTAGGTCTGGTCTTTGGGTAAAGTAGGAGGAAACATTATTACACCAAAACTATCTGTGTGTATAAGACTCACTTCCTCGGTTAGATTTGGTCTCCACTTTTACGTACTCGTCTCCGGTGCGGGATTGGAAGTAAGGGACGTCACCTCCCACGTCCCGAGTACACCTGTAATGTGTGGACTCGACGAACAAGATTACGTGGTCCTTAAGGTCCAACGACAGTCGTAACCCAGTAAACAAGTGGACGACTGAACGGTCTCCCCTGATACCGGTCAGAAAAGGGACTCTACTCCAAACTAAAGGTCCTTTGGTATCTGATAACTCGATGTCCGTGGGGTTTCTGGTAGGTCCTCGGGCACAAAATATCAAGTCCGAGAGGACCACCGAGTCACCATTTTTTTTTTTAGGAGGACGGTTACGTCCTCTTCCCTCAAACTACGAACTGGACCCTTCTAGGGTGTAAGACACCTCGTTGATTCGGATATACGGTGTTGATAGCGCGGACGTGAGACCTCAGGTCCTCGACGTTTAGGACTCGGATACGTGGCGTCGATGACTACGGACTCACACGATCTCGGACACGAAACGTTGGTTTCTTCGGCGGGGATAGTCTTCCGGCACGTGGTGTTGATCTCTCATCGGGGGTAAGTGGGGTCGATCTCTTTTTCGGGTTCGTCGTTGTGTCTAGGTTGTGTCGGTTTTTATTCATTCATGACCCAACAAAAAAAAAAAAACCTTTTTTCTCTCGTTTTTTCCTTTTCATTAGGTTAGAAACGAAAAGAAATGTCTGTGAGACCTTTTACCTAGATTATTCCCACTGTCCACTCACCATACAAAAATAAACGGTAGGTACGAAAAGTCACTACTAGAAAAGATGCATGCGACGACACTCAAACTAGTAAAAGAAAGACAAGACGAATTTAGGTCACGTCGATGATCTTTCCCTGGCTCGTTCCTACTGTGCATGACCTTCCTCTAGTTGCGTCGGTACCGGAATTGGTTAGAGCGCGTCCCTTTCCTGTTCGGCGTCCCCTGGTGGTCGACGTAGTAGGTCTTCAGCAGGGTGTAACGCCTTCACTTCTGTCAGTTTCACGGGGACCAAGGCGTCAAAATTCTCAGACAATGAAAAGTCTACCTACCGACAAGAAGCGTAGTCACAAAAAAGTATTTGGGAGTAGGATTCTCGACCTCGTCCTCACTGTTACTGAGGGAGAGTTTGGAGAAGAATAAAAATTAGTAGGATTTACATAGTAAATCAACGAAGATATTTTCTGTATATTTAATATTTTGAGGTGAAATTAGTTTTTATAATTGAATAAAATACAATGAGGTTCATACGTATTTTACAGACACAACGGCAATGTCATTCACGGAACGAAGAACTTTTATTCAATGTTGCACCCGTGTCGTCTCGTCGTCACGGAGTTTTGCTGTCGTGGTGTCACGAATGATTTGACACTCGAAATAAGACCTACCTGGACGGTGGCCACGGTCCTAACTTGTGGAACTTTACACAAGTGATCAAGTGTACAATTTCGGACCTTTAGAGAAGTCGGGTTTACTTTACAAGGAAATTTTTTTTTTTAGACGTTATAAAGTTTGACAAGTTACACGAAACGTCTCACTGTCACTCTTAAAATACGCACATAGGACGGATCTATAGACCATCCAATGTTTGGAGGTTTTCCTTTCCGAACCCTTAGTGTATTACATATGTAAGTTCCTTTTACCGGTACATACGCTAGTCTTTTTATTCAGAAATTCGTGACGACCTTTTGTGGTGCTACGAGAAATCTTAACTAAACCTAAAAAAAAGAGTTCAAAACGGCTTCAAAAGTTTTTGAAGTAATAGAGTCATTGAGCTTTAAAAGAGTACATTTTGAGTTAAATATTAAATCAAAATTTTGTATTAGAGTAAACGTAATCTCAAGTCACACAAAACACTACCTTTGACAAAAAGTATACCTTATCGAGAAAAGTATACCTTTTTGGAAAATAAACCAAGTAAAGTTTAGTGTTAACGACTACCCGTTGAATGTGACGTAACTTTTGTCCGTTATTTCCTTTACCTAGAGACACCCATATGTATATGTGTTGTAACTAAAAATTTAAATTTTGTATACCTTTTGTTTGTAACTTGTCAGAGACTTAAAACGGTTCATCCTGTAATTTTACTTTAGTACGTAATTTTATTTCATGTAAAACAAAGATTTAATCCGATAGTAACTCACTCTTATTAGTTATAGTTCTTTCTTCTAGAAAAAATCATAAGAGTAGTCGAACCCCTCCGAACTTCAAACTTATTTGTCTTCTCTGCGGTTTATATTGTCTCATAAACACGAGTCTCTTCATTTTCTCGAAACTGAGAAATTACCACCCTACAAAAAAGACCCATACATTAGATAAAATATTAAAAAAAAAATTTTTTGACCTTTCGTAAAAACACTCACACTTACTGTCGGTCGTCACGTCGGCGTACCACTATAAAAAGAAATAAAATGTTTTATGTAAATTTGGCTTTCCGACGAGATCAACTATATACCTGTCATAGTCAGAACTATATTTAACATCCTGTGAAAAAGTACATGGTATTGTAAACCCCCAACCCAAATAAATCACATTACTTTTATTAAACTATATTTTTATAAAACATATATATATATAAAAATGAAACAAAAGATTCAACGACAAACGTCATTGTCATTCACGTTTCGTTCTATACATTCAATACTGACATACTAGTCTACTTCATACTCAAGAAAACCAAATATTCTAGGAATTTATCAATATCTAGGTACTATTTTTGAAACCTTAGAAATATTTTGTTAAAACGGTTTTACACTAGTACAGTCACTTTTGATTCCTGTTCATGAAGTGAGAAAAAGTATGATAATATTCAATAAGACCATAATTTATAAAATTATTTTAACAAAAACAAAAATGTATAAAGTCAATCTATTTACTTACGACCAACGAAAAAATAAATTTAATCAGTATTAACTAAAAATGGTGGAAAAGTTTTTCTTAGTCGTTTAAACAAGATACAATATTTGATACCTACTGTTCAGTTATTCCTGTCGAGAAGTGTACTAAAAAACAAAAATTTGTGGTTTCGAACCTCAGGCCAGATATTTATGTAGTTCTGTTAATATATTAATCGTGTAGGATCCGTGATAGAGGTCAACGTTAATGAAAATGAAAAAAAAAAAAAGAGAACGACGAAATTATAAAAGACCTTTAATTTCAGGAGGGGGGTTAGGAATTTTTTTTTTTTTAGAAGTTGTTACGACTCAGTCGTCGACTCTGGGATTGAGTATTAAATACAACATCTCTTTATCTTAATGGAGATAAGAAACAAAACGGTATACATTAGTAAAATTATTTTAATTATTGACGGTCCTCAAGAACTGTCTAAATTTTATTTTCAATTAAAGATCTGGAGTGTTACTAGTATTCTTACAACAAAAGGAAACTCTCGACTGGTCCACCTTTCTCTTCGTCTTGTTTTCCCAGGTAATACACGGTATTAAGAGGATTCCAACCAGTCCCTACACTACACCCTCGAAGTGTAAACCTAGTCCCAACTTAAAGTAGTGGACTCTGGTGGACTCTAGTGGTGGTTGGGTGGAAAATTCTCGACTCCTTTTCTTACATACTACGAGTGACAATTTTATGTCTTGAAATTTTACTTGCAAAAGTAATTTATGGAAGGAGGTCATCGATTATGTTATGCGTAATAATGACGTTCGACACTCAATCTCTCTTGGAACCGAAACTCCGATGTGCCTAGACACGGACGTAGGGTTGAGACGGTGAGTGGTGACTGCCCAGGTGTGGGTCAGGGAGTTTCACTCTCGTTGCTCAATATTGGGCATCTCACACGGCGTTCCAAATTTCTATTATATACTATATGTTTCAAGGACGGTGTCACCCACGGACACAGGACTCAACGAAGTCAGCACAGGTTGAGAACCACTGGACTACCCAGACGTCGGGTGGTCCGAGGATACAGGTACCCTAAGAGATCCGTTCTTATGACCTCACCCAACGGTACGGGAGGAGGTACCCTAGAAGGGTTTGGTTCCTGACTTGGGTCCAGAGTACGGAGGAAGTAACCGTCCGCTCAAGAAGTGTCGATGGTGGTGGACCCTTCGGGGGAAGGTGTAACAAACCGTCAATTTTCCACGAGTTATTGACCTTCCATAATAGTGTATTAAAATTAAGGAGAGATATCTCGAATACACGTTCCTTCATCTTTATATTTACCTTATGCTCTACACCTATCAAATTATTTCTTGGAACCCTTTCCTTTCGAGAGACTGTACCTTCTAACGTACTTTATCCATTTCATCCAAAGTTTTAATCCGGAAGTTCTTTCTAACAAAATAATAGCAGTGAATTTCATCTTGGTTTCATCCTTCTTGTCTACGCGGGTATCCTTTGTGTGGCACACGATACCGAAGGAAGTAGAGCAGTTGTTCTTAGCGAAAGGGGAGACAAACAGGACGAACTAGGACAAGCTCTGCTGGTTCTTGAGTTTGACGACAGACATGAGACGAGTGAGGTTCATCGCTACAAATTGTTCGTCACCGTTGTCGGTCCAGACGAAATTTTGAGTAGGTCGAGTTTCCGTATTGTAGTCCGTTTATTTGTGTCTCTTATTTCGTTCGACGGGTCTGTGAAGACAGACGTGGCGAATCCAGTCTACGGAACCTTCCGTCACACCCTACCACCATTCTTAGATCCGACGGTGTCGGACCGAAGCGGAAAAGTGAGGAGTCACAGAAAACCCTTATTCGTATTCGGAAGACATGGGTCACAAATGTAGATATTTTGGACCAGATACTTTAGATGGATAGGGTTTCCAGACAATACTCCTAACTCATTCTGTCACCTATTTTTTCACGAAACGTTTGACGTACCCTGACATGTTTGCAATTACTAATAATTATACAAGGTCTACTGAGACTTTCCGGATTATAGGGTATTAAAGACCGTCTTATTTAACACCAAAGGTACTTCGTATATCCTTGGGATCTAAAACTTTTCTGAACGATACTAGGTGGTAGAAACCCAGAAAAACTCGTGTTTCATAGAAAACCAGGACATGAAGAAACACTGTCAGTTCTAGACTTAATCCAGTGACTAACAGTGTGACGTCCCTGTCTCAGGACTGAAGTAGTTAAGGATCAAAACTCTGGGTAGGATCTCTACCTGATTTTAAACGAAACTCTCCACACACGTAACCGGTATTATTCCACTCTTTTTACCTAAAGACTCAATCCTTTCTGTTCGACTACACAAGAATGTAGAAGTGTGTTTACGGAGGTACTTTTAAGTAGGGTAGGGTATATTTCTAATGGAGTTATTCATAAGACTTTGTTTAAAGTCGAGTTTAAAGGTCAAAGACCTTTAAGTGAGACGTCACTCAGACTAAGTACTGGAAATTTGTTTTAAAAATTAAGTATAAAATTTTGTAACATCTACATTGAATACGATCAACATCTTTGTAAATTCGACATGTCTACCTGTATTCGTATTTTCGGGGTGTGGGATAGGGTACAGGGGTCCTATTGGTACCAAGTTTGGCAGAACACATACGAAGGTCTTTGAGATACATGTACATGAAAAAGTAGAACATGAAAAACATGAACATGAAGAAGTAGAACATGGAGAATGATAATTATATAAGGAGGACGAAACGTTTTTACAAAGGAGAGGTAGGACACATACGTATGCGTCACGTACCCATGTACGAGTCAACGAAGTCGACACAGAGTGAGAAACACTGGGGTACCTGACATCGGGTGGTCCGAGGAGACAGGTACCCTAAGAGGTCCGTTCTTATGACCTCACCCAACGGTACGGGAGGAGGTGCCCTAGAAGGGTTGGGTCCCTGACTTGGGTCCAGAGCACGGAGGAAGTAACCGTCCACTCAAGAAGTATTGATGGTTCCCTTAGAAGAACTGGGTTCCTAGCTAGGACGTAGAGGACGCTGAGGATGTGACGCCCACCTAAGAAGTGGACGGCTAGGTGACCCCTTCGGGTATATACATATATGCCACATATATACATATATGATACACATCTAAAGGAATAAAAATTACTTACGTATCTTAAACCCAAACCCTAAAAATTCAAATAGGTTGTTTATGAGGATTCCTGAAAACTCAATAAAGGTTAAAAATCAATAATATTTGATCACGATAAGTTTCACGACAAAGTGTCACTCTATTCCTCGAAAGTGGTTTCATGTTTAGTTATATGACAAAGGAATTCTTTCAGAAAGATACTTTTTTTTAACAGTGAACTTCAGTGTCACGAGAATTTTCACTCTAACTAGACGTAAGACCGGAGACTAGAGGACCGTCCGCTTACTGTTCGGTAGACATCTCATGGTAGTAATACGTCTGGGATAAACTCGTCGAGACATAAACACATATATACAGAAGTCGGTGAACTCGCACAATTCAACGAGTCAGTACAGACTGAGAAACTCTGGGACATCAGACATCGGGTGGTCCGAGGAGACAGGTACCCTAAAAGGTCCGTTCTTATGACCTCACCCAACGGTAAAGGAGGAGGTCATCTAGAAGGACTGACTTCCTAACTTGGATGCACAGGACACAGAGGACGCGACCATTCACCTGAGAAATTGTGACTCGGTGGATCCTTCGGGAGTCGGTGATATGGAGACAACTTATCTATTGATCTACACCTTAATTACAGTTTGTTATCCATGTAATTTAAAAACTACAAGCAACGGTTTAATGGTAAAATTTCAAAATGGTAAAATGTTAAGATTGTTATCCCGTACTCACAGACAAAAGGAGGAGAACCAGTTTTGTAACTGATAATGATACGAAAAGTTATGAACTTTTGCAGTATTCATTTTTAATGTAGTAACAAAATTGTTACTCTTTGTAATACGTATTCGAATAACCGGTAATCATAAAGATAAGTCACTTGACGGATGGACAGACAGACAAAAGGAAAAGAAAGGAAGAAAAAAGACAAACAATTACTACACATACTCGAGAAACACATAAATATTGAAGTAATGGCATTGTCCTTCTCTACCGACCTGTAGTAGTAGGTACGTTCATTGTACTTGAACCCGTTTGAGAACCTCTACCCTATCTGTTCCTCCGGACTCCACGACGAGAGGCACCCCAGCGGTTCTCGACCTGTACTAACCCGTTGACTTGTTGTTGTTGTTGGAACAGATATTAATCCAACGTCTATAAAGGGGTCAAAAATTATATAAAAACAAAGGCAATATTACTTTCCCGAAGGGATCACCGAGTTTACCATTTCGTAGACGGATACCACGCCCTCTGGGCCCAAGTTAGGGACCTAACCCTTCTACGGGACCTCTTCCTTTACCGTTGGGAGAGGTCTTGAAAATAGACCTTTTAGGGTACCTGCCTCCTCGGACCATCCGGTGTCAGGTACCCCAACGTTTCTCAGCCTGTGTTGGTTCACTGAAGTGAAAGTGAAATATTATAATTTTTTTAAATCTGGGAATTTGTAGTGTACACGTATGTGAATGTCACACATTCGCCCTTGATGTACGTAAACCAGTAGTATCTACGTTAAGCCGAGATCTCGGTCTGACAACACCAAGTTCAAGATAGAGAAGACGAATCATCGAGATGTTAGAATCTGTTCTGTGAATTGGAGTCGAAGGAGTAGACATTTTAAACTTAGTATTACTATGGATGAAGGATCGTAACACTCCTAATTTAAGTGATATATATGTTCTCGTGTATATTGTTATCATGGACCATGTATCAATCACGGATCTAATATTTTTTTAAGTAGATTGAAAAGACGATAATCAAGAAACCAAATAAAAACATATAACTTAGAATGGAGAGAACCTTTAAATAAAACCGTGAGTTTTACTGGATCCGTGAAGATTTTTAATTTATGAAGACACATATAGATTACTGATACATATTTTAGATATACTCCTTTTGGTGTTTTGAGACTACTTGTTTTAGTTTCTAGTTTCTTCTTCATTTTTCACCGAGTCTACCATTTCGCAGACAGATGTTACACCCTCTGGGTCCAAGTTCGGGACCCAACCCTTCTAGGGGTCTCTTCCTTTACCGTTGGGTGAGGTCCTGATAACGGACCTTTTAGGGTACCTGTCTCCTCGGACCTTCTGATGTCAGGTGCCCCAGCGTTTCTCAGCCTGTGTTGACTCTCTGAAGTGATGTGATGTTACTAACGTTTCTGAGTTATAACAGTTCTACAGTCAAGAAGGGTTAAACTAGATATCTAAGTTATGTTAGGGGTCCTTGTAGGGTGGTTCAAGACAACACCTATAACTGTTTAACTAAGATTTCAAATATATATCTTCGTTCTGAGTCTTATCGGTTGTGTCGTAACTTCTTCTTAAATCACCCTCCTAACTGTGATGGACTGGAGTTCTGAACGATAGGTCGAGGTCAGTAGTTCCGTCACATCACAACGACTTTCATCTGTTTAAGTTGTCTCGTTGTCTTATCTCTCGGGTCTTTATCTGAGTGTGTTTATGTCAGTTGACTATGAACTGTTTCATCGTTTCCGTTACATCACCTCTTTTTTGTCAAAAAAGTTGTTAAACACGACCTTGTTGACCTGTAGGTGTACGTTTCCTTTCTTTTTCTTAGATCTGTCTTGAAAGTACGTAAGTGGTTTTAATTAAGATTTACTTAGTGACTAGATTTACACTTTACAATTTGATATTTTGAGGATCTTCTACTGTATCCTCTTTTGGAACTACTGGAACCCATACCACTACTGAAAAATCTATGTAGTTCTTTCTGTACTATGTATTCTTTTTTTTAACCATTTGACATGAAGTAATTTTAAATTTTGAAGACTTTCTGTTACGGTTCTCTTACTCTTCTGTTCGGTGTCTGACCCTCTTTTATAAACGTTTGTTGTGTACACTATTTTGTGAGAACAGGTTTCTTGTGTCTCTTGAGAATTCAAGTTATTCTTTTGTTGGACTAAATTTTTATGCGATTTCTAGAATTGTCTGTGGAGTGGTTTCTTCTATATGTCTACCGTTTACTCGTATACTTTTCTACAGAGTGTAATATACGTTAATTTTGGTTTTACTCTATGGTGATGTGTGGATAGTCTTACCGGTCTTAGTCTTGTCACTGTAGTGGTTTACGACCATGTATACACCTCGTTGTCCTTAAGAGTAGGTATCGACCATCCTTACGTTTTACCACGTCGGTGAGACCTTCTGTCAAACCACCAAGGAATACTTTGTTTGGTATAAGAATGGTATACTTAGTCAATAACACAAGGAACTATAGATAGGTTTCCCCAACTTTAGGACAGGTGTGTTTTTGGACGTGTACCTACCAATATCGTCAAAATAAGTATTAGTGGGTTTGATCCCCTCTTCCACTACCGTGGGGTGAGGTCATGAGAATGGACTTTTTAGGATACCTGCCTCCCCGGACCATTCGACGTCAGGTACCCCAGCGCTTCTCAGCCTGTGTTTACTTACTGAAGTGAAAGTGAAAAGTGAAAGTACGTAACCTCTTCCTTTACCGTTGGGTGAGGTCACAAGAACGGACCTCTTAGGGTCCCTACCGCCTCGGACCACCCGACGGCAGATGTCTCAGTGTGTCTCAGTCTGTGTTGACTTCGCTGAATCGTCGTCGTCGTTGTGGGTTTGAACCTTCGTTGGTTCTCCAAAAAATCATTAACCTATCTATCTATAGTCCGAAGGACCATCGAGTCAACCATTTCTTAGACGGACGTTACGACCTCTGGGACCAAGTCAAGGTCCCAACCCTTCAAGAGTACCTCTTCCCTATCCGATGGGTGAGGTCCTAAGAACCTGAAGGAACCATCGAGTCTACCATTTCTTGGGTGGACGTTACACCCTCTACACCCAAACTAGGGACCCAACCCGGGACCTCCTCCCGTACCATGGGTGAGGTCATAAGAACGGACCCCTTAGGGGTACCTGTCTCCTCGGACCACCCGATGTCAGGTACCCCAGTGTTTCTCAGTCTGTGCTGACTCACTGATTCGTGTGTCTATTTATAGTACACCATGTCTGTTACCTTGTACCAAGTTGTGACTTTTCTCTACTTGATAGTTCGGTACTTTTCTGGACCTTCCTTTACATTTACGTATAGTGATTCACTTTAAGCAGTTAGACTTTTCCGTTATCCGACAGAATAAGGATGACATACTGTAAGACGTTTTCCGTTTTGATACCTCTATCCTTTTTTCTAATCTCCAACGGTACCCAACCCTCTGTTCCTTCTTACTTGTCCGTCCCGTGTCTACTTCAAAATCCCGTCACTTATATGAGACGTTCAACGACGACACGACACGAGTCAGTACAGGGTGAGACGACCGGGTACCTGACATCGGGTGGTCCGAGGAGACAGGTACCCTAAAGGGTTTATTCTTGTGACCTCACCCAATGGTAAAGGAAAAGGTCAGATCTGGTAAAAAAGTATCTTCTGTTATTCAGAACTTCAATACTTTGATTTACGAGGTACCCTAAATGGAAAAAGGACACTGGACGAATTCTGGGTTCGGGACCAGAAGGTTTCATTCTCTAATGAGTAACCGATAAAATCCTAAAACAAAGTGAGTGAAAATCCGTTAGATATAGGACGAACTCTACATCTCTCCAGATACGTAATCAAGAATGTAGTGGGGAGTCTTACTAGGGGTACAGAGACATGTGTAGTATGTCAGAAGTACAAGGGGCCAGCACAGCTTCGGTTCAAAGTAGTTTCTACTTCGAAACGAGAGACAAAGAGAAGAACAACTTTGAACACCCTTTGGGACCCTTTCCCTCAGTTCATTTATATTGAAACAAGACAGTAGAAGATTGTCTCCAGAGTCCCCCTTAATATCAGAATCATAAAAAGAAATAACATCAGAATTTTTAAGACCAAGACTATAAAACAAAAATGAAAGAAAAGACATGGAAACGATCTAAACACCTTGAGGGGCCGTGATTGGGGGGAAAGACGGACTATCATAGTATAATGGATCTTTACTGAAGAAGGAAGTTTGTCGGACTCAGAACGGAACACACAGTGGCTGGGGGACCCCAGTTATTACTTACCTCACCGGTGCTTCTTCACTATTGGAGATAAAGGACAAGTGAAAGAGTGTCCGCCAATTCGAAATTTACACACGACATTTTAGAGAAGTTGGTTGTTCGGGTTGGTAAATAGTGATATCAGAATTGATGGAGACGTAAAAACCTATAGAATTGAGGGGTTTCCTGACAGTTAAATTGGTATTGATGGATTGTTGACGGTTCGGAGTGAAATACTCGACGACAACTCTCAAATCGATAAATTCCGACTAAAAATTTTTAAAAATAACCGCGGAGTACCACAAACGAACTAAATGACACAACATTTATTGGTGTTTAATCCTTGTAAAGAAATTCCACATCCGTTTCTAATTTTACCTATAGCTTAACAGAAAGGAGGTACAAATAATTGAGGAACGGCCCAGTGAGAAGGTTCAGACTGGTCAAGATTTTCCAGTATACACCAGTCAGAACGACCTCGGGAGAAACCCAAGGATTCCGTCTTGAGAAAAGAAGGAATCGGACTAGGCATTCGTCGACGATGAGGTGGTCGGAACCACAGAAAAGAATTTGTTTCGGAAACTACTGTATACACTGAAGTATGTAGAATAGCTCCTGGAACATAAAAACGTTTCCATAGGTTTCACCCTCTTTACGTTACCAATTTTTTTTCTCTCTGAAACTTGTAAGTCAAGTCAAGTCAGCGAGTCAGTACAGACTGAAAAACGCTGGGGTACTTGACGTCGTGTGGTCCAGAGGGATAGGTAGTGATTGACGGCCTCAGATGGGTTTGGGTATAGGTAACTCAACCACTACGGTAGGTTAGTAGAGTAGGAGACAACAGGGGAAGAGGAGGACGGGAGTTAGAAAGGGTCGTAGTCCCAGAAGAGTTTACTCAGTCGAGAGACGTAGTCTACCGGTTTCATAACCTCAAAGTCGAAGTTTTAGTCAGGAGGGCTACTTGTGGGTCCTGACTAGAGGAAATCCTACCTGACCAACCTAGAGGAACGTCAGGTTCCCTGAGAGTTCTCAGAAGAGGTTGTGGTGTCAAGTTTTCGTAGTTAAGAAATCGTGAGTCGAAAGAAATATCAGGTTGAGAGTGTAGGTATGTACTGGTGACCTTTTTGGTATCGGAACTGATCTGTCTGGAAACAACCGTTTCATTACAGAGACGAAAAATTATACGACAGATCCAACCAGTATTGAAAGGAAGGTTCCTCGTTCACAGAAAATTAAAGGACCGACGTTAGTGGTAGACGTCACTAAAACCTCGGGGGGTTTTATTTCAGACTGTGACAAAGGTGACAAAGGGGTAGATAAACGGTACTTCACTACCCTGGTCTACGGTACTAGAATCAAAAGACTTACAACTCGAAATTCGGTTGAAAAAGTAAGAGGAGAAAGTGAAAGTAGTTCTCCGAGAAATCAAGAAGAAGTGAAAGACGGTATTCCCACCACAGTAGACGTATAGACTCCAATAACAATAAAGAGGGACGTTAGAACTAAGGTCGAACACGAAGGAGGTCAGGTCGCAAAGAGTACTACATGAGACGTTTCTTCAATTTATTCGTCCCACTGTTATATGTCGGAACGGTGTCTTTCCTCACTTTAAAGACTGTGTACGATGTTATACCTACTTGAAACTTCTATGACTCATTGTACTCGGTTTATGATTTCCTGTTTACAACATACTGACGGGAACTCCATGGATCTTATTCACTTAAGTATCTCTGCCTTTCACCTAAAATATCTAATTGGTCGTTCGAGGTCCTCAACCACTACCTGTCCCTTCGGACCGCACGAAGTCAGATACCCCAACTTTTCTCAGACTGTGATGACTCACTGACTTGACTTGACTTGACTTGACTCCCCGACGTCTCCCTCACCCGTTTCCCCTAAATGACGAAGAAACCCCCCGTTACTTCAAAACCTTTACCTATCAGTACTATCAACACGTTGAATTGACACGTAAAATTTTGTGAAAGGTACCAAGCATTTTTCTGAATGGATTTTAACTTTACAGTCCTACAGTAAAATCCTGAAAGTGAAGGAGGTGAGGAAGACTCCCTTGGCACCTCCAGGACGGGCCCTGGGGAAGAGGAGTGAGTCTTTCTTTCCGGGAACCTGATGCAGAATCATCGAGAGAGTGGTAGTGGGAGGGGTGGGAGAGGTAAGGACAAGAGGGAGGACCTCCCCGGGGTGAACCGAGGAGAGAGGGTGGGAACGCGTGGCGTTTCAGGGAGACGAGTGAAGACTTCGACTCACTGTGAGGGACGTCCTCAGGGGACCGGTACCCTTTCACCGGCACTGTTAAGGTTGGTCGACTCTAAATTATTTTGTGTAGAGGGGTCAAGGTACGACCGAGACTCTGGCGACCCGTCTCTGGTGGCACCGAGGACAGGGAGACGTCGGGGAGTCCTCTCTGTCCTCCCGTGAGCCTCGTCAGTGAAGGACTCAAAAACCGGAAAGAACCGACACTTCTTGGTATTGGAGTCGGGACGGCCGGTGAACCTTTGGTCCGGTGTGACCCCGGGCACGAGGTTTAGTGGCTCATCCGACCACTGGTAAACAGAAGACGGGGGCCCGAATTAGGAAGTCCAGTCCCCCTGGTCAAACGACACCAAAATGACGGTCTTCGTTCTCCGTCCAGGTCCGGTACCTACCCGTCCCGGAGTTCTCGTCGACACCTCGTGTCTGGTCGGTTCTGTCTCTTTCGGGATTTGTCACGAGCTTCTTCTTCTGGAGAGAAGAAAGATTTGGTGCTAACTCCGTCCCCGTTGACGACGTCGTCTCCGGGTCCGGTCCCCAGTCGAGACGGTCTCGTCCTTTTTGTCCTTTGGCAGAGTGATGTCGTCGCTGTCCTGTCTCCAGCCGGCCCACCCTCTGAACACAGCTTCGGTACCGAGTTTTGATCCCCCCGCCCCCCTCCCTTAGGAATAATTAAGTTCTTTACTCAGTAACTCACTTGCCTCCAAATCGTTTAAACGAAAGCCTATTACCCTCACAGATCGGGTCACTAAGGGGGAATCTTGGTTGCGACCAAGAAAATTCAACTAAAAGTCCAAAGAGTTTTTCCAGTTTACACAGTGTATTGGTGTCGTCCTCTCTTCATCATACGGTTTACGTAACTAATTTATCATTTCAAGAACATGAGTCAACACTGTTTCTCCAAGACCCCTTGTGTCCTTCACCTCAAAATGACGTATACTGACGAATTTAATCACTTCTGAGTAGTCTCCTTGCACGGGTACTCGTCCACCTCCACCATTCTTCACCGTCTCGAAGACTCCGTCGTACCGGCGGTCCCGGTGTTTACACGTCCTCGTATTCCCCCGACGGATAATCGGATTCTTTTTGTAGTAATCCTTCCTTTAGACGATGACTCTCGACGTGGCAGCATATAGTACGTGGGGGTTTCGGTTTATGTAGCCTTTCAAAACAAATAGGTGACAGACCTTAAAAGGTATGAAAAACGGTAACCGGTTACCTCTTTGTCGGAGTCGAAGTTCGACCGAGTAATTCTGGAAAGTCTTTCCTCGGTCACCTAAAATCGTAAAGTGGGGTCTCCCTTCCAAGGGCTAGTGCAATTTGGTCTCACCTCGACTGACGAAGGACACGACAACCGACTCTAGTTTCGGGTTGTTTGTCGTGATTTCTTGGACCCTAATGTAAAGTGAGGGAAAAGGCGGTGACAACAGGGGCTTGTCGGATGTGTCCGAGCGAAGACGAGACGGACCCGGGGTCCGAAGACAAAATGCAAGAGTGAAGAGAAATCAACAAACGGGTAGGGGGAGGAGGAGAGGGAGGAAATAGGAACCACAAAGACAGAGTCTCATCTTCAGTCGCGAGACCACTAGTTTCGTTTATCTTGTGTGTATTATGTGCTTTGGGGTCGTCGAGGTCACGCTCTGGAAGAAAGACTTTTGAGGTGGCATGACAGAAACCCCTGGAGTATCTTACTTCTACTGTCCTAACAACAACACAAAATTATATCAAAATGACAACTCAGATGTTTCCAACTAACGTGGGGGTAACCATCCACCTCAGAGTGACCTTTCTACCTCTCTAAGGACCCGGTCGAAGAAACCCTTTCTTCGAACTCGGAGTCTTTCCTTTAACCTTGGCTCTCGTGCTTGGGTCAATCCACATTTTCTCCCAAACCGAAAAGAACCAGACCCGTAGTGTCCCAGACTCTAGGTCCCCTGCGAGGATTTACCACCAACAAATTACACCGCAAAAGTTTGACTGAGGATCCTTTCTTTCAGCTTTTCGTTCCGACCTACACTGTAAGACCCAGGGGGTACAACGACACTGGAACCCGGTGTTGAGATGAAGTGTTTCGGTCGTATGACGGAGGGGAAAGTCACAAAAGATGCAAATAAAGGGAAACCATTAGGGGTAGGTATTAGTCTCCTAAGAATCCCTCAGTTCCTTTTCTTTGAGTAACGATTACAAATCCAGGCTCACAGAATTCCTAAGTCACTTAGGGACTCCAACGTACTGGGATACCTACTACGAGACACCGTCCCTGTCTGAGTCCCCAGGGGACGACTATAATTTAAATAATGTCGTCAATCCTAAGGAAAACGGAAGAAGGTCAAGACAATTACTAGAAGAAAGAAGGGGTTTATAAAGGTCGGTCGATGATTGAAAACGAGTTATCTCATTTGAGAATTCTTTGTTACAGAATAAGATCGGTCGTTGGCGCGGGGTATCTTAGACGTTAATCCCATAAGGTGGTGATCCACCTCATCACGACATTGTAAAGGACCTTTGGTCATCGAAATTTTGGGACTAGGACTGGTCGGTTCAGTTTTGGCTGACTCTGTCAGATCTAAGCTATGTCCTATGTCCTACGAACCCCGACCACGTGACCCTACTGGGTCTTCTACTATACCCCTCCCTCCCCCCCACACCAAGTCCTAACCCTTGAGTACATGTGGGCACCGCCTAAGTACAGTTACATACCGTTTTAGTTATGTCATAACATTTCATTTTATTTTAATTTTTTAATTAAATTTTTTAAGTGTCTAAGAGTCCGGGACAGGGTCTAGGTGAGTTATTTTTAGAGACTCTTGTCCTAAGCACTGAAAGACAAATTGAAAAGGGTCCACTTTAGTCTGAGTGTCAAAGTGTCAACGAAAAATCTTAAGGACCATGTTTGACTTTGTAAAAAAATCTTGGGTTATAAATTTTTTTTTTTTTAAAGTGGTTCCCAGGGAGGTTAAATATTGTGTAAAGGTAAAACATAAATGGTTTTATATAATTATCTTGAACAACGATTCAGATGTTTCTATCGAAGATTTTGATAAAAGAGTCTTATTAAAAAGAAGGAAAAGAGAAGTAAACCTGTTTATAAAATTCGACACTCTAACACAATTCAACGAAGTCAGCATAGACTGAGAAACACTGGGCTACCTGGTATCGGACAATCCGAGGAGACAGGTACCCTAAGAGGTCCGTTCTTATGACCTCACCCAACAGTAAGGTCTGGGTCCCTACCTTGGGTGTAGAGAATGAAGACGTAACCGTTCACCCAAGAAATGGTGATCGTGGTGGATCCTTCGGGGTAGAAGTTGTAATGGTTGAACTATAAGGTTCTCCCCTTAAGCCTAGAAAGGTAAGTAGAACATAGAGTATCGCAAGAAGAATAGGGTAAAACGAAAAAGTCTTTTAGAGTCGAACTACTGGCTAAAGCCAGGATAAGTATCTAAAGTGTAAAAGAATTTAAAACTCAGAACCGATGAAAAAAGACGTTATTTAGAAAATATTTTAATCCAAGGGAGATGGGATACCTGATGGACACAAAAAGATGAATAATCTCTTAAAGAAGGATTCCGGACACACTCAGTCTTAAGTTAGTCCTTTTGTATTTGTAGGACCTATAAAGTTTGGCCGTTCAATGTCTCCCTCTTAGCCGTCCACCACTATCTCCTCCACGCTCCAGTCTGTCCTTGCGCCTCCACGGCGGGTCCCGCCTCCTATTCTCGCCTCCACGACCACCTCCTACCTTGCCCGACGGACCCCTTCGGCCCGGAGCCGGCGGACTGCAAACCCACCCATGCCCCCCGACCACCCCCCCACTCATAAAGACCGTGTCCCTCCCCTCTCCTCCGTCACAACACCCTCGGACTTAGGGATGGTCCCCGGAGTCGGACGGAGGAGGGGCGGGAGGAGGAGCGACTGGAGCGGGACGGCGGAGAGTACTCGTAGAGGTCCCTGGTTCTATGGGGACCTCCGTCGCGTCACCTAGGACCTCGAGTCGGAGGTCCTAGGACGGAGGGCCAAAGGAAAGAGGAGAAGACTTGTTACTCCCAAGATATACCTCGGCCATAGACACGGTTTTTCTAAGGAGGAGAGCCTTCCGCGGCACGAAGGACACGACCGGCGAGTGGACACCCCTACTCCTCTCCTGACTGGCAGGTCCGTCTCCGAGACCCCCGGAGCCACTCCGGTGGAGGTCGGGTAAGGGTCCCAGACCAGGTCTCAGGGCGGGCGAGTCTCCAGACGTCGAAAAGAAGGAGCCCGAGTCGGAGGGACCCCGGCGTCGGGACCTGGACCTGTTGGAGAAGGACGAGTCGGAGACGGACTACGACACCGGTCTCTTTGGACTCCTACGCGCCCGGGGGTCCGCCAGGCGGGACGGGGCCGGACCGAGGAGGGTCTCTCCCGTCAACTGTCTCTGGGAGTGGGCGCGACGTCTTTGTAGGGGGAGGGGGGAAGGGGCGGCAGAAAGGCCTGTACCCGTGACCCGACCCCCCGGTTTTTTCTGAGGCCGGCCCCGAGGGGAAGAGACAAACCCAGTAGAGAGAAGGGGGAACTTGAGTCTCCTATAAGCACCTGAAGAAGGACGTTCTGGGCACACCTTGTAGACGAATTTGATACAAAGACCTCGTGTCAGTGACGTGTGTTTAGTATTCTTACAAACAACTACATCTATTAAAACTCCAAGGTTGACTGTTATATGGTAAGGAAATATTTGACGTTGCAGACTGTGTTCATCGTTTATTATTGACTTCTAAGAGACAGAGACGAACCTGTACTAAGGTATGACACTGGGGCTGGCAAAAATAATGTCGCACGGAACACCACTGGATCAGTTTCAAGACGTCCAGTCCTCTATGTAGATCTCAGTCTTCTCGTTGAACTTCGTACAACCTTCCCGGTCGTCTTCGTAGTCGACGCGAGTGTCCTCAGGAAGTACCCTGACGACACGAGAAGCCTTCGAGACCGATTGTCACTGGCTCGACCTGTCCGTTCAGTCAGAGGGACTCGTTTGTGTCGGTTTAGTCTTTGACGGTTTGAACCAGAGATAGTTTTTTCAGGGGTCTCTCGGACGTTGAGTAAAACTCGACAAAGTCCCTCTTGTGCAAGCTCCTTGTGCTGACCGGGGCCTGCCGTGGAAATTTTATTGTTGCAAGGTAATCGACACTTGTAATTCCTTTTGTAAAGAGGGTTTACAAAAATTGGTTGGAGGTTGTCTCGCAGAGGAATACGTCGGCGGGACCGACTTTGTGACGAAAGCAAGACACTCCTCGACATCCCGGAGGACGTCTGAGCGTCCCGTACCGGGAAACGTCGACAAAATCCTCGTTTTGACGCACCCTTAAGAGGTGTGGTAAACATTATAAGAGGTCGAGACAAAGTATCTTTACACATGGTCTTACTTTTGTTACCATTCTACTTACGTCCAAATGATAACTTTAAGGTCAGAAGGAAGTTTTTGTATTAATACTCGTGAATGATCTATGTCCGTGACAATATCCATGCCTGTTATACTTCCATTCTAAAGAGCACTTTAGACAAGAGTGCTGCGAGTGTAAGATTACACCTCCCTTTCTATCATTCATTCTCTTGTGTGTGTACTTGTTTTATTAAGGTCGAACACGACCTAATACACTTCCTAACGTAGTCTTCCCGTTCTCCTCAACTCCCCCCTGATGTAAATTGTCTCATCAGTCCTTACAAATCAAGTTCGTAAAGTGACTCGTCTTATAAATTACTACACTTTTAATTTACTTTAAGTCTTAAATTGTAGACATTTCAAAATAACCGTGTATCGGTACAAATAAGAGATAACGATTGAATACGAGACCCCGAAGGGACCACCGAGTCATCATTCCTTGGGTGGACGGTTACGTCCTCTACACCGAAGTTGGGAACCCAGACCTTCTAGAGGACCTCTTTCTTTACCGTTGGGTGAGGTCATAAGAACGGACCCTTTAGGGTACCTGCCTCCTTAGACCACCCGATGTCAGGTACCACCAGTGTTTTCTCAGTCTGTACTGAAGAACTGATTTGTTGTTGAACGCGATCTTGTGGCTTCAACTTAGTAATGTTATCTCAGTCATACCGGACGTTACGGTAAAAGTAAAATAAAAATGTAAATGAAACAAGAAATGTTTTTATTAAAAGATTACACCAGGTCTAAATTCCTTTATTTTTCCGTTACATTCCTTACGTCTACACGAGTCAGTACAAACTATGAAACACCGGGGTACCCACATCGGGAGGTCCAAGAACACAGGTACCTTAAAAGGTCCGTTCTCATGACCTCACCCATCGGTAAACGACGGGGTCCCCTAGAAGGGTTGGGTCACTAGCTTGGACACAGAGAATGTAGAGGATGTAACCCTTCGTCTAAGAAATGGGGATCAGGGTGGAGGCTTCGGGTTTCTTAGTCAAGTCAAGTCAACGAGTCAGTACAGGCTGAGAAACACTGGATTACCTAACGTCGTGTTCCCTGAGAGTTCTCAGAAGAGGTTGTGGTGTCAAGTTTTCGTAGTTAAGAAGTCGTGAGTCGAAAGGAATATCAGGTTAAGAGTGTAGGTAGGTACTGATGACCTTTTTGGTATCGAAACTGACCTGTCTGGAAACAACCGTTTCATCTCTGAGACGAAAAATTATACGACAGATCCAACCAGTATTGAAAAGAAGGTTCCTCGTTCGCAGAAAATTAAAGTATCGACGTCAGTTGTAGACGTCACTAAAACCTCGGGTTCTTTTATTTCAGGTAGTGACAAGGGTAACAAAGGGGTAGATAAACGGTACTTCACTACCCTGGTCTGCGGTACTAGAATCACAAGACTTACAACTCAAAATTCAGTTAAAAAAGTGAGAGGAGAAAGTGAAAGTAGTTCTCCCAGAAATTAAGAAGAAGTGAAAGACGGTTTTCCCACCACAGTAGACGTATAGACTCCAATAACTACGCGTTTCTCACGTCTATAAATTAACAATTTTAACTCTCACAACACTGAAAATCACCATCCTAATCGTGTTTTTAACCCTTTTATAAGAGGGTCATAAGTTTTTGATAACATATCAAGTTGTTTCTTTTAAAAGTGTAGGAATGGTTTGTTCATTTCTAGACCGTCCGAAGGTACAACGAAGTGAAAAAAGAATTAGTTTTACTTGTTTTAATAGTTGACTGTAAGTACTACACTCACTAAGTAAACGACTTAGTCTATCATTAGTTCGTAATAAGGGTCGGACTAAAATAACTGTGATAAAGACCTTTATCATATTTTTATCTCTCACCTCCTGACTGTAGTCCCTTCTATCATCCCATTCTTAGAGGTCTTTAAGTAAAGAGATGGAAGTATTGCTAACAGGAGACTCCTACACAGACTACATAGACAAAACATTGAGAACTCAGATAAGTTTTCGAACGTCGAAGGTCCCCTTCAGAACCAGACATTTGACTCCAATTAAAATCAACTATTATCCATAATCATCCCATTACCGATGGTTCCAGGGTCGGGGTCGGGGTACCGTCCATTGGTACGGTTGTTTTCATTAAGGACCCTTGGTCGCATCGGTTCTTCGGTTCTCCTGGAACGTTTATTACCCCTAGACACAAGACTAGAGACTAACGACAAAGACTAGTATTTCAACGTCTGTGTCTTCACCCGGTGATAACAACGTTCTGTGTAGGTACCTGACGTCACCCAAGGTCACTTAAATTTCTTTTTCAGAGATGAGAAGTAAAAGAGGAAAAAAGGGAAAACCCTCGGATTGTAAATTCCTAATCCTGTAAATTTTCGTTGGTGTATGGGGTCCGTTAAATATTTCAGTAATGTGTACGGGTTCCCTTTCTGTGTCTGAGTCTTTATTTGTTTTGACTCTAGACTTCCAATGCGGAGTACGACAAGGGTCCGTCTCTACGGGATACTCTTAAAAACTTCGTTTGGGACCCCTTCTCCTACTTAGACTAAAGGTCTCAATGGTGTAACATTCTAAATTTACAAGTCAAAATTTATTTTTTAATGTTCCGTACATTCCTTTTTCCTTTTATACCGGGTAAGTTTCCTTTTTTATCCAGTTTTCTTTTATGGATACTCCTTCTAGTCTACCGTCGAATGGTCTTTCTAAAATTTTACTGACAGAATTTCTAATAGTTTCTCGATTTCTTACTATATCTATTTAAGTTCTTTGACTACATCCTTGTTTTACGTTTATATGTTTATATCTTTTTTTCAAAACCTTAACTTTTAACGTTATTGACTTTACTTTTTAAGTGATCTCCCTGAGTTTCCACCTAAACTCGTCCGTCGTTTTTATTGTCACTTAAATTTCTTTTTTTTTGTTGGATTGTATAGTTGAGACTCTTTGTGTTTTGGTTTTCTCACTTCTTCACTTGTCTCGGGTTCCTTGGACACCCTGAATAGTTCTTCTAGTTGTATACGTGACACTCTCAGAGTATTCATCTTCTCTCTCTTTCCCCGTCTCTCTAATAACTTCTTCATTACCGGTTTGTGAAGGACTTATACTACGTTATTCATTTAGATGTTTGGGTTCTTCGAACTACTTAACGTTCATACTATTTGAATTTCTCTGGGAGGTTCTCTGTGTAATATTAGCTTGACAGTTTTCTGTTTCTCTATTAGAACTTCTAAGTTCTCTGTTAATTACACAAGGAATGATCGTCTATAGAACAGTCTTTGGAACCTCCTGTCTTCCGTCACCCTACTATATAAGTTTCACGACTTTTTTTACTGAAAGCTGACTCTTAGAATGTAGGTCGTATTGACAGGAAGTCTTGTGCTCCCTCTTAAATTCTGTAAGGATCTATTTGTTTTTACCTTGCTTAAATAATGACGATCTGAAAGGAATCTTCTTTATGATTTCTCTCAGGAAGTACAACTTTAATTCCGTACGATCTGTTATAGATCCTCAGTGTACTTCTTTATTTCGAGAGATCACTTCTCTTTAAATACCCGTTAGTATTTTCGATCAAAATAACATTAGAACCAAACATTGCGGTGAAAATTTAAAGATGTATTAAGTAAATTTTAAATAATCCGACAAAAAGACCCGTGGGCTATATTTTTTCTACATTAAACACTGTAGTTATTGACTCTCCTCTATCCCTGTCTTAATATAACCCTGTCTCAAAAACATACGATAACTTCAATTGTAGTTTAATCTCATAATATTGGAATCCCACAATTTACGTTACGGGTCCCACTGGTGTTCCTTTTATAGACATCTTATATATGATTTCTTTTACTCCTTCCTTAAACTCGCAAAATAACGGGGGGGGTTTTAGTTTGTGTTTTCTTCTGTCTTTACTTCCTTTACTCGTTGTTTTTCGATATTCCATATATCTTTTGTTTACTGTTTTACCGTCTTCGGGAAGAATAGTACTATTGAATCACACATTTACCTAATTAGACAGGTTAGTTTTCGTATCTAACCGTCTTACCCAAAATTTTTTACTAGGTTGATATAGAATATAGGATGTTTCTGAGTCAAATCTAGGTTTTTGTGTTTATCGAATTTTTCACTTTTCTACTTTCTTCCATAAGGTACTTTTATTATTGATTTTCTCTCGACCCTACTGATATCTTTAGTTTCATCTTAAATTTAGTTTTTTCAAATGTTCTCTGTTTCTTGTATATATAAACATTCTCTGTTTCTTCCTTTAATATATAATCGTTGTTTTTCTGTATTTTTTGATATTTGTTTCCATGTTTTATTAAGTAGGTTGTTGTTATCATACCTGTCTGACAGGAGTTCACGGGTATCCCTGTAAGAAGTTACAATCTATCCGGTATTCAATCAGAGTCATCCAAATTCTTCTATTTATATGTCTCAAAGAAGAGGTTGGTGGTAATCCACTTGAATCTTTAGTGATTGTTTCCTTGTGACCTTTTAAATGTTTATACACCGTTAATTTGTTGTATGAGAATTTGTTGATTACCCAGTTTCTAGTTTAGTGGTCCCTTTAATCTTTTATAGATCTCTACTTACTTTTGTCTTCGTGTTGTATAGTTTTGAATAAGCTTTGTCGGTTTCATTCCGATGCTCATTTTATATATAATTGAATGTAAAGTTTTCTTCTAAGGTTTAGTTGTTGGATTGAATTCTTTTTTTGTTTGATTTGGGTTTCGATCACCTTCTTTCCTCTCTACTCTATTTATCTCTGATCTCGTTCTATCTCTTTTAATTATCTTAGTTGTCCAAAAAAATTAACTTTTCTAGTTGTTTTAACTATAACTGATCTCGTTTAAATCTGTTTTGATCTGTTTTAAATTGATCTCATGGTGTTTGTTGTCCCTATTCCGATTTTTATGATTTTAGTCTATAGTTTCACTCCTATTATGATGACTAAATGTCTTTATTATTCTTAATATTTTTTCGTGATTTTATTGGCATACGGTTGTTCAACCTTTTGGATCTACTTTACTTACTAAAGAATTTTTGTGTTTTGGACTGTTCTGATTAAGTGTTGTTTATCTTTTAGACGTATCTGGATATTGTATAGTCATACCTTTATCTTAGTCATTAGTTTTTAAGGGTTGTTGTTCTCGTTTGTTTGGGACGTGGACTACCGAAGTGATTACTTAATATGGTTTGTAATTTTATTTCTTGTTATCAGGAAGAGTTTACGAAGGGTTTTTGACTTCTCCTTCTTTGAGAAGGATTGAGTAAGATACTCCGGTCTTAATGAGACTATGGGTTGGGTCTGTTTCTGTGATGTTTGTTTCGTTTTGAGGTCTGGATATAGGGACTACTTATGATTGTGTCGCTAGGAGTTTTTATATGATCGTTTGGTTTGGGTTTTCGTATAATTTTTTAATACGTGATACGGGTTCACCCTAAATAAGGACCCTAGAGTCCCGTGAATTTTCTTCTGTATGTCTACCGATTGTTTGTGTACTTTTCTACGAGTTGTAGTGAGTAATAGTCTCTTTACGTTTAGTTCTGGCGTTACTCCATGGTAAAGTGTGGTCATTCTTACCGACGCTAGGTTTTCAGATGTTCGTTATTTACGACCTCTCCCAAACCTCTTTTCCCTTGGGAGAATGTGACAACCACCCTTACGTTTGATTATGTCAGTGATACCTCTTGTCACACCTCTAAGGAATTTGTAAGTTATTAATCAGTCTCACTATACGGTGTAACTGTCTTACTTCCCCTTTTGGGTGTAATAATAGAGGTAAGTACGTCTTTTTTTTACCTTTTTCACGTTGGGAAATGACTATTTTTGTGAGTTTTTGATCCTTACCTTCCTTTGATCAGTTGTGTAGTCGAAAACGAACTGTTATTTAGTCTTAGCTCTAAGAGAGTGAAGGTGGCAATGGTAGGGACACGCTTGGAGGTAGGACAGAGTGGGTGTCTGACTTAACGACCAGAGGAACGAAGTAAGGACCAGACAAAAGTATTTCCTTCAGTTTTACTAGGACCATTGTAAGTTTAGTGTAAATTGTAAATTTAGCACAATTTAAAAATTGTAACCATTTACAATTTAAAAATTGTAAATTTAGCACAGGGAAGAAAGGTGTTTGAGGAAAGTGCCGAAGGGTAGAGTGTACTCCTTTTTCGAGCTCAGAAGTAATATTGGAGGCACCGGGAACTCTGGAGAGAATTTTGTAGAACCCGTCGAGAACCGGAGTTAGGTGTCGAGGTCGGTGAGACGGTCCATGGAAGGACAGAGTGTCGGAAGGGGATCTCTAAGACAGGTAACTTTGAGAGGGGACGAGTGCACGAGGTCCAGACAGGAGTTCGTAGTGGAAGAGTCACTCTTGAGGGGACCGATGGGGTAGACTTTGTGGTCGATGGAGGTAGGTAGGGCTGTAGGCATAGGGACGGAGTCCAATTCAGAATCGAACGTGGTGATCCCGAGGGGTCCACCGTGACCACCATTTCTTAAGAGGACGGTTTCGTCCTCTGAGTTCTCTGGGCCCAAGTTAGGGGTCCAGTCCCTCTCGAGGCCCTCCT
The DNA here is from genome assembly GCA_006410555.1 of Capra ibex. Classification (NCBI taxonomy): domain Eukaryota; kingdom Metazoa; phylum Chordata; class Mammalia; order Artiodactyla; family Bovidae; genus Capra; species Capra ibex. Next base: position 34,849,345 of record SJYO01045292.1, read on the forward strand.
CCCGTTCCGTTGGGTGAGGTCATAAGAACGGACCTCTTAGGGTACCTGTCTCCTCGGACCATTAGGTGTCAGGTACCGTGGTGACTCAACCCATAATATTGGTTGTCCTTTCGTCCTAAACCCCGCAGACAAAACGAAAGAGAGAAACATAGCGACACAGGAGTTGTGAACTCGTCGCGGACCGTGGGTCACGAGTCTTTGATAAACGACGTACTTACGTACTTATATTATGTTGACGGTAAAGTCACCCACGAACCCACAAACCTCTGTCTCCTACCCGCACACTTGCTCGTTCCTGGGTCGCACCGCGTAAAGGTGACAGCGAACCCAAACACTAAGTTTCATTGCAGTACGATCGGACAACCATCCCTGGTAGGACGTCGACAAAACTTTCCTTATTAGTAAAGGTTTGAGTTTGAAAGAAGTCTCCGACGTTCACTCCTGTTTCTACTCTACTATAACCATCGTAAATTCTACCCATAAAAAATTATGTAAAAATGGAAATAACCCTACTCTCCTTCCCCAGTGTTTCTCAACCTTTGCTGAATCCCTGATATATCGTTGTTCAGACGTCACCTCGCTTTCGGACACTTGTTCTTTGTCCTCTTGGGAATACACTCCGTTTTTCTGCCCCGCTCCGGTTCTCTTTTCACTCACTTGTCCCGGTTCTCACTATGTTGGAAACCGAAAACACCGTATTGGGTTTATATTGACTTTGGGTGAACCGCATCGGAGTCGTGTATGTAAAACTAAGTTTCTTGGTGTGAGACGACTTTATATATTTACTTTAGTCGAGGTTGAAAATGAATTCCCTTTTAACGGTTCTTCACATCTCTCTTGATGTGAAACTTACGTGTCTTTAGTACGACCCAGGAAAGAGACGGAGACAGTGAGAGCTATAAGTGGGGTCTTAGAGTCAACCGGGGTCTTTGGAGGAACGGGAGGTAGGGTCGAGGGCCAGGTCGAGAGAGGCACCGGTTCAGGACGAGGAGAGAGAGGAAGGGACAGGGAGGAGTGAAAGTAGAGGTCACCGGGAAGAGTACTTATTAGACCAGGGAAGGTTGCATTTGGGGTGCAGAACCGAGTAGGTCAACACACAGACAGGGTGGGCAACTTAGGTAAAGTGTGGCGTGTGAGTCTCGACTGTTTCGATCTGGGAGCCCTCTCCGTCCTCCCGAAGGTCTTTCCAACACTGGTGTTTTGTAATTACTACAAGAAGGGGCGGTGTCATCTTATTTCAGAGATAGGGCAGGGACGTAAAGTTCATAGAATTTTATAGACTAAAGTTTTCCTCCTCCTCCTTCTCAGGAAACCTTTCTGTCTTTATGATCACTCTTCTCTTTAGGGAAAGAAACTGACCCTTAAAGTCGGTTCCCTCGAATTTTCGGTCCTAAGAAGAATTGGCAGGTACGGTGTTCTACATTTGCTTAGATAAATGAGTCGTTTTATAAAGGAATAATGTAAAACTCATTAAAGGGTAACTTTTGTTTGTCAAGTACAGTTTTTCACGGTTTCAGGGAGTCCGGGAACTCCGATCTTACCGGTCATTAGAAAGGAGAAGAAAGTTCCCTCTTTCAGTCCGTTCAAATAAAAATTAAAACAGAAAGATAAAACTGTAAGTCTTACGGTGATGAGGTAACTCGAAACTTTTTCCGTTTGTTTTCGTCGTTGATGGAATCAAATCTTACTGATGTATTGAAAACTCGACTCGCCTTAGAAGCACCCGTGGAGTAGACTAGCACAAAACAAAATGACGAATCCATTGTACTCGGTAGTGTCCCTGTTCGAAACTGTGTCTCGTGGGTCAAAAGGTCTTTAGAAGTAATTAATTGGTGACTTTTTATTTATTTTAGTAAAAGGACAGGAAAAAGAGTACTAATAGTTGTGTTAAGTGACCTGTTAGACGAGAAGAGACGACTATATTTTACGGTGAAAACAACAGACACTTCAAAAGTATAAATTAGGATGAGACAATATGACTAAACAGGAAAGACCGTCGTCTCGGAGTGAGAAAATTAAAGACGTTTAAATACTAATTAAAATTATCGAATGTACTATTCATTCCATAACAGAAAATATACATAATAAGACCTACTTTAAATCCTAGTAGACTGACTAAAACAATTTCTGCTAATCCTAAGTACATAATTCAACAATAACAACAAGTCAGTGATTCAGTACAGACTGAGAAAGGTTGGAGTACCTGACATCGGGTCGTCCGAGGAGACAGGAGATGATAGAGGACCTCAAACGAATGTAAGTAAAGGTAACTCAGCCACTACGATAGATTGGTAGAGTAGGAGACGACGGGGGAAGAGGAGGACGGGAGTCAGAAAAGGATCGTAATCCCAGAAAAGGTCACTCAACCGAGAAGTGTAGTTTACCGGTATCATAACCTCGAAGTCGAAGTCGTTACCAGGAAGGTTACGTAATTTAACAACAAGTGAACGATTCAACACAGGTTGAGAAAAGCTGAGGTACGTGATGTCGTCCGAGGAGAACAGAAAGTGACAAAGGGTCTCAAACGAGTTTAAGTACCGGTAACTCATAATTTAATCCCTCGTGAATTGTAGTAATACCTGACGGGACCACCGAATCTACTATTTCGGAGACAGATGTTACGCCCTCTGGACCCAAGCTAGGGACCCAGTCCTTCTAGGGGACCTCTTCCTTTACCGTTAGGTGAGGTCGTGATAACGGACCTTTTAGGGTACCTGTCTCCTCGGACCATCTGATGTCAGGTACCCCAGCGTTTCTCAGTCTGTGCTGACTCGCTGAAGTGAAAGTGAAATTGTAGTAATATTAAAAGAAAAATTAAGGAGAAAATTTTAAGTAGTGTGTCAAAATTTGTAAGTTTAACTCAACAGAATTTGAAAGGGGACTGAAGGGACCACCGAGTCTACCATTTTCGCAGACGGATGTTACACCCTTTGGTCCCAAGTTAGGGTCCCAACCCTTCTGGGGGACCTCTTCCTTTACCGTTGGGTGAGGTCATGAGAACGGACCTTTTAGGATACCTGTCTCCTCGGACCATCCGATGTCAGGTACCCCAGCGTTTCTCGACCCGTGCTGACTCGCTGAAATGATGATTTGGAAGGGGATCTATCTCATCTTTTGGGTCCCATCCACCTGGGATCCCTATCCAACCCTATAACCAATTTTCGAGAGGTCCACTGTACGTCTCAGCTATCTTGATCGTCGGACCCGAGGAGTCGACTGACCGACTGAGTGAACCCAGGACGACTTTGGGTCAACGAACCCGAAGTTCTTGTGTCCCGAGAACGCTTCTTCCTACTCTCGTCAGAAAAATAGACCCGACCCGTCAAAGGAGTCTCTTCTTGGTTGAGTAGGAGACGATCTACCAAGTACGACCGACAATCAAAAGACTCTAGACATACTTCCTTCTCCTGGTTCCAGAGTGGTGACTCCCGTACTTGAAAGTAGACTAGGAGCCACAAGTTATACTGTGGAGTGAGAGTGAAAAGACGACACGACCCACACGGGTTCAAACCTCGGACATTCTGACTGGGAAAGGTTTCTCTTTCGAAAGTCTGAAGGGAACTTTTACCCCTCTACCACTGTCACACCCGAGTTCCCTTCCCTAGGTCCTCAGATTGACGAGTGAGACTCCTGAAAGTTGGTTGGCAGGACTAGAGTCGGCGAACAACACGAGGACAAACGGACTCGAAACGACCTCGACACACACCTTTGATGGAGTCAAGGACAACCAAAGATACGGATATCTGAATCTAAAGTTGAAAGAGAGATGAAACAATTCAGTCAGTGGTAAAAGGACGAAAGTTTTACAACTGTAACAAACGATAACAAGAGATAGGAAGAGAAGAACAGAAACACCTAAATTTGGAAAAGTTATAAGAAAATATCGGTAGAGTCCTCTTAGAGACCTCTCTCATCTTGAGCTTAAAGGTTATGTGACATAAAGGTAATAAAAAAAGAATTTGAAAAAGATAGGAAATAAGACTCTATCAGAAAACTTTTGTTGTATATCAACGTAAAAATTTCCGTAAAACTCAGAATCAAGAACAAAAAAAAGACTCCATACTAAACGTATTGATCGACTTCCGACGAGTGACTGTCGTGAAGGTCTCAGACCTCGTTTTTCAGGACGGGACTTCCCCCCGGACCCGTCACAGAGGAACACAGACGGTACAGGAGGAACAGTCACTTGAGGGTTCCTTTTATCGTAAGATAGTGACACCTAACACGAATCAGCGAGTCAGCGCAGGTTGAGAAAAGTTGGGAAACCTGACATTGACCGGCCCGAGGAGACAGGTACCCTACGAGGTCCCTTCTTATGACCTCACCTAACAGTAAAAGGAGGAGGTCCCCTAGAAGGGTTGGTTCCCTAGTTTGGGTGCAGAAGGGCACAGAGGACGTAACGTCCGTCTATGAAATGGACGACTCGGTAGCCCTTCGGGTTTAATCAAAACAAATTAAAACTTAAAGTAAATTTAACTTATAGTTTTGTATGTCAGAAAAGTAAGACCAATTAAAACAAGTTGTTATACAGACACTCCAAGTAGTACAAGGATGTACACCGTTTTCAGCAATAAAAATAACGATATATCATAAGGTGAAGCCTCTTCCGTTACCGTTGGGTGAGGTCATGAGAACGGACCTTTTAGGGTACCTACCTCCTCGGACCACCCGACGTCAGGTGCACCAGTGTTTCTCAGCCTGTACTGACTCGCTGAAGTGAAAGTGAAAAGTGAAAGTACGTAACCTCTTCCTTTACTGTTGGGTGAGGTCACAAAAACGGACCTCTTAGGGTCCCTACCGCCTCGGACCACCCGACACAGATACCCCAGTGTGTCTCAACCTGTGCTGACTTCGGTGAATCGTCGTCGTCGTCATAAGGTAAATTTGGGTATTATGTTGAATAAATAGGTAAAAAAATAAATACCTTTACACCCAACGAAGTTAAATATGAATAATATTTTTACAATGACAATTATAAGAATATATACAGATCAAGTACGGAATATACATAGGATAAAATATATATATATATACTGTATTTTTGACTAAAAAGAACCATACGTGGGTTTCTCGTCTTTACAACCTAGTATCCTATTGGGGTACAAATCGAAATTATCTATAACGATATATCGAAAGAATTTACCATACATGACAGTGAAATAAAGTAAAGGTAATATAGAAACGAAAGATACGGTAACTAGAGGGGAAATTGAAATCGAAAGGAAGGTAAATGAATAATTGTCCTAAACTAAACGGAAAATAAAACATTGAAGGATTTTGTCTCTGAAGTTAGTAACTAAAGGTTGAAAGAAAAAAGAATACATGAGTAAATTTTGATATTTGAAGAGAAACCAGTCTTTAATGTAAGGTGTTCAAAACTAGACAGTTTAAAAACAGTAATGACTCAAGTTTTATAGAGTATAGATAATGTCACGAAAGAAATAACTATGTATGCAATGACTTCAACCTCTAAAAGATGATTGAAAAGACAAGAACTAAAGTTCAAATTAAGATGACACCAGTTTTTTGTAAAGGACATATAGGGAATCATGAAACTTTAAAAAACTGAATGAAACACTAGGTCGCATGCTAGATAAAACCATTTACAAGGTACATTTGAACTTTTTCTGACACAACGTCAACTTACACTACAAGATATGTCATAAACAGTTAATCCAAGTCTAGTATGGGTAAAAAAAGAGATACATAATCATACTTAATACTAGTCAATGACTCTTTCTACATAATCTAGAGATTGACATTAACACCTAATAGTTAAAGATGAAAATCAAGATAGTTGAAAACGAAATATGGAAAACATTGAAAATCCGTATTTGTTCAAAATTTAATAATACAGAAGAACTATTTAACTGAGAAAGTAGAAATACCTGAAAGGAGACAGAGAAAATTGTAAAGAACGGAATTTAGAATAGTAAACGATAATTATGTTGATATAGTCGATGGAAAGTCAATCACAAACATACCTTATAGTAAAAAGAGAAGGATAAAAAGGTAGAAGGACACAGGAGTATTTATTTCATTCAGAGAACATTTACCAGAAGACAAATTTTACACAGAGAACATTTGTCGTATAACAGGTAAAGAAAAATCTTTTGGTTTAACCGTTAACCAAAATCTTTCTTTTATGGACCATTAAAGGTCTTCTGGAGTCTTGACCTTAAGGTTGAGTAGATCAAGACAAAGGTGTTGAGAGGATACAGAAACTATACATTAAAACCTTTAAAAGTCCTGACAAGATCTATTATATCACTCTTGTGACTCACTGATACTGGATGAGATAAAACGGTATTTCACGTTCGGGAACAGTAAATTTCCGTGTAAATTGATGAGTGTATTGATAAAATAAACGAGATTGAACAACATAAAGTAAATTACGAAACACAGATAAAAAGTAAAATGAAAAACTATCTAAATAGAAAAGTGGAGATTATGACATCTGTGATGCATATGTCTATAGTGTACCGAAGAACTCTAAAGTTTTGTTTTGGTGACTGGGAACGATGGTGTAAGTTACTCTTTAGATGGTAGGAGAGGTTCTAGACCCGTTTAAATACCCCTGAACATAAAAGTACCGTTTAAACGAAGACTAACAGACACAGAAGACGGGAGTTGTAGAGAACTCGTAAAGGGTACCGACACGTCATGGGTGTCGGAACAGGACCGGGTCTACAAAGAGACAAGTGAAAGAGAAATAAGGAGGAGTTGGAGAGATGGGTAAGTTTAGATTATGATTTCGAAAATTAATGAAGGTTTGGAAGACGTTTCGGAAATGACTTCTGAACTCCACTACTTCTCTAACACTGAATCTCGTCGCGTACACACGTACGATTCAACGAAGTCAACACAGATTGAGAACACTGGGACACCTGACATCGGGTGGTCCGAGGAGACAGGTACCCTAAGAGGTCCGTTCTTATGATCTCACCCACCGGTACGGGAAGAGGTCCCTGAGAAGGTCTCGATCCCTAACTTGGACCCAGAGAGTACAGAGGAAGTAACCGTCCGCCCAAGAAAGGGTAATCACGGTGGACCCTTCGTGTTATTACTCATTATGGTTTACTCCGTTTAAAGACGACTTTTGAAGAAACCAATAGGACTGTAATATCTAAGAAACACTTGGTGTAAGGGAGTGTCCACTGACAAGGGAGTGATACATTTAGACTCAATATAGAGAGTGACCTGCAAGTGTAAAGTATCTGTTATAAAATCGAGAGGTAACGATCAGTACGGATGGGTGGAAACGTCTAGGGGTTTGAGTGATTGAACGATACGATCTACATTTTGTGTTTGTTATAACATTGTTTAAGTTATTTCTGAAATTTTTACCAGGTGTAATCTTTTTATTTTGTGCAATACAATCTTTTCCCCGTACGTAAAATACCCAGAACACGAATGGTCGTGGTTTCATGAACGTACACAAAAAAAATTTTCTAAAAAACTACACCTGGTAAAATTTTTAGAAATAACTTAAACAATGTTATAACGAAGCAAAATACAAAACGAAAAAACAGGTGTTCCGTATACCCTAGAATCAAGGGACTACTCCCAAGCTTGGACGTGGGGGACGTAACCTTCCGTTTCAGAATTGATGACCTGGTGGTCCCTTCAGGGGTGTACACAAAAATTGAAGTCAGAAACGGAGCTTAACAGATATATACAACTTTCCTGGTTATATTTCTGCAAAAAACAAAACTGTATTGAATGAGATACTAAAAAATGGAGAGAGATAATGATGTAAACAAGAAATTTTTCAACGGAAAACTATTATAAACTCGGTTTTAAGAACTAGTGTTAGTTCGTGACGGGGAGGGAGGTCATTTTATTCTGTCAATTATCGGAAAATAAAGTACAGGGGGTCTAGATTTAACGACAACTTTATTAGATTCGAAAACCTAGATCTAATGATTATTATAATTAAAAAATGTAGTACAAATAATGGAAGGGTCATTGAAAATAGTTAGACGGGTCCTCGACATAGATTTTTATAATCCTAGTCAAAAGGAAGGGAAATGATGAGAAAAGACAGTATAAACGAAAACGTTTTTGGTGAATTTGTGACTACGTCTCAAAAGACAATACATAAACCAGTAAAGTTACCCTTAAACCTTAGATTCGTTTTAATAGACGAACGAATTTACGTCCCCTCCAATAGACGTTGAACTTAATCTTTAGGGAAACAAATGAAAATGACTATGTTCCAGAGGATCATTTTGAGTAAGGAATCTACTATAATACAGGTCAAAAATTTCAATTTAGGTATGTGGGAAGGAATTAGGATGGATTAGGAAGTTGAATGAGGACGTGTTACTGGAGGGGTAGTATGAAGATCCGGTGGTAAGACTATGAACGGATCCTTTTTAAATAAGTTTCTTATGTTTAAATAAAAGTATAAGTGGGGTTAGACAAAAATAAAAATTTACGGATGACGTAAAAGTGACGTATTATGTCTGCAACAAGGATTTTAAGACAAATTTTAACTAAAAAAACCATTTAATTTACGTGGTCGTCTCGACAATAAATTTCCTTCGAAAGTCACTTAGTAAAACGTTTCATTTCTTAAAAATACGTTACACTTATTTGAGGGTAAGGTTGAGTAAAGGTGAAGAGAAGGGTGATTGTTGTTATTGTTTTTTAGACAAAATATTTAAACCTCAAGACTTATCATTTATCCCGAATGGTATAAAGTAAATCTTTGGTTTATATTTGTAAATGTCTGAGACGTGATTCCGAGAGAGTATAGGCATATTTAATAATATGTAAGAGAGACAAATTCTTCAATGATAAAGAAAAGTGACGAAAGTGAAAGAGAAAAAAGAAGAGAGGTGTTAAGGGGGGCAGGTGGGGGTGCCACGTCTACGAATTACCCTTGACTTTCCTCTCTGTTCTTTCTAATTTCCCTTTATTACAAAAAGAAACATTTATAATTTTCGGAGAATTAAAAAGAAGGACCCGAGTTTTGAGGTAGTCAAAAGAAGACAGTAATAATGGCCGAAAGTCTCCATTTCGCTTACACGATTTGTCGCACCTGAGTGACCGTCTTAAAACGTAAACGAAGAAGGAGCTCGTTACTTCGGTCGTCGGATCCTATTAGTTAAGTAAACGAGGTCAAATTGAAAAAAAACCGTTTTTGATGGTGAGGTTACACTTACAGACAAGGGTAAAGTCCTCAAAGAAACGTACATGGAAAGAGTCAGCGCGTGAGAACTACATCAATCATTACTACTGACATTACCCCTGCCTCAAAACTTTTTACTCTTTTGGAACGTCACTTTCTATTCGAAAACGTCAACCGGTTCTTTGTGTCAGTTCACGACAAGGACTCGCGACCACGAGTGATTGAAGACTACTAATTCCCTCTCTCGAGTTACCCGAAGTACGACTTCATTAATCACCTTAAAAACTAATATAAGACTGTTCAAGTTATGTCTCAACAAACCAATGAAAGATGTCAGCGTTGTGTGTACCTTTTGTGTACACCACTCCTGACCTCAAGGATGATGAAATCTCCATAACTATTGTCTTAAAAATTTTACATTAAGTGTTCGAACATTGTGAGGAGTTTGAATGTCCTACACTTGGACGGATGGTCAGGTTCTCACTTCAGAAACGACTCGTGGGGTCACGGTGGTATGACAGATGGTGGGGTTCCATCGCGGTGGGACGGGACCGGGATTGGAACCGGAGTTGGGTTCGACGACGGCACTGGACCGAGTCGTGTCCAATCGAGACGGAAGGTCTCTACCTTTTGGGTTCGGTCGGGATACGAGTGAGAGCAGCAGGGAAGGTCAAGGAGGTTCCGAAGACATGACGACCTTGGGCTCGTGGTCCGACGGTCGTCTTAGGTCAAAATTTAGAACTTCAGAATCAACGAGTCAGTACAGACTGAGAAACGCTGAAGTATCTGACATTGACCGGTCCGAGGAAACAGGTACCTTAAGAGGTCATGACCACACCCAACGGTAAAGGAGCTTTAGAATCTTCCGTTATATATTTACTGGTTACTTGTACTATAAGAACGGACCTTTTAGGGTTCCTGTCTCCTCAGACCACTCGATGTCAGGTACCCCAGTGTTTCTCAGCCTGAACTGACTCGCTGATTGTGAAAGTGAAAGTTACTTGTGTCTCAATTCATGTTAGTGGTTCAGGAACCTTCAGGAAAATGCGTTATAAAGAGTAAGTAAGACTTAAGTAGGTAGTAGTACTAACTCGAGAATTGGGACCGATGGTAGTGGAGATGGAATCTACTTCCGTTATTAGAGGATTTTATAGTAACAAAAGAGGTTTTGTAAGAAGGTAACGTCGGCTTCATTACAAAGATGTTGCGTTTACACTAACACCAAAGAAGGGAGGAGTTTCCGGAAGTGGTCGAGGAACCTGGAAGTCCTAACTTAAGTCAAAGAAACCGTACCGAACCTACTCCACTGATGTAGTAAAATCCCAGGTTTAGTCAGTGACGACTCTTACTTCCTCCCCTCTTCCACCGACACTACATCTTGTCGTTCACATCCATCTATGGAGGGGTCCCGTTCACCCCGGTAGACCAGTGGGCCTCATGTGTCCCAGAAGGACTCGACCAGGTTTGGGTAGAGGAGAAGGAGTGGGGTGAGTAAGGGGTAAAAGCGTGTACGACAAGAGTGACGGACCTTAAGACAAGAGGAATGGTGGGAGCGGAAGTGGACCCACAAGGAAGTCCTGAGACGACTCCGAGAAGAAGATCCTTTGGAAGGAGGTGGAAACTTCTAGTCACAAGGGAAAGTCTAGGAAGGGAAGGGGACACGATTAAGGTCGGGATCGTCTCTAGTGTGGGATAACAAAGAAACAAAAAGAGAGAATATCTAACAAGTCGAGGAATCCTCATCTCTAAGACCATAACCAACCGACAGTCATACATGCCGTACCTGACTTACAAATACAGGAGGGGTTTAAGAATACAACTTTAGGATTAAGACTTCATCTGTTATAATCCTCCATCCCTGAAACCCTTCACTAATCCGGTATTCTTACCTAGGGAGTCCTTACCCTAAGCACGGCCATCTTATCCTTGGAGAAAGTCACTGAGTCTGCTATTTCTTAGACGGACGTTACGTCCTCTGGACCCAAACTAGGGACCCAACCCTTCTAGGGGACCTCTTTCCTTACCGGGGGTGAGGTCATAAGAACGGACCTCTTAAGGTACCTATCTCGTCGAACCGTACGATATCAGGAACCCCAGCGTTTCTCAGCCTGTACTGACTCGCTGATTGTGCTTGTGTGAGTCAGGAAGGTAGTGCACTTCGTTGTCCCTCTTCTGGTTCTTAGTTCCAGGAGTGGTCTGTGGTTTAGATGGCCGTGGAACTAAAACCTGAAGGTCGGAGGTTTTGAACTCTTTACGGTGGATCAGACACTATAAGACAATGTCGTCGGACTTGCCTAATTCCGTTGTATATTTTGCTCATTGAAATATTTGAGGTTCCCGGAGACCTTACCTCCTCGATCACCAGACCTCTCCAAAACCCCGGTGTCACAAGTGCGACACGAGACCCACCACGACCTTCGGACTCCTTCTACGTCCGTCGACCACCTCGGACTCCTCCGAGACCCACACACGTGTCGTGTGGGGACCGGACCTGAGTGAAATGGGACTTCAAGACCGTGTTTTATTTGGTAATAACAGAAATCAATGACTGTTCTTTTAACATTAAATTTTGTATTACTACTCCTCTTCTCTCGTCACGGACCGTCGACTCACTCCGAAGACCCACGACTAGTATGTCTACACAAGTCGTACTCTTTCACGAAACTGGACTCTGTGTGAAGAGACGTGCGTACAATATTCTTAAAAATTTCGTCCTACTTATGAAAGAGAGATTTGGGACAAAGGTTTGGTCTAGCGAACCCTTAGTATCCTACAATTGACATTGTTTGGGTCGGAGGTAGGACGGGGGAATCGGTATCGTCCCGAGACCTTTCAGAAGAGACCTGAATTTTCAATAAACTAAGGGTGGTGGTGCCGGTGGTGGTGTCGAATTTCCAAACCGATAGGCTCGGGGTGTTGGGTCGTTTAGTCTTACTTGGTCGAACGATTAACGAACCCACGTTCAAGTTACAAAGATTCTATACGAAAGTAAAAACAATTAACACGTACACAAAGGTTACTTTTAAGGTTTACACGCAAGCTCGGGGAGGTGGGAAAACCCCCTGCAAGTGTTTGTTGGAGGCCCTATGGGACGCACACGCGCAATTGTAAGGTAAACTTTGTGTGCGACGGGTCTGTACGTATAAATACGGACCTTGAGACAGAAATCAGAGGAGCGCAGAGGAGTGGGAGTGCGGGGGTGGTAGGAGAGGGTCGTGGCACGGGGATAAAGGTAAAAACGAAAGGACCTTCTTCTGAAGAGGTCCCTGCGGACCCTAAAAAAGTGACCGCGCAGGGGTACCAGGATTTTACTGGGACAGACGTCTGTAGGTCACCGGCAGGCCGAAGTAATGTCTACATATAAGACAGACCAATACGACCTGAGACAGGGAAGATTTCCCCCGGGGAGGACCTCGGTGTGTTTTCTGGGGGTGCGACTACCTGCCCAGGTGCGCCCGCCCAAAACTCCCTGTTTGCTTCCCGGATTGCGGGGGGTCACGTCGGCCTCCGCCGGAACGACGCCTGTCCCCCTCGTCGGGGGAGGGGAGGCGGGGGACGGGCGAGGGGAGGNGAGGGGAGGCGGGGGACGGGCGAGGGGAGGCGGAAGGGGGTGGGATTTCCCGATCGGCCATGAGTAAAGGACTGTCTTTTGAACTTAACACTTTGTCTTTCAGTCGAATTTTCTTTGACTGGGGTGTAAAATAATAAAAAGGTCGCTTTCGCCCCGGGCGGGGCCGGGCCGCACCCCTACCTCCTACGCCCAGCGCGGCGCGCGTCGGGACCCAGGCTGGCGGCCGCCGCGCGAGTGGCGACGCGTCCCCGCCGCTCGCCGGCCTGAAGTGTCCTTTAGTAAGGAGGGCCCAGACGCGGACCCGCTCCCTCTCTCTGACATTCTTCCTTGTTTCAAACCAAAATTATACACTTTAACCAAGGGGACCCCCTTTGAAATTAAGAACAGTTTACAAATTCCTCTTGCGTGTTCCCTTTGAAAGGTGCAAACGTCTACGAAAAGCGCCGCGAGGTTGGGGGTCCGAGACACGTTTCCTCTAAGACGTCCCTTTCTCGCGCCCTACCAGGTCCTTGCCCTTACAGCGAGTCGTTCCGCTGTTTCCCGGACACGTCGGAGCACCCCACACGCCCCCTCCCCTGCCTCCATCCTTGTTCTGTTCGTTTATCCCCATCCCCCACCCCCGGCAGGTCCCCACTTCGTCGGGGAAGGGTTCTACCGGTTTCGACTCGTTTGCGAAGAGTAGTTGAACGCGAAAAGAAGACCAACGCATCTAAGACGTCCAGATCCCCCAGACACACAGTCCTCTAGCTCTTCGGGGGGTCTTCTCACGGGAGGCGACTAGGGTGACCCGGTGTATGTGCCTCGATACCAATCTCAGGAGTCTTTGGGTCCAGGGTCGCGATCAAGACTTTAGGTCACCGAGGGACCATCGAGTCTACCACTTCTTAGACGGACGTTACGTCCTCCGGACCCAAGCTAGGGTCCCAACCCTTCTAGGGGACCTCTACCTTTACCGTTGGGTGAGGTCATAAGAACGGACCCTTTAGGGTACCTCTCTCCTCAGACCGTCCCGATGTCGGGCGGGTATCCCAGTGTTTCTCATTCTGTACCGACTCGCTGAAAGTGAACCCTGTCTTGTCGGTCCTTAAGACTAAGATTGACCAATGAAACTCCGTGAAGACTCGCATCTACCTCAAAGTTTCTCCTTCCCCCTCTCGACCGGTGAAGTCTTTACTCGATCTTTAGGACGTCCGTAAAGAGGACGTTTTTATTTAGTGAGACGTCCGACCATTTATAAGACGTCTATTTGTTTCAGACCCTGTTCGGGTCTTAAATTTAACTCTACTCGACACTTTACTCTAGAATAATCTAGTGGAAGGGTTCTGTTGCTCCCTCGGGAGTTGACGTCCCCGTAAGTCTTCTTAAACCCACCTGTCCTGAGACCCGTGGCAGGGGTCCCTGTCGACCGGAGAGAGTCCGAGAATCCAGGTGAAGACAGCAGGTACAGTGGAGGGTGTGGTAACGGGACTGGGAGACCTCGTTCCATTCTCGAACAGGAGGGGTATTGGGAGAGAGAGGTCGGTAAAAATATATAAATTTTTGACAGAAGGATCAACTGGACCACTGTGAAGAGTTCCCGTCTTGGTACGACACAACGAGTGGAGACTTAGGGGTCATGGTGGAGTCTGACCACGTGTTTTATATACGAATTGTTGAGAAACGACTTACTTACTTGGGAGAACCAACAACCATTACTTCCTCGTATAACCCTTCCCTCCACTTCTTTTTTTTTTTTTCTCCACCGCAAAAAGTGGCGCCTGAACAGATTGAACTAAATCCTGTCAAATCCGTTCTCGGATTTGAAGGGAAGTTTTTCCCTTTTTAGGGAACTCCGGTAAAGGTTATGACCGATTTTCTTCGGACCGACCCCTGGGTACCTCCCCAAGGTGACACATTGGTCTCGTGGACAGACGGTACGACCCCCCTCCACCCACCCAAACCCCTCAACTACCGTGTCGTTCTCAACGGTCTGTATCTTTGTTCGTCTGACTCTTCACCAGTGGCAATACCTTATTCGTCGTCTAGGGTCCTCTACACTACTGGGACCAGGGACCGCAACGGTGTTTAAGAGATCGGGGTATGAAAACCCAACTCCGTGTCTCCTAACGGCAATGTTACGTCCACAATAGAGTCTCCTGTTCGATTGTTCTTGAGTCCCTTGTTTAATTCATTTAAGAAAGTACCATGTGCTTTCCATAGAACCAGAAACCTTGTTCCTTCGTTCCCCTAGGGTTTCCCTTTGGTTCTTCCTACGGTCGTCGTTTCCGTCACCTCGTTTATTCAAGTACACCAATGAACCTTTAAAAGACGGGTGTACTGGTTGTGTCCAAAGATAAGATCTAAATCAAGGTCAAAATATCGCAGAGGTCCAACTATCTACTCCTTTGACTCACCTGTGCGACACGTTACTAAAGGCGTTTTATACACTGTTTTGTAGGTTGTTGTAAAAATATCTTTTGCACCACTTTACGCTGGACACACAGGAGACTAAGGTCTTCGTGGTGCCTTCGAAACTCAATGTCATGACTTAATATGGCTTCATATGAGTTCCCGAAGGGACCACCACGTCTCCAATTTTCGCAGACGGACGTTACACCCTCTGGACCCAAGCTAGGGACCCAGCCCTTCTAGGGGACCTCTTCCTTTACCGTTGGGTGAGGTCATAAGAACGGACCTCTTAGGGTACCTACCTCCTCGAGCCACCCGATATCAGGTGCCCAACGTTTCTCAGCCTGTGCTGACTCGCTGAAGTGAAAGTGAAAGGTATCCGTACCGTTGGGTGAGGTCACAAGAACGGACCTCCTAGGGTCCCTGCCACCTCGGACCACCCGACGGCGGATACCCCAGCGTGTCTCAGCCTGTGTTGACTTCACTGAATCGTCGTCGTCGTCGTCGTCGTACCCGAAGGGTCCACCACGATCACCATTTCTTGGACAGACGGTTCGTCCTCTGTGTCCAAGATAGGGACCCAACCCTTCTCGGAGTCGTCATTCTTTACCGTTGGGTGAGGTCATAAGAACGGACCTCTTACGGTACCTGTCTCCTCGAACCACCCGATGTCAGGTACCCAGTGCGTCTCAGTCTGTACTGACTTCTCTGAATCGTGCGTACGTACGAGGTTCGTAATGTTGTCTGGTAGAACTATTCTTACGTATAGGATCCTTTATCCCCTGTCTCTTGTTTTGTGATTTTGTTTCGGGCTCACCAGTCCTCCAAAACACGTACCTGAAACGCCCCCACCTACAAAGTGGAACACCTGTTCCCACCCAAACTTTATTTCCTGTCGTGTTCACCTTCAAGGTATCGGGTACCACCCTTGACGAATCACCTTTCCACCAGATCGTAGAATCTTCAAGGAGAGTCTGAAAACTAAGACCCAATGAAAAAAAAAAAAAAAAAAAATTAGGAAAAGGAACGGAGCCAGAACCGTTCCTGTGTGTAGTAATTCAGCGACTCAAAAGGAACACTTAGTGAGTATCTTGTTCGTCAATGAGACGGTACAGTATTTTATAAAAAGGTGAATTCCTGTGTTTTCTTAAACAACACTTGTGTCTCTTAGGACTGTGCGACAGGAGAAAGGTCGTCAGGGTCTTTAACAGATTTTCTTCTTCTCTCGGACTCCCTCCTCCTCTCTTTCCCCACCGAGGTGTGAGAATTCCGTGTCCCGAGGAGGTCCGTCCAGAATAAGTTAAGCTGACCGACCAGAGTACTTTGTAAGACGAAACATGGAAGACCCCGACAACTTCGCCGTCTCGTCTCTAAATAGTGTTGTCAACAAGTTAGGTCGGGTTGACCAAACCGTGGGCCTCCTCGATACAAAAAGTCTTGTCGAAAAGCTGTAAGGATGTACTCGACTCTACGTACTTTTAAAGTCAAAACTTTGTTGGTCTACAAAAACAGTCCTTTCTTTATCTACTGGATTTCCTCCGGTCCTCCTATTTGAGCCCCGAGCCCCTTCTTTTACCCTGGCGTCCCTCGAGTACAGAAAGAGTGTCGAGGATGGTCGGTGAGTGGTACTAATCGGATGAACATGGTTTCGGTCTGGGGTGAGTCGTAAAGGGAAGGGTGACCCCGACGTCTCGACGGGTTGCACTCCGATCCTCGACTTCTGAGTCGGGTGGTAGAAGGTGACGTCTGTGCCTCTCGCCCGCCCCTCCACCGACCTTCGTCTGGAGAGTTCCCTCTTAGTCGGGTGTACTCAGTCTATGTGTCACCCGACGTCTTACGTCTCTTTATTGTGACTCGAATTTTTGTCCCCGAGACACATCAGTCGGTGACAAAACCAACAAGGGAACTCGGGGTCCAAGTAAATGATACTTTACTCCTCCCCCGACCCTTGTCTATTGAAAGACAAGGGAACTAAGTCATTTACAGGTAAAGAAGAGAAGGAAGTGTTATCCACTTTGTAACTTTAACTAGTACTCCTTTATTGAAGAGGTTCTGGTCAATAGTCTATTTTCTTTTCCAAAATAACGTTGTTTTCGCCGTAAAGGATTAAACTTCTCGTTTAGTGAATTCATGTAAGTACTTAGTTCGGATATCACACCACTGGTTTGTGTCAGTATCCAAAAAGTTTTAACAGTCCTAAAGTTTATAAGACTGGACGACAGAGTGGTACCCAAGACTAAAAGTCAATTCCTTGGCACCAGTCCATGAATTGTTATGACCACCCTTTTCCCTCTTTCTGTCTTTTCGGAACTCAAGTACAAAGTACACTGACAAAATTTATTAAATGACTACATAAATAAAAACTGATACGACCCAGAAGTAACGACGCTCCCGAAAAAGGGATCAAAATCGGTCACTTTGATCAACGGTACACGCCCGAAGAGTAACGTCACCGGAGAGGACAAGTCTTGTGTCCAAGATCCTACGGACCTGAAGTTGTCAACCCCCCGTGTCCGAGTCCTCAATACCAAGGGTCCGAGATCTCGTGTCCGAATTGACAACACCACGTGTCCGAGTCAACGAGGCACCGTACACCCTAGAAGGTCCTGGTCCCCAGCTTGGACACAGAGGACGTAACCGTCCGTCTGAGAAATGGCGGCTCGGTGGTCCCTTCTGGGGTATAGGAAAGGTTATGTAACAAAAAACCTAAGAACTCGGTCTCTTCGGTTCCTCACTGTATGGAGGAGGAGGAAGGACCAGAGGTCGACACTCAGGAGAAGTCACACAGATTCTGTGACTCGATGTGGTCCACAGGTAGACAACGACGTCGGTTCTCGGTTCTCGAGACCCGTAGGAGTGCCTACGAGGAACCACCAGACCGTGGACGATGGTGAAGGTGACATCAATGGAGAGAAGAGACAAAAATGTTTTAGGGCAAACCAATATTTCCCTTTCCCAGAACTAAACCAGTCTCGAAACTCCCACGGAACGAAGGAGACATGAGTGGCATACGGTGTGACCAAACTGAAGGTCTCGGCGCGTAATCTGGGGTCGTAGCGAGAAACGACTACTCGGCGGCGAGGGGTCCGTCGAGGGGTACGAAAGGTTCACGATGATCGTGGACCCACTAAACAAAGTGTAATGAGAACATTTCAACGACGGAGAGGATCTCGGCGCAGTCGTACGGAGGGAGAAGAAGCCTCCCTCGGTTCTCTTTGATAATTTTTACACAAACTTTAATGTGTAAGGGGTGAGAGGAACTGTCTCCTCGAAACGTCTCGAGCAATTCTCTCGACCTCTTTTAAGGTGTCGTGTAAAGACCCAAATACCAATAATAAAACGTACACGACGACTCGATTATCTTACACTGAAACCTGTAGGTACTAGGTTCCCTTTTACCGACGGATTCAGGCCTCCGAAAGGATGGTCTCGTCGTCTCACCCGATGGTAAAACCGATAAGTGGAGACAAACGAGACGAACGTCTGAAGAACTTTCTCTACTCTCGGTTCCTTTGCTTCTGTTTCTCCTTTCCTTATTTAAACCCGCCTAAACCCTTACTCAGGAGAACGAAGGGAAGGAATCACAGGGGGGAGGGAGGAGCGGAAAAAAGTTTTCCAACCTACCGGACTAAATCCTAATAAAATGTCACAAAGAGACTGAGGTACTTTGACTTGAGGTGGTCTCGACCTGGGTCTGAACATTTATTAGAAGACCTCTTCGGACCGATTCACCTTCGTCGGACAAGTCAAGTTAAAAGAGGAGGTCAATGGTGGCTACTGGAGGTCTGTAGAGTCAAAGAATGTATTAGGAGGTCTTTCGTTTCGATGGAGCGGTAACGGAGACAACCTTTCTTACACTGCGAACTGGAAGAGGGAACGACCACACGCTCCGACTGTTACACGCTTAAGTGGGCCGAGTCTAGTCCTTGGTGGTGTAGTTTTGAGGTCTATGTCTGGAGTTCTAAAATATAGAAGAGGTCCTCTGAACTCACGGACCATTTACATAACGATTTGTCTGTGTAATCTTGACTTCAAGAGATGGTGAAGTAACTTTGGCTAGAAAACGATATTTTTGTTACCTCAGGTCATTCCAAAGGTAGTTCGTTTTACACTTTTTTTGTGGTAAACTGGAGTCCGGTACATTTATTGAAATTGTTCGTTTTCGATTTGGCACTCAGGTAGATTGTTCTTTGTATATAACTCTTTAGATCGTACACTCTCTTGAAGTCGTCTTAAAACTTTTCAGTCGTTTTTACCCTTGACTCGTAAGTCTTCATGGACCAATGGTCACAGAACATACAAGACCTTACCTAAAGGAACCACCGAGTCGTCATTTCTTAGGCGGACAGTTAAGTCCTCTACACTCAAACTAGGGACCCAACCCTTTTAGAGAGACTCTTCCTATACCGTTGGGTGAGGTCATAAGAACGGACCCTTTAGGGTACCTGTCTCCTCGGACCACCCGACGTCAGATACCCCAGGGATTCTCAACCTGTACCGAATCGTTGATTTCTTGTTGTTGTCATATAAGACCTTCTGTACGTTAAGTTACTTATACTGAAGTGGAGCTTACTTGGTCTTCACATCTCTCGGACCCGGTAAGGAAAGAAGGATGGAAGGACGAAGGATCCAAGAACTTAACTCTAGGGTAACAGTTGATCGGTCGGTCGGGGATTTTCTACTTGAGGTATCAAAAGTAAGTAAGGGAGTCAGACTTCTTTGACCGTCTCTTTTTTATATAAGTATAGAATAATCTATTTTTATAGAGAACTATTTTTATTTACGACCTAAGAATTGTTCTTTAATATGTTGGTTGTGGCTTTCGTAAGAAATAAGACGTTTTACAATTCGTGTTAAAGTCCAGTTTCTCAATTCTTTGTTAAAGGTTTTTTGTTAAGACTTTGATGTAGGTAGACAGATTTTTCTGACAAAGGTTTTGGGACAACATTCGAAAAAGCAAGGGGACTTATACAAAAAGAAGGGTAGAATTGAAAATGGATTTCGCTCCTGGTTCTAACTGAATGTCCTTATAGAGTCTTTTAAAAAAGTACTCTTATGAAAGAAAACAACTAAAGATTCCCTAACCCCCGTCCTCCTCTTCCCCTGCTGGCTCCTACTTTACCGACCTACCGTAGTACCTGAGTTACCTGTACTCAGACTCACTTGAGGTCCTCTACCACTACCTGTCCCTCCGGACCGCACGACGCTAAGTACCCCAGCGTTTCTCAGCCTGTGCTAACTCGCTGACTTGACTTGACTTGACTTGACTTCGTAGGGATGGGAGTTTCTTCCTGAAGAAAAACAACAACAACAAACACTATTAATGACGGACGTTTCTAGACTAGTAACACTTTTACACACAAAAAACCTAATTGTAGTTGAAACGTAAGTTAGTCAACAAGTTTCAAGTGTCCGAAAGTTGTCAGCAGAAGTAGAAAGGTAGTATCGGTGTCTCCAAATACGTGTGTTGTCCTCTGGAGTCCAGAGGATTTTCCCTGAACACGAGGAACATAAATCCTCTGTGCATCTCTTGAATCACAGGACTCTCAAATCTTAGTAGACAAGTACCATATGTCGTGTAAGATCTACGACCTGAGGTTGCGTGAGAGGAGACAGGTTGACCTCCCACCGCCGACCGATTTCTCCTTAAGTAAGTAGTCAGATCGACGACCTTGAACTTGAGAACCAGGTCTTTTTATCACAAAAGATTGACCCGTATTGACTTCAGAAAGAGACTAAACCCTGTCCTTCAGGAAAAGAGTTTCACATGTTCATCAGTTCCGTACCTCGACAATTTCTGTTGTTGGGGTTTACCTCGGTGAATCCGATTTGAGGTGTAATGACTTGAGTCTGAATAAATGTCAAAACTGGGGTGGGGGGTGGGGTTCTTTACCTTAGAATTTTATCAGGTTAGTCTTTAGTGGACTAGTCGTGATCCGGACCATCGGGGGGACTTAAGGGATTTCCTTACACTGGAACAGTTTTGGTTGGGTGACAAACGGAGAGACAAGGGTGAGGGAAGACCGATATTCTCAGAAATTGAAACTTACGCGTAAGTTTTGTCTTCGTCCGAGTGTCTGTATCTTTTACTTGAGCACCAACGGGTTCCTCTTTCCCTTCACCCCTCCCTGTTTAAACACCATACCCTAATCCTCTGTGTTTGACGATCCATATTTTATCTATTCGTTGATCTTATACATGACCTAGGTATGTCTTCGCATGGGTAATGGAAGATTATTCGATGGTACCTTATATTAGACGTTTTTATAACTTAGTGCTACGACACATGGACTTTGATTGTGTTATAACTTTTAGTTGACGCACATACGTACGATTCAGTGAAGTCAGTACAGGTTGAGAAACACTGGGATACCTGACATCGGGTGGTCCGAGGAGACAGGTACCCTAAGAGATCCGTATTTATGACGTCACCCAACGATACGGGAGGAAGTTCCCTAGAAGGGTTGGGTCTCTAACTTGGGTGTAGAGAATGCAGAGGACGTAACCGTTAACCGTCCGTCCAAGAAATGTTCACTCGGTGGACCTCTCGGGACTTTTAGTTGATATGAAGTCAAAAACAAAAAAAATTTTTCAGAAAGTAAAGATAGACGATCTACCTACGACGGACTAAGTAACTTAGTAACTTGTTTCCGTTACTCCAGAACTTTTAAATGAGACGACTCAAGATAAAAAGACGTTTCCCGTCCTAACCCAGTGAAGTCACGAAGTAAGTGGAACTCCAACTTTGTCGACTTTTCTTCTTGGTGGGATGTTTTCGTCTCGGGATTGCTACTCGTCACCCTGTTGACTAAAAGGGTCGATCTCGTAGATTTTGGAGTCCGTCGAGAATTCAGGGATCGGACATGAATTGAACCGAAAGTCACGAAACCCGTTCCACTTTTACATGTCTCTTTGAATAGCAGGAGGTCTAGAGAGAAGGGTGGTGGAAGAAGTCTTCGACTAAATTTACTTCTCCTTTGCGTGTCTTCTTTAGAGAAAACTGGACGTGTCTCAAATTCCTCTTTGTTTTTGCATGGACCGTCTCGGGTCGACTGCAGAATAAACGGATATAGTAGGAAAACTCTTCACTCACTGAGTCCGTGTGTCAGATGGACGGGCACTGTCTACGACCCCGGGGACCCGACGTCGTAAGACTGAAACACACACGTACCCACGTGTACACACACACACACACACACACACGTGTACACTCTGTGTGTACCCCTTCGATGGTTCTTCTTCCTCGTCGAAGTGAGGTTAGTGTGTGTGTACTTTAGTAGTGGTAGACTGTTCGTCTTTTCTATTTTTGTATATCCTTATCCGCAAACTTTATGGGTACAACCTTTATATTTGTTGACCCCCCTACGTATACACCTAACTTTTTTTAGTCACATAAACCACTCCTCTTAAAGAATTACGAAAAGTTTTTTCGTTTTTCTTTTTGTCTTTTCTTCCTTTCCCCCTCTCAGTCACTTAAGTTCACATTTTTCGGAACACGTCGTCTTGAGATGACCCGAGGCACCTCACCGGTGACGGGGGGTGGTGTGTGTGTGTGTGTGTGTGTGTGTGTGTGTGTGTGTGTGTGTGTACTAAATGAAGAGAGTACACATTAGACGAATCTCAGTTCGCTTACTGATTCGATTGTGGTCAAATAGTTCGTCTTTTTAGGGACCACGAAGTCTAGTATAGAGAGAAGGTCCCTCCGTGAAGGACCCGGGGAGGTACTCTGGTCGAAGGAGAGTGTTAGGTAGGACGTGGGGCTCCAAAGGGAAGTGTCGGAACGACACCTTGGTTCCACCCCCTCGCTCGTAGGCTACCAAACAGAGGAGAGGTACCTCCAACCATCCACAACCAAGAACGACAACTAGGAGTCGGTGGTCGTTCACGGACTGTGCAGGTGAGTAAGCACACGAGCCAGTAAGTAGTTGTCTGCGAAGGACACGAGGAAGAGGAATCCCCTGAGCCCGTCCGTGATCCCTACGTGCACCGTCTTCACTCCGGTCGCAACGATAACGGGTCAGCGAGTCGACACAGACTGAGATACGCTGGGATGATACCTGACATCGTATGGTCCGAAGGGACAGGAAGTGGTAGAAGACCTTGTCCGAGTTTGGGTACAGGCAACTCAGCCACTACGGTAGGGTGGTAGAGTAGGAGACAGTAGGGGAAGAGGAGGAGAGAAGTTAGAAAGGGTCGTAGTCCCAGAAAAGGTCCAGTCGAGAAGTATAATCCACCGGTTTCATAACCTTGAAGTCGAAATTGTAGTCAGGAAGGTTACTTATAAGTCCTGGCTAAAGGAAATCCTACCTGACCAACCTAGAGGAACGTCAGGTTCCCTGAGAGTTCTCAGAAGAGGTTGTGGCGTTAAGTTTTCGTAGTTAAGAAGCCACGAGTCGAAAGAAATATCAGGTTGAGAGTGTAGGTATGTACTGATGACGTTTTTGGTACCGTTTCATTACAGAGACGAAAAATTATACGACAGACCCAAACAGTATCGAAAAGAAAGATCCTCGTTCACAGAAAATTAAAGTACCGATGTCAGTGGTATACGTCACCAAAAAAAGTAACAAGGGACACCAATTTCGTTGGAAAATCCTTGGGTCTGTGGGTCTGAACCACTGAGACCGTGTACGGTAGAGGAGACTCCGAATTGTCATTTTGAAACCTGTCTCCTATACCCCCTCTTTCTCCTCCGGTCCCACCGAAGAGATCCAGGGTGTTCCGACCTAAACGACTACTTTGAATCGATAGAAGAAGTCGTTCCTTTAAATAAAGTTGGGACAAGTGGACCGTTCCAACCCCCGTCGGTATCGTTCTCAGTGTCTACTAGTGAAAAGTCTTTTATCTTCGTGAGGGTGTGGATCCTCACTCCCTCCCACCGGGGACCCTTTCGTCGGACAAGGGACCTCCGACTCTGACACAATACACAATACGGAAGACGGTAGTGGGAAACCAAACACCCTTGTCACCTCGGTAGGTCTCCATCTATAGGGTGTAGGAACCCGACACGGGAGACAGGGACGATCACCACCCCCCCCGCCACGTCGGACCTTCCAAGAGTCGATTTCTGTCCTAACCGACGGATACCTCGAAAATTCTCCCCTTTATACCTTTCAAACTTTTCTTTGCAGAAGTGCCGAGCGTGATTACCGGACGAGAAGACTGCCTTAAGGTACACAAGTGCCGAGACACCTCCCTCGGGAACCACTGGTCGTAGTCAAACGTTCCTGTACTACCCCCTCCCGAACTTCTTACTCACACTAAGTCCACCCACGACACCAACCTTGACGAACACAGAGGAGTTTTAAGTGCACAATATTACGACTGGGGATTTTCCTGACCGTCATCACCCCTCTCGAAACTCTCTACGAATCTAGTACTCCCACCTCGGGAATACTCACCCTAGTCATGAGAATATTGCCCCCGAGGTCCCTCTAGCGGTCGGACAAGGTAGTGCACTCCTGTGTTCAGACGTTATCGTGACCACGGGACTGGAGTCGGAAGGTCGAAGGTCTTGACTTTAAAGACGGTCAGAGGTCTTTATTTTAAGACAAGAAATTAATCAATTAATTTTACTTTAAATTTTTAATATTACAAAACTTTATAGAATAGTTAACTCGATAAACCAAAAAGGGAGTTTTACAAGACTATTTTTTTTTTAAGGTTGGGGGACTATGGGAGGGTCCCACGACGTGAAAGGCCACACTCTCCACTATAAGATCCCGGTAATCACGGTGGGAAGGGGGTGGGGACGGGGTTCTTAGTCTAGTCGTGTGACGGAATCCCTCCTTCCATCCTTTCCTCCCCGACTCTTGGGACGGGCCCAAGGTGCTATACGGACCTTAAACTCTACCATGAGTTCAGGAAACCCGAAGGGTCCACTGTGATTACCATTTCTTGGACGGACGGTTACGTCCTCTGTGTTCTCTACGTCCTAGTTAGGGACCCAACCCTTCTAGGGGACCTCCTCTCGTACTGTTGGGTGAGGTCATAAGAACGGATCTCTTAAGGTACCTGTCTCCTCGGACCAACCGACGTCAGGTACGCCAGCGTCTCTCAGTCTGTTCTGTCTTCGCTGAATCGTACGTACGTGCGTTCAGGAAATGACGTCGTCAGGGGTTGTAAAAACCGTGGTCCTTGACTAAAACACCTTTTGTCAAAAAGGCACCTACCCCACCCCTACCAAAGTCCTACTCAGTTTGTGTTATCCCGAGGTCTAGGACACTCTTAGAGTACGGTCGCGACTAGATTGTCCTCGGTCTCGAGTCCACCATTACACTGACTACCCCTCGCCGACATTTATGATTACTTCGAAGTGCGCGAACGGGCGGTGAGTGGAGGACACTCCACTGGCCAACCCGTAGGGACGAAGTGACGTGGGGAAGGAGGTCCCACTCGGGGATAAAAAGGACTTTAGGAACTCTGGACCCGACTAAGGTTCAGGATGTCGACAACGAAGTCGGGAGTCTAGTTGGAGAGAAGAACGACTGAAAACTTCTTTACGGTACTCGACACGTAAGTCTCTTCTTTTTGTTTCTCCGAACGAAGTAGGATACAACCGAATCTTCGTAACAAGTACTTCAGACGTACGCAGAAAGATAAAACGTTTTGGTAGTGTGAGGGTCGGTTTGGTCGGTAGTCACCAACAGAAAAATTTTAAAGTTTAACAATTCATAAGAACAAAAGGACTTTACAGAACTTTTTCAATAAAGGTGCGACTGTGAGACGAGCGGTCGAAAATAAATCTTCGTTTAAAAATTATATAAGCTAAGAGACTTTCTCTTTTTCCGGTCCTCTCATTTATTTCGTCTCCGACTCCAATGATGGGTAGGCAGTTAGGGACTCGGGTCTAATTCAGGTTCGGTCCTTTTGTGTCGTAAACTTCCGTCACCGTGGTCGGTCTGGGAGAAAGTTTTCCCTGGGAACAACGGGAACTCCCAAATCTTGACTTTTTCTTTCGAAAAGTTTCGGTAGTCTTTCACTTTTAATTAGATTCACGTAAGTACATCGTGTCCTTACAGTCTTAAGTATTAATCCCCAGTATTTAGAAAAACGTTACCTTGTTTTTATTTATTCGTGCGCTCTCGTGTCTAGCTTTCCGTCGCCCGCAGGTGTGTGAGGGTCACAGTCGAAATTAAATAAAGAGATGAACCTTTCCCCTCTGAAACTTTCGACCGACGGTCAGACTTCCCTCGGAGGAGTTTGAGAAGAAGACCCGGTCTGTTTCCAAACTTACAACACCGCTCAGTACGTTTCTTATTGTGTCCTTCGAAAACTGAAGAATGTAACTTTTTCTCGAGAAACCCTACACCCTCCAACCCCCTCTCTTTAACTCTTTCTCTTCTTTGGAAAAAAGATCCTTACAGAAAACATATTAAATTTTACGAGTCGTGCAATTTTGGTCTATGGTTGTTTGTTTGTCTTTTTCCTTTCAGACTAAATTTCATACGACAACCTGCATGGACCTCCCCCGCTACATTTCTGTAAGTGTCTGGTAAAATTGTCGTAACTCTCGAGACGGTTCTGTTGTCTCTAGACATGTATTTATACATGTATACATAAATGTGTTACGTCTCACGTGTATTAGTAAAGGGAACACTCCCCTTTGCTATAGTAATGTCGTAATTTTAACCTTCCCTAGCTATCATTACCTTAAAGGACTCTGAGGTGCACTTCTTTCCAGATCCTTTTGTCATGGACACCTCGATTAATGAACAGTAGTCTGAGTTGTCGTACTTTTGTGTGAGCAAGGGAGGGAAGACGACAGTGAGTGAACTTCCGTAGTTTTACCTTTCGAAGTGCACTCGTTTCATTTTCTCGGTGAGGTCCTTCTAAGGTCTTCAGGAGATCCTTCTCCAGA
The DNA here is from genome assembly GCA_006410555.1 of Capra ibex. Taxonomy (NCBI): domain Eukaryota; kingdom Metazoa; phylum Chordata; class Mammalia; order Artiodactyla; family Bovidae; genus Capra; species Capra ibex. The sequence goes on from SJYO01045292.1 coordinate 34,876,300, forward strand.
GGACGTCGTAGGAAGGTTTTACTCTCGATACGATTGTTCACATACTCGACTCAGTTATGGTGTGTCCTTCGACGGTCTGAGAACCCAGTGGGGACTCGAAAACACAGAGACAGTCAGTCAGTCAAGTCGACGAGTCAACACAGGCTGAGAAACGCTGGAGTACTTGACGTCGTTCGGTCTGAAGGGACAGGTAGTGGTTGGGGGCCTCAGGTGGATTTGGGTACAGGTAACACAGCCACTACGGTAGGTTGGAAGAGTAGGAGACAACAGGGGAAGAGGAGGACGGGAGTTAGAAAGGGTCGTAGTCCCAGAAGAGTTTACTCAGTCGAGAGACGTAGTCTACCGGTTTCATAACCTCAAAGTCGAAGTTGTAGTCAGGGACGTTAATTGTGGGTCCTGACTAGAGGAAATCCTACCTGACCAACCTAGAGGAACGTCAGGTTGCCTGAGAGTTCTCAGAAGAGGTTGTGGTGTCAAGATTTCGTAGTTAAGAAATCATGAGTCGAAAGAAATATCAGGTTGAGAGTGTAGGTATGTACTGATGACCTTTTTGGTATGGAACTGATCTACCTGGAAACGACTGTTTCATTACAGAGACGAAAAATTATACGACAGATCCAACCAGTATTGAAAGGAAGGTTCCTCGTTCACAGAAAATTAAAGTACCGACGTTAGTGGTAGGCGTCACTAAAACCTCGGGTCTTTCTATTTCAGTCGGTGACAAAGGTAACAAAGGGGTAGATATACGGTACTTCACTATCCTGATCTACGGTACTAAGATCAAAAGATTTACAACTTGAAAAAAAAAAAAACTTACAACTCGAAATTCGGTTGAAAAAGTGAGAGGAGAAAGTGAAAGTAGTTCTCCGAGAAATCAAGAAGTAGTCAAAGACGGTATTCTCACCACAGTAGACGTATAGACTCCAATAACTATAAAGAGGGACGTTAGAACTAAGGTCGAAGACGAAGGAGGTCAGGTCGCAAAGAGTACTACATGAGACGTATCTTCAATTTATTCGTCCCACTGTTATATGTCGGAACTGCATGAGGAAAAGGATAAACCTTGGTCAGACAACAAGGTACAGGTCAAGATTGACAACGAAGAACTGGACATATGTCCAAAGCGTCAAGAATGAATAGATATTTTATTCCTCTGGGAAGACAGATCACTTAGTAAAACTACAAATACTATTTTATTCAATTCTCTGACTTTCGTGAAAATTTCATGTTTCACGGAATTTGCATGTTCTTTACATAACGGATCTTCCAACCCTCGAGAGTCTGTCGGTACCCGAACGAACTCTCTAGGACGGAGAAGGTACATCCTCTGTGTCTCCTTCAGACTGAACGATTTTAGTGTTGGAATGAAAAAACTACGTAGACAGAAGGTAGCAGTTCTTCTTGACTCCTCAATTGATCGAAACCCTTAATAAGAAACCCCTTCTTTTATGGACTAGAATATGATCTAAAGTATTAAAGTCCTCTGTTTCGGGTGGTCAAATAGATTCTGGATAGGTCTCTTACGGTCACGGTACTTCTTGTCCCGTGAACATTGTAAGGAACCGGTACGATTCAACACCGAGAGTACTTCTCAGAGAGTTCTTGGTTTTCAGTCAACTTTCCTGAGAGAACTTGAAAGGACTGTGTAGAGCACCTCTTCCTTCACCCGTAGACGTTCGTTATACCCGACTCCAAAACCGACCAGAAGGGATAAAGTGGTGGGAAGGGGATGTAAGTTAGAGAGGGATTTGATCGTCAATTCGTAGGAAGACGAATTTCAGAATAAAGTAGACTCTTAGGTTGAGAAGTTACAAACCTTCTATAACACCTTATTTTTAGACGATAAGACCGTTAGTAATTGGTTGGTCCCCCGTATTATTGTAATTGTTTAAGTGAAGAAAGACGGCTACAGGAGGGGAAACTCGACCAGGGGTACCAGAAAATGAAGGTGGGGGAGACAAGCCGTCCAAGGGAAGAATAACCGGAGGGAGCGAGGAGGGTATGGGAAATAACGAATGGTGTTTTGGAATCCCCCGTAACTTGTTATCTGTAAACAGAAAACGAGTTCAAGAGACCCAGGCGGTCCGTCGAAACGACTAGACCCGTCCTTACCGACTAAAGTCGACCCTTTCTTTACCTTTGTCACCGTCGAAAATAAAAAAACCCGAGGTCTTAGTGACTTCTGTCACTTACTTCGTTGTTTTAATTTTCTACGAACGAAGAACCTTCTTTTCGATGACGTTTGGGTTTGTCGTATAATTTTTCGTCTCTGTAGTGAAACCGTGGGACCACCCAAGTATAAACGTGGGTGAGACAATTACACGAATAAATAGGGAATCCACTTTCACTTTCACAATCAACGAGTCAGTATAGGTTGAGAAACACTGGGGTACCTGACATCGGGTAGTTCGGAGGAGACACATACCCTAAGAGGTTCGTTCTTATGACCTCACTCAATACGGGAGGAGGTCCCCTAGAAGGACTGGGTTCCCAGTTTGAGTCCAGAGAGTGTAACGTCCGTCTAAGAAATGGTAAACTCGATGGACCCTTCGGGGGCAGGGAATCCACCGATCTAGGTTAAGTTTTCGGAAACCTAAAACGTATCATATTGGTAGATAAGTCGTTACATTATTAAAATCCTCTAGCCTCTCGGTCCTAACTTTTACCAGAATGGTTTAGGATCCCTTTAGACTAGACCCCTCTCTCAAAGGACACCAGGGAGAAAGGATTTTTTCTCCAACTCCAGTGAAGGGTAAAGGAATATAACCTTATCAGACCGGGATGTCATTTCTTTAATAACCATGGAGACATGGATCAGGGAAACGGTACACTAAAATCAAGAAGGAAAATCCACTTTACAAGAAGAACGGAACTGAGACCTGAGACGGTGGACTGAACACAACAGGTGTCTCATAATCGTTGCACTACGTTCGGAGGTAGTACTCTTCTTGTACGGAACCCATTGACTTCTTAGGGTCCTTTTGTTCTTTGCGGATCTTCTACGAGCTCGATGACTTTAGTAGGTTCGACGGGGTCAACCGGATTTAAACTTCGGTCGGACGTGGGTGACTGGTCGTCTATGTATTAGATCTTATGTTCAAATAAAAAATCCGCGTTAAATCCTTACCACACGATACATCGTCACAAACCGCTTTCGACTGACTATAGTGAGGAGTACCTTTCATCTTGTGCAATATTTAGTGTTCACCTTCGGACCGTAAACCACACGCTATATCCTATAAATGTCGTCGTTTTCAGCCCGTAACGTAGAATAGTCACACCCACCAACCAGGAGTGACTATGAGCCAACTGTGGGTTGTAAGGGAGCCGTCGACTCTGTGGTTTGTCTATTTAACCTATCTTCCTCTAATCTATAAAGTAAAAGGGGAGTAAAAACGATGTCTTTACTAGTATTGGGTTTCTCTCGTTATTCGGGAGTATGTTGGTAGTGGGTCGAAGTTGTTACTAGTCGTAAAATGTTCCAAACAACGACGAGGGGTTGAGTAACAAAAGAACTTTTAATCGAGAAAATTTGAGGTTTAGGTGATGTCATATGGAACCCACTCAGGGATCTGAGTCAATTTCCTCCTTTCTAGGAGAGAATCCTAGAGAATCCCGGAATTCAATCTTAAGTCCTCGGAAGTCTTTAAATACGTGTTCAAACACATATATGTACAAAGACCCTCCTACAGGGACCAAAGGTAGTCTAAGTTTTCTAGATACAAAGACGTGTTTTTTCGTAGTCGGTAAGAACGGACAAAAGTAGGTCGGAACGGCCTACGGTCGTGGAGCACGTGGGAGACGTCCGTCTTCCTTCGGGTCCACCTGTTCCGTAGTTTAGTGGAGCCGGGTTCCTATTACCGTTGGAGGGATTTACCCGTCGTAGTGCCTAAACGAACACATCCGTGTCTTGATTCTGTTTCACAGTCGAAAGTAAAGTCAATATGACCTTCAGTGTTTGAAAAGTTACTAGCCCTTCTTGTCGAAACGGAAAGTTACTTGTACAGAACCCACCGAATACCCGAGTTGAAGATTTAGAGTCGACAGATTGTTAGAGTCTACGTCGACTCACCTTTTCTTCGTAGAGATCCATGGTGATCACGTCACCAGGAACGTCAGACCTCTTATTTATTTTATAATTATTATTTTATTTTATATTTAGCGGACCGTCTGAAATTTTAGACTAAAGACCTAGGGTAAGGTCTGGATGTTTTGACCTCAGGGACACTTTAGACGTAAAAATTGTTCGAGGGTGCTAAACATCGTTGACCAGGTGTCTGGTGTGACCTCTCCGTGTCGTATTACCCGTCGGTCCAGGTCTCATTGGCAGACTACAAATTTGATCCAGAAGGAAAGAACTTAAGTATAAAGGAAAGTCAGACATTTACCCCCGTCTAAATTTTTTTTTTTTTTGTGGAGATCTCAGAGATAGTCGGATTTTTAGACACTAAAGATTCTAAAGGTTAACGGAAATCCCGGACACTGGGGATGATAAAAAATTCTGACGATAACGTGACCCGACTAACGTTTCCAAATCCAAGACCCTCTTAAGAGTAGTTGGGTTTGACCCCTCACGTCCAGTCCCTGTCCCCAGGGGTTTTCAATAAGTGCGACGTGTCCACCGTCCGTACCCTGTATGTCAGTTCGTGATAAACTTGAAGATTTGGCCCAGAAACGTCCTCTTTACAGCGTCTTCGTTACCCTCGAGGTCTTTCGTAGAAGTCCAAGTTTTTCCTTGTTCTTGTGCTCCTCGGGTCTCGAGGCTCCCTATCATTATGTACCAGGAGGGTGAGAAACAAGTTGTAGTTCCGGTGACCACGTTACACCCAAAGTAATGACCGAGTTTCTGTTATAAAGTGTCTCAATATTCAAGTTCTACAATAACTTTTTGGGTATAACACAAAAAAGTAGGGGTGGATGAGAGAGGGGGTCTCAAAAGAATTTAGTAAACTCTTTTTCTCTTTTTGAAAAATTGTACCAAGGTGGGTTCACCAGTACAACGATTCCTATACCTCGTCACATGTGGTCCCGGTCACTTTGGGTTTACCAAACCATCTTCCTACTACAATAAAGGAGACGGAGGACCCCAGACCCCCCTTCGGTACTTGGGTAATTCATGTATTCGTCCTAGCACACCCACCGGGGTCTCTCCCTGTGGACAAAACGATGATTTACGTCCTAGTGTTTGTGTTAAAAAGGTATTCTGATAGGACAGACCCCGAGTCGGTCGTCACTTCCGTTTCCCTTAAAGATCTCTTTAAATCTCGTTCTAGAGTGTTATAGAATTTCCGTATTAGAACCCTTTCTCAGGGACGTAATTTTCTTTTTCCGATGCCCGTAAGAAAAAGTGTCTACGTCTGATAAGGTACCATGGTGCTGTGACAAATGACACCCGTCACAAAGGTCCGAGAAAAGGACAATATTTGTTACGTTGTTCCCTTTTCATTTATATACAATTATATTTAATTTTACGACGAAGTTAAAGGTCTCCCACCTAAGGAGGTCAGTGACTCTTACCCATTTCTCACAATTGTCTGTACCTGTAAACTATAAAGTCATTTATAACAATGCAATAAAAGTCTTGAATTTTATTATTCAGAAGGAAGGTGGTCCTCATCTATGTCCGTAGACAAAAGGGTGTAAAGACACTAGTGTCCAATCAAGAGGAGGGGAAGGGGTGAGACTACTCGTCCTTTACTAGAAAAATTTCAAAAAATTTTTTTTTTTTGGAAAAATAAAACATAACCCTACGTCGGCTAATTGTTGTAACACTATCAAAGTCTCTTTCTTGAGTCGGTACGTATGTGTACACAGGTAATATTTTACTAGAATAAGAAAAATAGACGTAAAAACATACAGTCCAACTGGTATAGACGTATACAGAAGACCAAAACACTTACGGACAAGAGACCTTATAATACAAGAAAAAGGATACTTAGACGTTTTCGACTTATTGTAATTGCGAACCAGAAGGTGTACACAATTATTAAAAAAAGGGTGTCTGAACAAACACAAAATGAAAACGAGAATTAGAACAGGAAACTGTGTGTCTCTAAAAAAATTAAAAATCCCTCAGTTAGGAATTACCTAAGACCGAAAGCGGTGAGTTCACATATTTTTTACATAGAATTTAAAAGAAATTTTTATGAATCAATTTTTCTAGTTCTTGAAATTGGGTAGGTAGAATTTAGATAACAACACTCATAATACACTCTAAGCCCAGACAAATAAAGAAGAGTAGACACTTCAGGTAGTACTGTCACGGTAGATATTGTGTTGTGTGACCAGAGGTCACTCGACCCTATGGTGACCCAGTATATAATTCAGGGTACCTAGACAAAGATTTGAAGAACATAATTTAAGGACACGGATACGATGTGACAAAACAAACATTCTGAAGGTATCATTTTACATTATCAGATCAAAAAAGATTTATAAACCCCCGTTGAGTTTATATAGCTAAAAATGTATTTCTGAAATTTTATGAAACACGTGATTTTTTAACGGGTGACTTTAAGACCAACCTTAATGGAGAACACACTAATTCATAAGGGTAGGTCTTTATAGACTCTAATTCTGGAAAGGTACATAGGTCTAGAACAGATTACGGGAGATTATGACAAAATACTAATAGAAGTGAACTCGATAATCAGGTGTTTCTCTTGAAACGACGATTATACTTACTTTGAAACGGTACATCAATTATTGTTAGAAGCAATAAGTGTTTAGGGTATAAACATTTCAGTGAATGAGTGATCTTACATAAACATTAGAGTTTAGTCATACCGACACGAAGAGGCAATAAGTATCAGTGCACGTTTCACCGTTTTTTTAACTTAGTGAAATATACGTTCAAGGCTCGACTCTTGAGCCTCTTCCGTTACCGTGGGCTGAGGTCATGAGAACGAACCTTTTAGGGTACCTACCTCCTCGGACCATCCGACGTCAGGTACCCCAACGACTCCCAACCTGTGCTGACTCACGGAAGTGAAAGTGGAAAGTGAAAGTACGTAACCTCTTCCTTTACCGTTGGGTGAGGTCACAAGAACGGACCTCTTAGGGTCCCTACCCCCTCGGACCACCCGACGGCAGATACCCCAGCGTGTCTCAACCTGTTCTGACTTCACTGAATCGTCGTCGTCGTCGACTCTTGACCCTTGAACAAGTTGGTCGACTCCGACTTGTTCCGTTGTGAGTCGGAAAGATACAGTCGAATAAGACATTTTCATAGGAAGAGTACCACATAAAGCACGGTATGAAAACGTAAAAACACGAAAAATAACCACTAAAACGATAAATTTTACCGTGGACTCGTATCACGACTTCACAGTAGGTCGCACGGTTCCACGTCTTTTCGACACTGCATGGAATTTCTCTTTTAAACATGTAATCTCTTCGAAAGACGTCCGTACTGAATATCCAGACTAAACCGACACTCAAGTCACAATTACTTGATTGCACACACGCACGAGTCAACGAGTCAACACAGACTGACAAACGCTGGGGTCCCTACCATTGGACGGTCCGAGGAGACAGATACTCTAAAGGGTCCGTTCTTATGACCTTTCCCAACGGTAAAGGAGAAGGTCCCCTAGAAGGGTTGGGTCCCTAACTTGGGTTCAGAGGATGTTAAGAACGTAACGTCTGTCTAAGAAATGGTGACTTGGTCGACCCTTCGGGTTACTCGGTTGTCATATATAATTTGTTCCAAAGAGATTTGTATTTGTGTGTATTTTGTTCCAATACGTGGATATTCAACTCTTTTAAAATACTGGTCTCCGAGTGTCCTCGGATTGGTATATAAAGAGGGACTTCGCCACCAAGTCATAAGTGATTAAGTCACAATTACTGTTGAAATATCTTGTATTAATGACGTTTATTGTTCTTGACCGACATATCGAAATAGACAATAAAAATATAGTTTCAAACTATAATTCTAATACGGTCGTAGTATTTTAATTAATCGTTCGAAACGTGGGAAATTATACCAGACACACACACGAGTCAACGAAGTCAGTACAACCTGAGAAACGTTGGGATACCTGACATTGGACGGTCCGAGGAGACAGGTACCCCAAGAGGTCCCTTCTTACGACCACACCCAGCGGTACAGGAGGAGGTCCCCTAGAAAGACTGGGTCCCCAACTTGGACGAAGAGGACTTCAAGGACGTAATGTCCGCCTAAGAAATGACGAGTCGGTGGTACCTTCGGGAATTATACCAGATCTTATCAAATTTATATATTTAAGAAAAGAAATACCGTGAGACATAAGTTTCGACTTATTCGTAAAGGAGAAGATATAAAAGGTTGGGTTAATATAGGTGGGTACGACAAGCTCCAAGACGTTACTTTACCTCTATTAGGTAATACACAAACATAATTTAGCGAATAATAAATTCAATTTACCATTTAAGGGTTATTATATCACGATGAAGTTTAAACTTATCCTTGGAATGGGATAATACTTAAAGTAGGACTCTTTAATTTTAAACTTCTAATTTAGGATTTCTCTATTTTTGGGTTTTAAGAATTCAATGTCAGGGTTTTCTATTATAGGATTTCGTAAACGGGAAAACACAATTTATAGGTTTGTTTAAGAAGGAAGAGCGATTATAGACCAAAACGGTAGTGATCTGCCAGGAGTCACGAACCCATCTCACTCGTAGCCAATCGTGGACGTCGGACCCCCAGGAGACTTTATACACCAAGTAGAACTTGGTGTCCAATTTGAGCGGAGAGAAAATTTTCGGGTCACACAAGTTTCTTTCCATTTTGATAGAGTTGTAAGCAAAATAAAAATTTAATTAAAAATGAGGTCATATTAACGAAATGTTACAACAATCAAAGATGACATGTCTCTTCACTTAGTCGACAAATATGTCCATGGGGGAGAGGAAATCTAAAGGAAGGGTAAATCCAGTAGTGTCGCGTGACTCATCTTAAGGAACTCGATGTGTCATCCAAGAGTAATCAATAGATGAAATATGTATCATTGTATATATGCAGTTGGGGGTAGAGGGTTAGCTAGGATGGGGTGGGAAGGTCGGAACCATTGGTATTCAAACAAGAAATATAGGCATTGAGATAAAAACGAAACGTTTATTCAAGTAAACATGGCAAAAGGGTATAAGGTGTATATTCTCCATAATATGTTATAAACAAAAAGAGAAAGACTGTATGAGGTGAGACATATTGTTGTAGATCCAGGTAGGTGCAGAGACACTTACCGTGGCAAAGTAAGGAAAAGTACCGACTCCTCATCAACATATATGCATAGTGTAGAAATAGATAAGGAGACAGCTGCCTGTAAGTACAACGAGGGTACGGGACCTATAACAATTATCACGACGCCACTTGTATCCCACGTACGTAGGAAAACTTAAGACCAAAAGAGACCTAAATACGGATCCTCACCCTAACGACCTAGTATACTATCGAGATAAAATTAAAAAAACTCTTTGGAGGTCTCACCGACACGGTTAAACGTAAGGGTGGTTGACACTCTCCCAAAGGAAAAGAGATGTGGAAGAAATCGTAAATAACAAACATCTATAAAACTACTACCAGTAAGACTGGTTGAACTGTATTATGGAGTAACATCAAGACTAAACGTAAGGAGATTATTAATGACTATAACTCGTAGAAAAGAAAGAAGGAGAGTAGGAAGGAAAGAAAGAAAAAAGGTCTGAGGTCTTAAATAAGAAAGTCCTTCCATTGACCTTCCATTCGATTGTTCTTAAAACGATCCTTCTGAACATGTTGTAAATGTATTTGGGTAAAGGATCTTACACGAGACTCTTTTCTTACGTAACCTCTTATTCATATTCTTTGCAAACAGACAGCCGTACTTCTCCGTAGAAGTCACGACACGATGTCCCTGAGAACCCACCTTCGGGAGGTTTGACCGAAGGTCCCCACCAAAGAGATACCCAAAGAGATACTTTACCCAAAATAAGGGGTAAAGACAAAGTCGATCTTCTAGTTCTGACGGCAACGATTGACACAAACCTAAGGATCTCGGGATCACTTTTAGTGCGAAGATAAATCAGACGAGGAAGTATGTTATTCGACTCGTCAAAGCCAGGACCCGTAAATATCGATACAATTTTCATACATATTAACTATCTAGATTATGTCTCATCAGCTTATACTATCACAGGAGTCAATTTATACTTAAAGTCTATTTGTCGTCTATGAAAGATCGTATACGGTGCACGACACACCCTATATGAATCTTTGAGTTAAAAACAAAAACAAATAAACTTTAAGTCTAAATTAACCCGTAAAACATAGAGGTAAACGAGTTAGACCGTTGAGGTTAGATCTCGATTTACCTGTAGTGCACCACCCCCACTGAGAAGTCGGACTCCTGTCTGTGAGGGAGGGAACCGGAATTACCCTCAACGGAAAACCTCGTTTGACCCGGCCACGAAGAATGGACCCGGGTCATTGGTGCAGTCGGACCTCAGACGGAACACGGGATACCGTGTCCATCTTACGTCGAGGAGACGTCAAATTATCGTGACTTGTAACAAGGGTCCACCACGATTACCAATTTTTTTGAGCGGACGGTTGCGTCCTTTGTGTTACTCTACGTCCAAACTAGGGACCCAACTCTTCTAGGGGACCTCCTTCCGTACCGTTGGGTGAGGTCAAAAGAACGGACCTCTTAGGGCACCTGTCTCCTCGGACCGTCCGTTGACAGGTGTCCCAACGTTTTCATAGTCTGCATTGTTCGTTGTCATACGTGCTTACGTTTGTAACAAAAGTAGCGGTTACGAACTCCTCTAGATTGGGGTGGAGTCAGAAAGGACTTCTGAGATAAGGTCACTCTTGGTTCCTATACGACATGGTCGGAGTCGGACTTTGGGGAGGGGTGTGTCGTCGGAGGTGTGGAGACGGACCGAGTCCGGGTGGTCGGGTGTGTGGTTGACGTGATCCATTAGAATCGGACTGACTGTCACATGTTAACGAACAGACGTGTTTTTCGCAGGGGACACACACCCATTTTGGTGCGATTCACGTCATTGGACGGTACTCCATTACGGTGAACTGTCCGAGAACTTTTTGAACTCACAATTTGTAGAGTCAGTCAGACATGATTGGGACTGGATCACCCTGAAGGTCTCAGTCTTCTCTTTCCATTCTTTCCTTTTTCATAGGGAAGTGAGATCTTCTTTATCTTCAAGCTTACGTTATATCTTTCCCTTTAAACGAGTCAACACAGACTGAGAAACGCTGGGGTACCTGACATCGGGCGGTCCGAGAAGAGAGGTACCTTAAGAGGTCTGTTCTTATGACCTCACCCATCGGTACGGGAAGAGGTCCCCTAGAAGGGTTGACTCCTTAGTTTGGGTCCAAAGGACGTGAAGTCCGTCTAAGAAATGGTAAACTCGGTGGTCCCTTCGGTTTTTGTAACGGGTTGCACTCCGAGTTTGGGTACTTCGACTCTAATTCTCAGAGTACAAGATGGCTGACTCGATCGGTATTTTTTACGAGTTAAAGTAAATATTAAAAAAAGCTTGATCTCCTTCCTCTATGTCAAACTCCGGATATATGAACCGTTTTCAATTTTCTAAATACCGGAAGGGACCACCGAGTCACCATTTCTTAAACGGACGGTTACGTCCTCTGTGCCCAAACTAGGGGTCCAGCCCTTCTAGGGGACTCCTGTCGTACCGTTGGGTGAGGTCATAAGAACGGACCTCTTAGGATACCTGTCTCCTCGGACCACCCGATGTCAGGTACCCCATTGTTTCTCGGCCTGTGTTGGTTCGCTGATTCGTGTACTCTCCCGTCGACCTCTGACGTCTCTTGACATCGATATTTGTCATGGGAGATACACTTCTGTTGAGACGGGGAAAAGGAGATTGAGGAAGAGGAGGAAGGAACAGGGTGGAGGTGAATCCTTTTACAATCACTCCCCTTATCTCACGGTCTAGCTCCACCTCGTAATTACTTTCGTATCGGGAGGTGGGGGTGAGACGACACGTAAGGACTTGGTTCGGAACCCCCGACCTTTCGTTCCTTTCTCCTCCGACCTTGACCTCCGCTCCAACTCTAAACACAATATGACCTGACCTGAAGATCGCAGACCTTTGCACTGTCAAGAGTGTCGACGTTCACTTGACTTTTCGTACCCTAACTCAACAGTAGCTGCTTGTCTCTTTTCCCTCCACTACCTCTGAAGCAAATTTCCGTCACCACTCTTTTCTTTATCACGACAAAGGGCTGACATGGGAGTGAAACAAGTCGGGTGATTCCGTCAGTCAATGTGTCCTATCTCAAGAGTAAGTTAATTTTTTTTTATAGAAACATTCTGACCAATGCTACCTCTTAAATGGATGAAATAGTACCATTGTGACGTGATTCTGTACCACCAAACGTTATCTTAAACGTTGAGGGTTCGTACTGTACACTAGGGGAGTTGAGTGTAAGTACCAGAACTAGTGGTACTTGTTTTGTAAATGTTTCAAGGGAAAATAAGTGAGGGAACTAAGGGTAGGGGAGGTAGAAAAGGATTCTTACCGTTGGTTTTAAACATTAGTATTAACTGTGACTAAAGAGATACTAAACGAAAGTCGACTTACTGCAACCACTCTGATTCACAGAGATCCCGTTGTCTTTGCACGTTAACGTCTGAAACCACGACCGGTTTTAAAGTCATCTTGTCGGAGTTTAAAACAATGGTTGCACATATTAAAGGTTTACGGATATTTGTTGCAAATTCTGAGTCCTTATCTACTAGGGAGGGAAACTCGTTACAAATGTATTTGAAGGGGTAAATCATCGTTGTACGGAACTGAGAATTTTAAAAGGAGGTAAAATAAAAAGTATAGTCACACCGTACTAAAGTTGTAGGTGGGTTTCTATGGTGAAAGATTTCGACTGCATAAACAGGGGGAAGTCACGGTGGGAGTTTTGTGGATGTACGTAGTAACGAGGGGACGGTGCTACGAAAGTGAGTTGTTTACTAACAGACGTATTAAAAATACTCGAACAGACCTGTAATCTTTACATTCTCGTGTTCCGTTTGAACAACGGAAATACCTTGAAGACGATATCACCCGTCAATTAATTGTTATTTAACTCTCTATATCATCATGAGAGGTCTTTTCGTCTTAGTTATACCATCGACTATCTATCTATTAATTCATAACCGAATACCTTAATACCTCTGACGTTCAGGTTTTAGACGTCTTGGTTACACGACCAAACTTAGACTTCTGGTTATCCGTCGAGATCTTGGTCCTTCTTGAGGACAAGGTCAAAACTCCAGTAGTTTCTCCTCTTAAGAGAGAATTCATTGCTTCCTAGTTGGAACAATCCCAGAAGTTGACTAACCTACTCCGGGTAGGTACAATATTTCTCGTTAGACGAAATAAGTCAGATGGTTAAATTACAATTAAAGTAGGTTTTTATGGGGGTGTCTTTGTGTGTCTTTTACTGGTTTATAGACTCGTGGAGTACTGGGTCACTTTAACTGTGTATTTTAGTTGGTAGTGTTCTCTATTTTCATTCGACTATGTATTTACAAATACTGAATCCGATGTCTCTTTTATTTCAACACTAGAAGAATGCACCGTTATACTCTTTTTCACTGGGCCCTTCCCTTTTCTAATTTCATCGGTACACAAATTCAATGACGGGGTTTGAAATTTATGTAATCATAAGTTTACGGTAGAACACCGACGAATAAGTGTAATCCAAGATAAATAAAACACAGTAAGTAGAGTGTAGACAATTTTAGACAACTTCACGGACAACCTCAGTTACTTCAACGACGGAATCCGGAGGTCCCAAAACTAGTACAAAGTGCATACAACAATCGTCGCTAAGGTACGAACTACCCCAGTCCTATGTCCGTCAGTACGGTTGAAATGAGGTACAAGATTACGGAAGAAACCAATATTACCTAAATTAAGTTCGTGTGATATTTTATTTTATAAGTACTAGTCACAGTGTATTCCTACGGTATTGTCTTTATAAATGTGTGAATCTGATTGTATGTCTTAGCGAAATGTTGGGGATACAAATCACGTTGTTATTGTAGTAATGTATCTTAGGTGTCCTAACTTGGTAAAGGGTTTAAGACCCGGAGGTATTCATCGTCAGACGTAAGAATCGAATCACAATATTAGAAACGTAACGTTGATACGTTAGATTATTTTCTGTAGTATTTTTACCAGAACCCGTACCGAGTATTAAGTACTAAACAGAACTTCTGTGAAACAGTAATAACCCATCCAGTTTTGAAATTTAAGAAAAGTACGTGTTGATCGGGGTAGTGGACGTAACAAGTCTTCAAGGACATTTCAGTTCTCCGTCAAAAGAGAAATTATATATTTAATAATATATTATATATTATATTATAATAGAATATAAATTTTATTAATATATATTATTACATATTTTATAACATATTATATACTTCAGTTAACGATCGAAAGAGAAATTATATATTTACATAGTTTAATTGTGAGACTTGTGGAATGTGAGTGTGTCACGATAGAAAGTTAACAGAGTTTTTTTATTAAAAAAATTAAGATCTTTAATTTTTGTAATAATTTCTTACTTTAGTGTAAAAATACGATATTTATTTTCTAACATCGTATTCATTTTCCGTGTTCAGGTTGTTATATTTATAGATACATATAACCAGAGGATAACTAGTAATGGTGTCCGTCGTGGGAAAATAGTCAAGTGTCGAGACATACCTCCAGGTCGTACCGACCTGTCCCGAGGGACGACTTCAATAGTGTTTCTACGTCAGTCCCAATACGGGTTCAACTTAAGAGTAACCTCCGAGACCCCTTCTCAGTAAAAGGTTCGAATAAGAACCGTCTTAAGTCAAGGGACGTTGACATTCTAAATTCAGGAATGAAGAAACTGTACACCGGGGGAGACAGTAGTTCTTTCGTTACTGTACAGTTAGTTTGAGAAAAGCACACAACTTAGAGACTGAAGAACAACATGTTGATCGAGCTCTTTTGCGAAACGAAAATTTCTCAAATTCACTAGTCCAATCTGGTGGGTCTGTTAGAGGGAAAACTAATTGAGCCTTAGTTGACTGATCAGTGGAATTAATGTTGATATTTTAGGAAAACGTTATAACACTGTACTAGTGTCCACATTGTGGTCCCCTGTCTCTGGTAACTCCGGTAGTAAGTACGGTGTGAGACATCGGTCATGAATCCGTCTTTCTACCTTTGGAACAAGTAGTAGACACTCATGGAGGGACTAGAATGGGGAAGGATGTTAGAACTTAAGACCCAAAGCGGACTGGAATGAAAAGAAAGGGGGAGTAGTGTAAACGTATGTTGTACTTCAGTACGGTAAGGTATCATTCATGTATTGAAGTTTGATCAGATCGACTTTATTGTACTTTTATTGGAAAACTCAAAACGTAGATATACCTAAGTTCGTCCATAGTAAGTATTTACAGATAATGACTAATATTCTTATCTGGTGTCAATAAAAATTAGACAGAAAACGTTCATTTGTAAACAAAGTCCTGTTTGATAGCGGTTAACAGAAAAAATTTTTGTCCATATCGTAGATACCCCCCCCGAAGAGACCACCAAGTCTCCATTTTTTTTTTTAGACGGACGATTACGTCCTCTGCTTCCAAGTCAAGGACCCAACCCTTCTAGGGGACCTCTTTCTTTACGTTGGGTGAGGTTTAAGAACGGACCCTGTAGGGTACCTCCCAAAATCAGGTACCCCAGTGTTTTCTCAGTCTGTACTGAATCACTGATATGTTGTTGTTGTTATTTTTGAAGGAACCGTAAAAACACGTATACAGGACCGAGTGTACACAGTCTAAAAGAGTTTCCATCTTAGGATTCTTACATTAACACCCCAGTTACTTATACGTGTAGAGATCAAAATGTCTTACCGTCTTTTTAGAAATGACGTTCAAAATCAAAACTAAAGATCGAATTATATATCACCAGTCTTTTGTACCAGACATATTATAAGAATCGAAGACACACATACAACTGAAATATTGGATCGTTTTTTAGTCATAGGTAATTCACAAAACGTACAAGGTGAGCACAGGTAGTCTATTTCTAAAAAATAACACGATAAGTTTACAAGAGACAGGAATGATTGAACAAACAAAGAGATAGATTGGAATCTTAGTTTCAAAGGACTTCCATTCCTAAAAACGAATAAAATAGGTGATAACATGAGAGTCACGATCATGTGTCACGGACGAGTCGGTGAGTCAGTACAGGCTGCGAAACGTTGGGGTACCTGACGTCGGAGGGTCCGAGGAGACGGTCTTATAAGTCCGGTCTTGTGACCTCACCCAACGGCAAAGTAGGAGGTCCCGACCGTGTATCATCCACGAGTTATTTATAAACGACTTCCTTATTTCTGTAAATAACACTTTATAACTCTTTATTCACGAGATTAGAAGGCGATAGGACGACCCAACAACTAAAAAGAAGTATGCAGAGTTATATACGAAGTGAATAAAACTCCGATACCATTATTCCCGTATCTTCGTATCTCTCACGAGATAGAGAATCAATTGACTCAGAAAATTACAAGACGTCCTTGGGAGAAATAATAGTCATTACTTACGATTTTATAACACCACAGACCATATTTATTTCGTTGTGGTTAAAATAGAATGACTCATATGGTAAAAAATAGAACTTGAAGATTAAAAAGACTCAAGAATACAAAATCTACATAGAAATTTTTAACTTATGTCGACTTAAAAAAATTTTCAGACTAGAAAGAAAAAAGATCTATCATATATCATAGAAATGTAAATAACAAATTTATATATCGTAAATATCAATAAGGAGGACATAATAAAATATGTAAGTGAAGAGGTCGGAAATGTTACTAAAAGATGGAGATCAGAACAGAAAACCTTACTTTGTCAAGAGAAGAGGTGAGTCAATTACGAAAAAAAAAAAAATTTAGTTAGAAATATCCGAAGAGATCTATAAAATTATTCGTATAAATTGTTGAGTAATTATAGGAAGGGGAGAAGGACTCATTATATTCTTGTGACTTTGTAATGAAACTAGTAGAAAAAGAAAGTTAAAACTATGATGAAATAAAAATTGTGAGTTGAATCTATAATAATAATTACAAGTGTAACTGACTACAAACGAAGAAATGGTGGCTAAAAAGAGAAATAAAAAAGAATGTAAAATCTAATGGGTGGACCCTAGTAAAGGGAAAAAGGACTTTTTGTCCGTAATCTTAAAGAATATCACCCCCGGGGAGATGACAATGGGTTGTCAAAATACAACCAAACTGACTTTTACGAAAAAACTGGGAATAAGAAGTTTCTATTAAAAACATCCATATGTTGAGAATCAAAAAAAAAAAAAGAATAACGTAATTTATATAGAATGGTGACGGAAACCGAAAGTTACATCGATAATCCTTCATCCTTCAGTCGACTGTTAATTCAACGTAAATAACCACAAATCATACAATAAAGAGAGACACATATAACTGGTTCTGTCACCATGACCTTTTTTTATTTGTTTAGTGATCTTGTCTAATTTCACAGGTCTTTATTTAGGTGTCTTTATGGTTGTTGGTTAAAAGTTATTTCTACGTCCGTGTCTCTGAAAGGACCGTCAGATCAACAATTCTGAGGTACGAAGGTGACGTTCCCTGGACCCAAGTTAGGGAACAGTTCCTTGATTCTATGGTATACGATACATCGCACCGGTTTTTTATTTTTCTATGTCTACGTTAAATCACCATTTCCTGTCAAAAGTTGTTTACCACGATCTTATTAACCCATGGTGTACGTTTTTTAGTTCAGTTGAAAGTGGGTATGGAACTTGTTATATGTTTTTAATTGAGTTTTACCTAGTTTTTAGATGTAAATTCCGGATTTTACTAGTTTGAAAATCTTTTTGATGTACCCCTTTACATACACCGGAATCCTATCCTTCTGTAAAGAATTTATACTGTGGGTTTTGTCAGACGTATTCATGTTTTACTATTTACCCTGAAGTGTTTTTAACTTTTATGGACGAGAAGTTTTATGTGACAATCGTTTTTTTTGTGTATGATGTCTGACCCTCTTTTATAAACGTCAAATATATAGACTACTTTTTGAATATGGATCTTATGAATTTCTTGATAGTCTTGAGTTATTAAATTTTTTTTTTTTTTTGGAACTGATTTTGTGTACTGTATTCTAAAGTTGTCTGGGAAGTTGTTTTTGTTGAATATCTACCGTTTCTATGTATCTTTCTACGAGTGAGAGTAATCAACAATCCCTTGACGGTTAATTTTGATGTTCTGTTGAGATAAGTGGATGTTTTTACTGATTTTAATTTTTCTACTTACCCATTTGTTTGACACCATCTTGATATGTCAACTTACGATAGACGGTTACTTTTCTTTAATACGTACTAAGAGATTTGTTAATAAGACTTACTTTCTTCGGTCGGTTGTTTTCAGGTACCATACTAAGGTACGTATGTCTTGAGATCTTTTATCTTTGTGTAGAGAACCTTATCCTTCGTCTTACCAACGAATCCCGCTACCAATCTTAGTCTTCCCTTCCCAGTGTTACTTCGTCCTCTTTTGAACATCTAATATTGACACAATCAATCGAACTAACACCACTACCAAAGTACCTACATATTTATATAATTTTGTGTAGTTTAACAAATAAAATATGTACACGTCAATTAACATATTGGCAATATGGAATCACGTAACGAAGGTTTTTAACATATTGTTAATATGGAATCATTTCGGTAAGTTTTTTGTTATCTTTCGTTAAATGAGACTTAAAATACTTAATTTTGTATAGTTTAATAAATGGTCGACGGAGTCGTGGACGTTTACCTACGTACGGTGTCTTCCCTCAACAGAGTTACCAAAACGATCACTTTGAGTCCACTTGTGTTGACTTATTTATTTTTCTAAGTACGTAACAGAAAACAAATAAAGTAAAGAAAAGAATACGTAAATAGTATTACAATACTCCTCAGTGTTCACAGACCAGTCGACGTCCTGATATTGAGACTAGTAGAAAGATGGGTAAAGAAGGGGACCGGAAAGTTAGGACGGAGTTTAATGGTTGGTGAGACTTGAAAGATAAATCGTAGGAGAACTATAGAATCTTATAAAAATAGATTGTACTGAATTTTTTTTCTACAAATAAGATTCACATAAAAACTTGAAATTTTTTCTTTCTCATAATACGAATATCGTCATGATAAGTGTTATCGGTTCTCCACTTCACTTCTTTTTCAGTGAGTCAGTACAGGTTGAGAAACGCTGAGGTACCTGATATGTCAGGTATCTTAAGAGATCCGGTCTTATAACCACACCCATCCGAAAAGGAAGAGGTCCTCTAGAAGGGTTGGGTCCCTAGTTTGGGTCCAGAGGGTGTAACGTCCGTCTAAGAAATGGTCGACTCGGTGGTCCCTTCGGGTTCTTGGTTCTCTCTGAATGGGTTTAAGTAGACGTGAGGAGGTCCTCCGTCTACCCGCGTTCCTCGACGACGACCATGGTTTGGAGGTCAAGGAGCACCTCAGGTCACCTTCCTTCCTTCAAATGAGACCCAACGAAGCAGTCAGTGGCATTGACAGTTGATTTTTTTCTACATGTTGAACTCTCGACACTCGGTTCTCCACTTTCGTCAGGTTCACAGGTGACTACCCTTACTTGGTCGTTTTACACTATATATTGCATGCACACACGTGAGAGTCAGTGAAGTCAGTACAGGTTGAGAAACGCGAAGGAATGGTAAACTCGGTCGTCCCTTCGGGAAGGTCTCTGATCTTCAGACTTTCGTTCCACGACCGTCCCGGGACGAGAGAGGACCCTGAGACACCCTCTTTTAGTTAACGGAGAGAGGACGGAGACCGTTAACGGTTATTCGGAACTTCAAGGAAAACGTTGATGTTGTGAGGTTAGACACAGAGCAAAAGTGCACCGGAAGGGGTGACGCACAAACACAGAGAGACGTAGGTTTACAAAGGAAAGAGAGACAAATAAAATAAAAACAACAACAAAAAGATTAAACCAGTATGACGTCCCGAACCTCCTAGAATGAAGGACCTGGTCCGTAACTTGGACCCGGAAACCGGTCCTTTCACGTCTTAGGATTGGTGACCTGGTGACCCTTTAAGGGGTTTACAAAAGAAGTATTATTCCTGTGGTCTATGACCCCGGGAAGTATTAGATCACATTAAGAGTAGAATTGACCTCATGTGGACGTTTCTGGGATAAAGACTTATTCTAGTGTAAGTGTCCATTACACTTACTCCTGAACTTGGTGCAAAGACCCCTGTTTGAGTCGGGTACTGTAAGAGGAAGATTCCAATCTTGAAACATATACATAACGACTCAGGGAAGTGACAAGTGGACTTTACTAGAGTTTAACAATTAACCGATATGGGACTATGTTTTATGTTTCGAAATTTTGATTTTTTTTTTTATTTATTTATGTGTGTAAAAGTTCAAGGAAGGAAAGGGATGTACGAGACAGTGGACCCAGAACACTGTAAAGGATTTTAAATTTAAGAGACAACACTATATGTGTTAAAGAGGGAGTAAAGTAAATTCAAGCGAAAATAAGACAAAATTGTATAACACAATAGACGTATCAATAAACTAGGAAGACTGAAAGGTATAATAAACATCGTAGAGGATCCAAGTAAGGAGGAGTATGAACTTCTGAAAGGACTTCTAACAAACACCTAGTAACACATTACTAGGAAAACTTCGGAACATACAGACTCTAACAAAGTAATTCGAGACTGTGGTGTTTACCTCTAATCCTTTGCTTAGGTAAAATCTGAAGATCGTGATCTTGTTATTTTCTTATTGAGACACAAAAAAATTCGGTAGAAGTCAAGTCAAGTCAAGTCAAATCATCGTCAGTACAGGCTGAGTAACACTGGGGTACCTGACGTCGTGCGGTCCGAAGGAACGGGTAGTGGTTGAGGACCTTGAACGAGTTTGAGTACAGGTAACTCAATCGCTACGGTAGGTCGGTAGAGTAGGAGACAGCAGGGGAAGAGGAGGGTGGAAGTCAGAAAGGGTCGTAGTCGCAGAAAAGTTTACTCGGTCGAGAAGTGTAGTCCACCGGTTTCCTAACCGCAAAGTCGAAGTCAGTGGATCAAATACCGTCAAACAATATCGTCGTCATCCTTTGTCGAGTCGAAAGGGAAAAGTACAGTCAATAAGGACATGTGAACAATGCTCTTCGTCTGTAGTTAAAAACGTTAATATTTTATTATTTTTGTCTTTCCCTAATAAAGACTAATGATTTTACTTGAAAAGGAGGACACTTAATTGTACATATACATAATGTACAAGTTTTTATTTTATAAATGTAATTTTTATTCATCTTCCTACGTCGAAATACAACAATAGGTACGTGATGTATCGTCGGACTGTATATGATACCTCCTTACACCCCAGTACCCGGGTCCTGGGAACAGAAACCGTTGAAGTAAAGACAAAAAAAAATTTTACAATAACAATCAAATAATCAAACCAAAGGAACTTGGTGCAAGGACCATCTTCATATCGTAGTCTCTCCACGTATTTACCGAATAGTCCCTCTGTCCCGACCCTAAAGTCACACAGAAAGACGTCGTCACAATTGGTCGGTATAACGGTTCTTGAAATTACTACTGTTTTTTGTTTGTTTTTTTGGGTTGTTTTGCATCACTCGCAGTCGAAAGACACACTACTCCCATAAGTATCGAAGAGAAGGGACAAGGGAACCATGTTTCGACACCTTTATTGGGGTCTATTTAAACTGGGTCAAAAAAGAAACAAGAAAAAAAAATAGAACTGTTGAGTCGGGGATTTCTGATCCTATAGTGGTAACGAAGTCTAGGTCGGGAATGTCATAACAAGGAGGGTAGGGTTGGTGTGGTGACGAAGGTCTTACAGGAAAAGTGAGGGTCTTTGTGTTATGACGAAAGAGTCTTTTCCTTCTCTGGAAAAGACACTGTGAGGGAAGGTTCACTGTGAGGGAAGTGACCAGGTTTGACTTTAAATACGTCGTCCTTAAGGTACTAAAAACATGTCCATCAACCGTATAACGATTTAAGTTATAAATAGAAGAGAATGGAGGGGACGGGTCTTAAAACAAAGAAATCAGAAAAAGACTCTCACCAAAAACCCAGTTCTTACCCTTAGTCATTATACCTTTGAGTAAGAATATACAAGTATAAGGACCGATAGATCTAAAAGATTAAAAGGATTTTACTGGAATTTAACAAACGTATTAATTTTTTATTTAAGGTACATCTAAGTAAAGTTTACTTACAGTAATTCAAAATAGGATCACAAAAGATTGGTTAGTTAATTTAGAACGTTGTTTATAAACTCGAATGTTTTACAAAATACTACTATAGCCGATTCAACTTTAACAAATTTATCTCGGTAAAAACAAGGACAATGATAATCATACTGTTAATATACTCTTTTAGTCTCACGTGGAGATGAGTCCTCTTATATCCGTTTTTACTATGTTAATTACAAAATTAAAAGAAGACTTCGTAAGAAAAACTCAAAGTTAGGATTTGACAATATTTGTCCTATTTTTGTAGTCGTAAATCTAATTATTGTCCTAACAAATTTTGTAAAGGAATTAATATTACATAAATTAAAAAAAGAAAAACGACAAATTCCCTAAAAAAAGAACAATAACAATAACCAAAGGTCTCTTTTAGGGAATGAACACAAAGAATTTACTACTAAAACACAAAACCCTAAGTCTCGACTTTTTATACCACCGTCAATAAGACTTTCTGAAAAGTAAAACGAAATAATTTTTAGACATGAGTTCGTTATCAATAGAAAATTCTTATCCAGAAGTTTTTTAAATTTAGAGGCACTTAGTACTGCTTTATCTTCAAGTGTTTTGACCTCCTTCCGTCACTGAGAACCTCCTTTTCAAAGTTTTCTATTTTTGTTCATTTATGACGATCCCACAAATGAAAGGGAACTTTACATCTTTCTGACCTCAGTGGATTCTCGATGTACTTGGGTTCTACGATCAAAAAAGAGTGAAAAGACGAAAAACTCTCTGACCTCCGTGTCGGGTGGACAGTGACATCCTTCGGTTCCACTTCGAAGTAGTAAAATTTTTGCTAGTTAAAAATAAAATTGTGGGGTGTGTACTGAGTCTGGTTTTTGGAATTGAGAATCTCTGAGTTTTCTATAACACCTTAATCAGGACAAAACTATTTTTATTATCGTCGTCACCGTTCTCTTTATTTGGTGTCATAGTTCTATACTATGGTTGTTAATATGAGTGTATTATATTTACTTCTTTTCCTTCATCTTTGTTCCTCGATCAGTGATACACGATTTTGACCCGTAGGACCTTTCAACTCTGTCAGTATAAACGTTATACGTTTATAACGTTTCTCCACCAAGACATCGTTTCATTATCTTTGTGAGGAGTCTTTCACAAGACTTTGACTCTAATAGAATCTAAAGTCTCCACCTTTCTTCTCTCCTTGTTGTTGTAGTTTTTGTGTTTTACTTTTCGTCGTTACCACGCTCATCTTTTGTTTAGTCGTTTACCATCTATGCACATGTTGACAGAGTTATTGACAAATTATTTATTCACTTACTTTCAACGAGTCGACACAGACTGAGAACCTCTTGGGTAACTGACATCGGGCGGTCCGAAGAGACAAATACCTTAAGAGGTCCGTTCTTGGGACCTCACTCATCGATAAGGGAAGAGGTCCCCTAGAAGGGTTGGATCCCTAGCTCTCAGCTTGGACCCAGTGGACGTAACGTCCGTCTAAGAAATGGTAGACTCGGTGTTCCCTTCGGGATATGGTTTTATAAGATTGATTTTTCTGTCTCTAGCATCTTAAAAAAATTTTCGGTTTAGGTTAATATACGACGGATGTTCTCTGTGTGAATTTAAACTTCTGTGACTATCTAACTTTCGTTTTCCTAGTTTTGTCACAAAGTACGACATTTTTCGACCACACAGATACCATAGTTACCTGAAGTTCTTTTTCTCTTAAAATAGTAAAATGTCACTATATTCCCGACTAATTAATCCTTCCGTTTTAAGATTCACACGTACCTGAATTAAAGTTTTATTTGTAAATATTAAAATAGAGGGATTAATTAGTTTCGTTTTCAACCCTCTTGACTTACCGCTTTATCTCTTTGAGTGTTAGCTTTAACCTCTTAGATTGACGTCAGAGTCACTGACTATCTTGTTGGTTTGTTTTTTTAGTCATCTCCATGTCTTCTGTTGATTTACTACGATAATTAGTGAAAATGGAGTTACCTATAAATGTCTCAAGTTAAAGGTTATGTACCTTACAAACGATCTTATCTAGTATACACGACCATGTATTTTTACAAGTTATTTAAGGTTTCCTAACTTTAAAATGTGTTTTATCAGACAGACGTTATCTTAATTTAATCTTTAACTAATGTTTTTTATATAGATATTACAGAGGTCCATAAACTTTTAATTATTTGTAGACTTATTATATACCTTACATATTCGTGGGAAAAGAGGAGACAGACTAACAGTGTACCAAGAAGAAAATACTCTATTCGTGACAACGGTTAAAGAGTGTATAAGAAGACCTCTATCAAATACATAAAAGTTTATATATATATATAAGAAGTAATATGTTTACTGTTGGTCGTATGTGACACAACGTTGTACAAAGGAAGTAAATTGTTTACTTCAGAAGGATTTTAATCATATAAATTTCTATAGAAAGATATTAAACATATAAATTTCTACAGAATAAACAATGTTACGTACCAACTTGATATAAAATAAATTTCTCTGAGTGTCTAAATATCCCTTGTTTGACTCTGTCCAGACCCTGGACCCTTGAAGACGACGTTACTCGTTTCGAACGTGGATCTGTGTGGAGAAGAGTTTGATGTTTTATGTTTCTTTGACATACTCTTATTTTGATTGACCCATATACGTGTTAACCCCGTTTAAGACCTGGTTTTCTATGTTTCGGTTTTTTTTTGTGGTGGGTTGACGACCTAAAGACTTCTCGACCTTCGTTTTCGGCCCATGACGTGTGAGGGGGACGTGAGTTGTGGTGTTTCCCCACTCGTTTGGTGGATTCGGTGGGGAGGTCGGACTGGGGACCTGTGTAGGGATGTGGAGTGTAAATTACTTACTCGAGGACAAGGGAGTCTCTCACTCGTTCCCTCGAACAATGAACAAAAACGAGGGAGGACGACGTCCGTATCTTCGGGGTTATTTCGGAAGAGACTTAAAGAACAGACCGGAGATCAGTCAAAGACAACGAACCCCTTCTGGTTCTTAAGACCAGCCATAGTTTTGATCACCAATGGTCACTCCTCTCTCTTCCCCCCTTCCAGTTATGTCCTAATTCCCTAATTCTCTGTGTTTCTTCGATGTTCTTGTATAACATATTGTCCCCTGTATTGGTTGTGAAATACTATTGATATTTACCTTATATTGGAAATTTTTAATACTCAGTGACATTACATGTGGACATTGTATATTATACCATGTCGTTGAGATGAAATCCTATACACTCATAGATCTTGAGAGAAAATTTTATACACCTGAGGACCTTCTCGTAGTTTCATTCTTGCAGAGTTTTAGGAAGAAACCTTGGGTCCACTACCTCATCCACTTGTTCTTGTTAGTCACACACTTTATTTGAATATAGATTTTTAAGATGGTCGTCTATGAGGATCGGTGAAGTAGAAACGTCTCACTGAGTCTCGACAAGGAGACTACACTCAATTATGTCCCTATTCCCTCCTGTACCTGGAAAGTCGGGTTCTAGGAGTAGAGATCTGTACCATGGACAAGACGAGGGTGGTGACTTAAACTCGTATTTGAGACACAAAGACGGACTTTCGGGTCCTATCAATTAGGGAACCGTTACGTTGGTCTACACGTATAGAAAATTTGATTACAAGAGAAAATCGAACACTTCTTTTAGGATTTAATTTGAGTCGGAAGTAGTGATTACCCTACTTTTTAACTCTCGTTCTAAGGTCAGAACGAGGACAAAGACCCTACGGTGCGAGTATGGATCTCTTTATAAGACAGTTGTTTGCCTCGGTAATGGTGAGGACCCACACATTTTATCACGAGTCATACTAGAGTTTCCTTTATTGACACCTCACAGAAAATGATGACCTTAGTTTTGCTGACATTAGTTGCCAATCGCAAAAAACCTTCCTTGCAATCCTGTGACCCCGAAGGGACCACCGAGTCTACCATTTCTTAAACGGAGGTTACGTCCTCTGGACCCAAGTCAAGGACCCAACCCTTCTAGGGGACCTCCTCTCGTACCGTTGGGTGAGGTCATAAGATCGGACCTCTTAGGGTACCTGTCTCCTCGGACCGTCCGAAGTCAGGTATCCTAACGTTTCTCAGCCTATACTGACTCGTGTCGTGTGTGTGACATGGAAGATAATTTTTTTTTTTAGATTTCAGTTGTTCGAGACGTTTGTTCTCACGAGGTAGTACCGGCTGAGAAAATACTGGGGTACCTGACGTCGGACGGTCCGAGGAGACAGGTACCCTAAAGGGTCCGTTCTTATGGTCTTACCTAACGGTCAAGGAATAGATACCCTAGAAGTACTGGGTCCGTAACTTAGAAGCTGAGAACACAGACGTCGAAACATCCACCTAAGAAATGGTGACGCGGTGGACCCTTCGGGGTCGTTTCGTGTGTAATTATAAACGATTTAGACCAAGAATTTGTTTAGCTACAAAACGGCAGCTAAAAGACAGTCTTCATAAAACATTTTTTATAATAAAATATTTTCTTTTGTAACGTAAAATGGGTTTATACTAACACTTTAATAAAATAATTTAACAAATAGTATGTGACAGAAGAAGTTATACTGTTTTAATTTTAAATCGACCGACGGTAGGTTTACTCGAGCGACCGTGAACTGTGATGAAGGATGGAGAGACAAGAAATAACCAGAAACCGAACAGACGGGAAAGAACCCTCGTGCCACGACACCTTTCTTGTGACCGGTTCAGTTGTCTCTTTTGTGTCATTGTTTCTTTTGACTTATTGTTTATTGTCAGACAAAGGTTTCGTTTCCTTCTTACCGTGGGGTTGATCATTCACAAATTGAGATAGTTGTCGAGTCCAATTTTATATAATTGATATCCGAGATAGTAGCCTAAAGTGACCCAGTCCCTCTACGTACCCGAGGTACGTGTCTTTTCGTTCGGTAGGTAGTGTGTTCTTCCGATGTCTCCTACGTCACACGACGCCGCCCGGACGGGGTGAGATGTCGGCTCGGCGGCTCGAGACGGTACACCAAGAGTAGTTTCGGGAGTTTTCACGTAAAGTGTAGTATTAGATTTCTCTGCTGGGATCTAATTTACGTCCGGGCTGTGTGTATGTAAAGTCCCGAACCATCTCCATAAAGCTACCATATTGTATACATCAGTAAAGACCATGTATTTAACCTAAAAATGTCCGGGAATGTCTTAGGTATTTCTTGGGAGGATGTAAAATATAAGACTGTTATGAGACACATTTAGCAACTGTAAATAGGAAGCCGAACACAATTAACCCACCATACCGAAGACACAGGAACATCCTACTGAAACTCTAAAATCACAACCCCTCGTTCTTCCCCTCTCCTTTCCTTGTTCACCCGAGGTGCCCCCGTCACTTCGCTATCACCCCACCCACTCGCCCCTCACCCCTTTGACTGTCCCTTTCCCGTCTCCGTGTTAGTCTCCCAGGTGGGTTTGGATCCTCCGGAGAAGGAGTGGACGAAGTCTCTCGTGGGGGACGAGACGTAGTTATCCGAGGCTCCTATGTGTCATTGTCAGGGGATTTCTGCAAGTGTAAGATTGAGGGTCTTGGTCACTTATACAAGAGAAGATACCGTTTTCTCTGAAACGTCTTGACTGAATGAATCCCGACAGCCCTAACCCTCCAATCGGATAGTGGACTTCCCCGGGTCACATTAGTGTACCCAGGAATGTCCTCTTTCCCTCTTCCTAGGTTGAGTGACTTCCTCTACACCACTCCTTTTGTCTCTAGTCTCCTTCTGAGTCTCTGTTTGTCCGTCTAGTTTATAGGACCAAGACTTCTACCTCCTCCCCGGTACTCAGCTCCTCACCTCCACGGAGATTTTCCGGTCCTCATTTCGGTCCCTTACCTAAGTGGGGATGTTGGAGGTCTTCCTTTGCCCGGGAGAACTGTACCTAAAATTCTGAAGACTGGAAACCACGACACTCTATTACGTTGACAACAAATTCGGTGGTTTAGACACTGTTCAACAACTCCGTTGTTATCCTTTGATGATACAGAGAGGTGAGTGGCTTCTCAATGACAACGTATCGAGGTGACAAGGTTTGGAACTACCGGAGAGGTCCGAAGTTTCAAACACAGTAATGACTGATACTCCTTTTGGACAACACAAAATTATACGACGTGTATGAAAGGAGATTTGTTTAATACTTGAATTACACTTTCTACGAGTGACCCCGGTGTCTTTTCCCATGATAAGGTGAATATACAGTTGACTGTTCTTTGTACCCTCGGGGTGTGGGTGGTCTGTTCCATCGATGACTGTCGTTCTTTTTGGGGGGTCGTTCTTGTAGGAGGAACAGAAAGAATGTATTAGAACCCTTATAATTGAAGGTCCTTTTGTTTTCAAGAGTTAAACGACTTCCTTATGAAAAGTCGATTTTCGTGACTTTGTTTTTAGAGAGGAGTATTTGTATTCGTATAAAGGTTCTTGGTGTCTACGGACTCTTTTGTACTTTTTTCTCGACTGTGCATTCCTTTGTATTAAAAGTATCATCTGACCTCCTCTTATTAGTAATCATAGGAATCTCTCTACTCTCCAATAGGGTTGTTCTTTTTATTCCCATAATGTTTCCACTAGTCTCATCAACCTTTTATCTTTGTTAGTAATAAGGGGTTGAGGTGTTTGTTTAAAGTGATGTATTCTGAGTAAACTTTTCTGGGACTACGACCCTTTCTAACTCCCGTCCTCCTCTTCCCCTGTTGTCTCCAACTCTACCAACCTACCGTAGTGACTGTGTTACCTGTACCCAAAGCCACCTGCGACTCTCAACCACTACCTGTCCCTCCGGACCGTACGACGCCAAGTACCCCAGCGTTTCTCAGCCTGTGCTGACTCTCTGACTTGACTTGACTTCGACTTAATGTATTACCTTTATATTTCTAATTTAACTTGGACTTTTGTTCCCGACTTCCTAAGAAGTCCTTACCTCACTTTTTATTTCTCATTACTTAGTATTCCTTTTTCTCCGTTCCTTTTTGTTCATTTGTCAGGTGACTTTCAGATCGTACTGAACACCCCCCTTGCAGTATAGTCTATGTAGCTTGACTTTAAGAACCATTCCTGTCTCAATAAATTCACGGTTTCTTCTTTATTTCCTCCTTTCCTCCTCTTCCTCCCTTCTTTACTTCTTACTTTACTCCTTCTTTACCTCTCTCCCTTCTCTGTTTCCTTCCACCCCTCCCTCCCTTTTCCCGTTTCACGTTTTGTCCAGTGGATGTTTAAAAATTCATCTGATCGTATACTGAGGTGTAGGCGTTCTTTAGGTATCTCGTTATATCATATAGGTATCGTTTTTATTAAAATTCGAACCCTGAGTTTATGTCTTGGTTTTGAAGTATATTAAAACTTCCGTCTTTTTCTTTTCTATAAAAGTTTATCCTTCTAAGATATCTTTCAACTGGAGAGGACCTTGGGTAAGGACACCTTAAAGATCTACCGCATGAAGTGATTTATTGTTATTTCAACCCCTTTTCGGTAGTTCCTCAAGTTGTTTATTACGTTTCATAACTTTGGTCATTTTAGTACTGTAAAAATAAGATATACCGAAACTGCGTGTTATGTTGAATCCTTTGGTAATGAACTTTTCATCTCCTTAGTTCCAGAATTTTATTATTTTTAGACGTTTATAGTTAAGGTGTACGAAAATTCTTTCAGTCAGGTTACCCGTCTGTTTTTCTCCCTAACTTCACGGTTTGACGACTGACAAGTCGACGACTCTCTTCTACCATTTCTTCTACAAGAAATATCTTTTTGTATTCCAATGGTTAAACCTCTTATTATTATTCTACGTATTGAAAGTTTGGTGTTTTTATAACTTTTTCCTTCCTGTCTTCCCTCCTTCCCTACTCCCTCTTCCTCCTTTCCTTTGTCCTTTTCTTTATTCTTGTGTAATCAAATTTTACTTTCATTTTATGTACCCTTTATATTTGGTTCCATCCTTCATATTACGATTTATAAAGTTAATTACACCGTTTTTATTTACCCAATTTAGGTCACAGAGACCCTCCCGTCCCCCTAAGAATCTGACTTGGGGTTTATCTTTCGTATTTGTTGAATTCTTGTGTGTGTATTTAGTGACAGATGTCTTATGTGTGTATTTAGTTTTACGATGTTTTTACCCCCTTTTTACCCTATCTTTAGCTACTTGATTCATTTACAATCGTGAAACCGTGATAATTACAGTCGGTTTTGTATTAGTTACGCCTTTTGTATAAAACAATTTTTCTGTGTTTATTCTCTTCATGGAAAACACCTTGTCCTTCTTTCTCCTTCCATTCTTACCAATTTTTTCGTTTTAAACTAGTCATATTATGTCGTGTCAATGTCTTACTTCCTCCTTTGGTCATGTAATAGAGTTAACTACGACTTTTTCATAAACTATTTTAAGTTGTGGGAAAGTACTATTTTTTTTTTAGTTTTGTGTTGTGAGTTGTTTCATCCTTATCTTCCTTTGATAGAGTTGTATTATGTTCGGTATACACTTTTTGAGTCTCACTTGTAAAATGAGTCACTATTCTGACTTTCGCGAAGGAGATGTTAGTCGTTGTTCTGTTTTTACGGGTAAAAGTAGTAAAGATAAGATGTATCATCATTCAAGATTGGTCTCTTTAATCCGTTTTTATTTCTTTATTTTACGTAGGTTTGACCTTTTCTTCTTCATTTTAATAGAGACAGACGGATACTATACTAAAAGATGCATCTTTTTGTATTTCTAGTGTGTGTGTGTACGTGTGTGTCTGTGTGTGACGATCTTGATTAGTCACTTAAGTCGTTCGTCGTCCTATATTTCAGTTGTGTTTTTAACCGACGTAAAGTCATGTGATCGTTATTTGTTAGACTTTTCTTTTAATATTTTTGATAAGGTAAATGTTGTCGTAGTTTTTTTATTTTATGAACCTTTAATTCAATTTTCCATTTTCTGAACATGTTACTTTTGATTTTTTTTTAATCACTTTCTATAATTTGTTCTATATTATTTACCTTTGTGTAGGGTATAAATAACTGACTTTTGAGTTATATTCTACTGTCATGATGAGTTTCGTTAGATGTCAAAATTACGTTAGGAATAGTTTTAGGGTTGTAGTAATAAACATCTGTGTCTTTTTAAGTAAGATTTTAAAGATAGGTTTTTTTCTATATATGTTTTTTCTAGAAATGTTGATTCTATTAGTGTTACCACACTAGTGAGTGGATCTCAGTCTGTAGGACCTTACGCTTCAGTTCACCCGGAATCCTTCGTAGTGATGTTTGTTTCGATTACCTCCACTGCCTTAAGGTCGACTCGATAAAGTTTAGAATTTTCTACTACTACACTTTCACGACGTGAGTTATACGGTCGTTTA
This sequence comes from Capra ibex, assembly GCA_006410555.1. NCBI lineage: Eukaryota > Metazoa > Chordata > Mammalia > Artiodactyla > Bovidae > Capra > Capra ibex. The sequence continues at coordinate 34,907,956 of SJYO01045292.1, forward strand.
AACCTTTTGAGTCGTCACCGGTGTCCTGACCTTTTCCAGTTAAAAGTAAGGTTAGGGTTTCTTTCCGTTACGGTTTCTTACGAGTTTGATGGTGTGTTAACGTGAGTAGAGTGTACTATTATTTCATTACGAGTTTTAAGAGGTTCGGTCGGTAGTTGTCATACACTTGATACTTGAAGGTCTACAAGTTCGACCTAAATCTTTTCCGTCTCCTTGGACTCTAGTTTAACGGTTGTAGGCGACTTAGTGACTTTTTCGTTTTCTCAAGGTCTTTTTGTAGATAAAGACGAAATAACTGATGTGGTTTCGGAAACTGACACACCTAGTGTTGTTTGACATCTTTTAATAAGGCCTCCACCCTTATGGTCTGGTGGACTAGACGAAACAATCTTTAGATATACGTCCGGTCTTTCGTTGTCAGTCTTGACTTGTACCTTGTTGTCTGACCAAGGTTTATCCTTTTCCTCATGTAGTTCCGACATATAACAGTGGGACGAATAAATTGAATGTACGTCTCATGTAGTATTCTTTGCGACCCGACCTACTTCGTGTTCGACCTTAGTTCTGACGGTCCTCTTTATAGTTATTGGAGTCTATACGTCTACTGTGGTAGGAATACCATCTTTCACTTTTCCTTGATTTTTCGAAGAACTACTTTCACTTTCTCCTCTCACTTTTTCAACAAAATTTTGAGTTGCAAAATTTTGAGTAACCTTTTCTGAGACTACGATCCTCCCTAACCCCCGTCCTCCTCTTCCCCTACAGTCTCCTACTCTACCAACCTACCGTAGTGACTGAGTTACCTGTATCCAAACCCACCTGAGGCCCTTAACCACTACCTGTCCCTCCGGACCCCACGACGTCAGGTACCCCAACGTTTCTCAGTATTGACTCGCTGATTTGACTTGACTTGACTTGTAAAGATACCTTAGAGTTCATTGGGGCATATCGGTTTTGTTAAAAAATTTCCTTCTTGTTAGGACTAAAGTTTTGAATGATGTTTCAATGTCATTAGTTTTGAGTTTTGTCACAATGACCGTGTCTGTATCTGGTTCCCTTATCTTGTCTCTCGTGTCTTTATTTGGGAACATATTTACTAGTTTAATAAAAACTGTACCGACGAATCTGGTAAGTCACCCCTTTCCTAGTCAAGTCAAGTCGAGTCAAGTCAGCGAGTCAACACAGGCTGAGAAACGCTGGGGTACTTGACGTCGTGCGGTCCGGAGGGACAGGTAGTGGTTGAGGGTCTCAAGTGAGTTTGAGTACAGGTAGTTCAGTCACTACGGTAGGTCGGTAGAGTAGGAGACAGAGGGGGAAGAGGAGGACGGGGGTTAGGGAGGATCGTAGTGTCAGAAAAGATTACTCAGTTGAGAAGCCTACTCCACCGGTTTCATAACCTCAAAGTCGAAGTCGTAGTCAGGAAGGTTTCTTGTAGGTCCTGACTAGAGGAAATCCTACCTGACCAACCTAGCGGAACGTCAGGTTCCTTGAGAGTTCTCAGAAGAGGTTGTGGTGTCAAGTTTTCGTAGTCAAGAAGCCACGAGTCGAAAGAAGTGTCAGGTTGAGAGTGTAGGTATGTACTGGAGACCTTTTTGGTATCGAAACTGATCTGCCTGGAAACAACTGTTTCATTACAGAGACGAAAACTTTCACGATAGATCTAACCACTATTGAAAGGAAGGTTCCTCATTCGCAGAAAATTAAAGTACCGACGTCAGTGGTAGACGTCACTAAAACCTCGGGTCTTTTTATTTCAGACTGTGACAAAGGGTAAAGGCGTAGATAAAGGGTACTTTACTACCCTGGTCTACGGTACTAGAAGCAAAAGACTTACAACTCGAAATTCAGTTGAAAAAGTGAGAGGAGAAAGTGAAAGTAGTTCTTTGAAAAATCAAGGAGAAGTGAAAGACGGTATTCCCACCACAGTAGACGTATAGACTCCAATAACTATAAAGAGGACCGTTAGAACTAAGGTCGAACACGAAGTAGGTCGGGTCACAAAGAGTACTTCATGAGACGGATATTCAATTTATTCGTCCCACTGTTATATGTCGGAACTGCATGAGGAAAGGGATAAACCTTGGTCAGACAACAAGGTACAGGTTAAGGTTGACAACGAAGGACTGGACGTATATCCAAAGGGTTCACCGTCCAGTCGACCAGACCATAAGGGTAGAGAAAGTCTTAAAAGGTGTCAAATAACACTAGATGTGTCAGTTTCCGAAGTTAAGTCAGTGGTCTACCCCTTTCCTATCAGAATGGTTATTTAACACGACCCTTCTGACCTATAGGTGTACGTTTTCTTAATTCTATCTAGGAATGGGTTATTGTATATGTTTTTATTTTGGATTTACATTCTGTATTATGATATTTTGAGAATCCTTTTTCGTATCTTGTTTTTAAAGTTTTTGACCTAAAACCGTAACTAAAGATACCTTATACTGTAGTTATACTAAAGAACCTGTACTGTAGTTTTCGTGTCCGTCATCTTATTTTTAAAAATTAACCTAAAATACTCTTTAATTTTTAAAACATGTAGTCTTCTGTTAGAGTTGTCTCATCTTTCCATTGGGTGTCTTTCCTTCATAAACGTTTAGTATATAGACTATTCCCTCATTTTGGGTTTTATATCTCTTGTTGTTGTATTTAAATTTGTCATATTTTTGTTAGAGAAAGTTTTGACTCGTTTCCTGAATCTTCTCTGTAAAGAGGTTTCTATATGTTTACCAGTTATTTTTGTACTTTTATACTAGTTATAGTGAGTAGTAATCCTTTTACTTTTTAGTTATGATTTTACTCTATGGTAAAGTGTGGGTAAAGTTTAGTTTTTCAGTTCTTTCATTGTTCACAACGGTTCCCTTGTGAACGCGTAACAACCACCCTTACAGTTCAGTGTTTCGATGACACTTTTCGTAATACCGTCCAGGAGTTTTTTTAATTTTTATTATACGGTGTAAAAGTCGTTAAACAAGAACTATATGTGTGTTTTATTAACTTTCGTACCAGAACTTCTCTATAAACGTGTACAGTTGTCGTTGTAATAAGTGTTGTTGACTTTGGACCAATGTTGGGTTCGTAGGTAGTCACTTACTTACCCATACATATTACACCATATTGGTACTTTATAATACGACGGAATCTTTCCCTCCTTTAAGACGTCATACGAGATTATACCTACTTGGGGTACCTGTAATACGATTCACTTTATTGGGTCAGCGTTTTTTGTTTATACCATACTAAGGTAAATGTACTTTATGACTTCTAGCAGTTTTAGTATCTCTGTCTTCAATTTTAATACCAACGGTCCTTGACCGTCCTTTATTTACCCCTCAGTAACGAATCACCCATCTCCTAAGGTCAGAATGTTCTACTTTTCTCAATACCTCTACCTGTCACCACCGTCAATATTTTGTAATTCTTATATATATATATTATAGTGATTCAACATATGAAATTTTACTAATTCTACCACTTAAAATACAAAACAGATAAGACGGTGTTACTTTTTTTAATCTTTTTTTCTCTACGACTTGAAGGAAATATTAATTAATTTATTTTTAATTTTGTTTTTTTCCATCTCTAGTTTTGGTGACGTTGTCTTTACTTATTACAGAACTTACACGATGAATCATCTGACACATACCGACTCTCTTCTTAGTGACTTGAACTCCTCTCCAGTTGTCTTTGAAAGTTCTCTTTTTTCTTATTTTTTTTTCATTGTCTGATAGGTTTTGGACACTTTGTTTATGTTTTCCATATTGTATGTGTATTGTCTTTATGGTCTTCCTTTTCTCTCTATCTTTTTCATGTTTTATAAACTTAGTCATTACTGAACCCCCTGAAGGGACGCCCACGTCACAAGTTCTTAGACGGAGTGTTACGTCTCCTACGAACACCCTCTTGATCCCAGGGTGCACACCGTCCCGTTGACCCGGGTGTGTGGCGTCGATGACTCGGGTGCGAGATCTCGGACACTCAGTGTTGATGACTTCGGGTACGAGACGTTGGTCCAGGTTCACGAAGTTGTTTTCTAGGGTCCACTACGAGTCATTTCTAGGGGGTACAACGTTAATTCTGGGTTACGTCGGTTTATTTAGTATTTATTTGAATTTTTTTACTGACTCTTAAGAGGGGTTTACTTTCAGGTTGTGGTTTGGTGTCTGGCCCTTCGAGTCTTTGTGGTTCGTCTTATTTACGTCATTTTGTTTCGGGGGGTTTGAGATGTGGACGACGACGACGCCGACGATTCAGCGAAGTCAACACAGGCTGAGACACGCTGGGGTTTCTGGATCCGTATAGTAAAAGTTTCACGTGCTTCAGTTTCTATTTGTTTTTTATAATTCCTTCAGAAGTCTTTTTTTTTTTGTTTTGTGGAATAGACAATTCTTTCTTTCTATACTTAATATAGTTTTTAGAGGAGTCTGTGATACGTTCGTTCTTCTTTCACCTCACTTTATAAAATTTATAACTCTCCCCTTTTTTTTCAGTTATGAAGTCTTAAGACATAGCACGTTTTAATAGGAAGTTTTCACTCCCTATTTCTGAAAAAGTCCGTTTGTTTTTAACGCCCTTAAATAACGATCGTCCCCGAAAGGTCCACCACAATCACCATTTCTTGGGTGGACGGTTAGGTCCTCTATGTTCTCTACACCCAAGCTAAGGACCCATCCGTCTAGGGGACCTTCTCCCGTGTCGTTGGGTCGGGTCATAAGAACGGACGTCTCAGGGTACCTGTCTCCTCGGACCACCCAATCTCGGGTATCGCAACGTCTCTCAGTCTGTACTGACTTCACTGAATCGTACGTGTGTGCACGTATACATCCCGTTCCCCATATACCTTTGAGACGAAAAACGAGTCAAAAATGACACTTGATGATAAATTTTTTTTTTCAGACAAAGGAATTCATCTCCCTTCTTAATTAGTTTTGACTTTGTAATGGTCATTTTCATATCTGTAATAGTTATTTTGGTTGTCAAATTTTCACCGTTCCCACTAGTTCTTGTGATTGACTTTTTTCTGAGGACTTGGAAGATTTTTACTGATTGTAATATTTGTATATAAATATGGTTCGTACAGACGGTAATGAGTCAGGTCTTTGTCACGGTAAATTCGTTTCATTCGTCTCTTTCTCTCCAGGACGGTCTAAGACTACTTCTTATGTTACTGTCTTAACAGAATATTAAGTTTTGTAAACAGCTTTTTATCGGATACTCTTAATTCACGTAAGTCATATGACCTCAGTTTTAGTAGCTTGTTAAATCAAAATTTTCAAACCACCTTTTACTTCACGTTAAAATTTAGGAAATTGACTCACAAAGGTCTTTTCAAGAGTCAGGGTGTTTTTCTTCGGATTATATTAGAGGAGAAACTCGAATTTTACTGAATTTTAATTTTTTTACAGTTATTAAAATTTTGGAATTTAATTACGTCAAAGTGTCTTATAGACACCGTAGGAGTAGAATAGACCTTTCAGAGATAAGTTAGGGGGTTTTGAAGAGAAATTTTTCTATATTTCCGTGTGCTCTCCTTCCTTCGTCAGGAGAAGGTTTTGCGATCAGTTAATACGAAGGTAAAAGAGGTGGAGGTCGGTTCTGTTGGCATTCGTGACAATATTTCAGATATGCAACTGAAACCATATTCATCCAGTAAAGTCTTGTCTTTCAGAGTCCAGATTATTTTTCCACTAGACACGGACTTGAAACGGTTTTTCCTTTTTCTTTTCTTTGCATTTGTTCTCTATCACTGTCTCTCTTTCTCTCTCTTCCGTCCTCTCTCCCTCCTCCTTCTACCGTTCTATTTTGTTTTGTTTTGTGTCCGTCGTTTTTGTTGGGGTGTCCGACATTGTTAAGAGTTTTTATAACCTGTCACAAACTGACACTGGAAGTGACGCCCTTAAGAGTTTATTGACTTCTCGACGACGGGGGAGTACCATTTGACTTTCTAGAGTAAATCTTCGTGACTAAGATGTTAGTGTGTAAATAATTATATAAGACTGAAGAGAAAAAACCCTGAAAAAAAAAAGAATTTTTCGGTGTTTGTAAAAGATATCTTCTGTGGGTGATAAGAACTGGATATTCATTTTTATTGACTAAATTAAAAACTACTGACACCATAATATATCGTGGACGTATCCTTTCCTTATTTTGTATCTTTAAGTGTCATTCGAAAATGAACCTAAATCTACAGTTTGAGAAAAAAGGGTTTATACTGATACCCCTCTTTGTCGGACTACAAGGTACAATGTTAAGAAGGGACTTGTGTGTGAGATGTTTAGATTGTCACTTTAACGTCTCAAATCTCTTATCATGGAAGGGACTTTGTTGGACTGACTTTTAGTTCTTAGAAAGGAAGGTCAGAACACATAACAGGAAGGTTAAAGTACAGATACAGTTCGGTAGACTAGGATCGTTGTCTTTACGCTTTCGAGTTATTTAAGTGAACGTTTTTGGAAAGTAGTCAAGTCAAGTCAGCGAGTCAGCACAGGTTGAGAAACGCTGGGGTACTTAACGTCGTGCGGTCCGGAGGGACAGGTAGTGGTAGAGGGCCTCAAGTGAGTCTGAGTGCAGGTAGCTCAGGCACTACGGTAGGTCGGTAGAGTAGGACAACAGGGGAGGAGGAGGACGGGGGTTAGGGAGGGTCGTAGTCTCAGAAAAGGTTACTCAGTTGAGAAGCGTACTCCACCGGTTTCATGACCTCGAAGTCGAAGTCGTAGTAAGGAAGGTTTCTTTAGGGTCCCAACTAGAGGAAGTCTTACCTGACGAACCTAGAGGAACGTCAGGTTCCCTGGGAGTGCTCAGAAGAGGTTGTGGTGTCAAGTTTTCGTAGTTAAAAAGCCGCGAGTCGGAAGAAGTGTCAGGTTGAGAGTGTAGGTATGTGCTGGTGACCTTTTTGGTATCGGAACTGATCTACCTGGAATCAACCGTTTCATTACAGAGACGAAAAATTATATGATAGATCCAACCACTATTGAAAAGAAGGTTCCTCATTCGTAGAAAATTAAAGTACCGACGTCAGTGGTAAACACCACTAAAACCTCGGGTTTCTTTATTTCAGACTGTGACAAAGGTGACAAAGGGGTAGATAAAGGGTACTTCACTACCCTGGCCCACGGTACTAGAAGTAAAAGACTTACAACTCGAAATTCGGTTGAAAAAGTGAGAGGAGAAAGTGAAAGTAGTTGTCCGAAAAATCAAGGAGAAGTGAAAGACGGTATTCCCACTACAGTAGACGTATAGACTCCAATAACTATAAAGAGGGCCGTTATAACTAAGGTCGAACACAAAGAAGGTCAGGTCACAAAGAGTACTACATGAGACGTATCTTCAATTTATTCGTCCCACTGTTGTATGTCGGAACTACTTGAGGAAAAAGGATAAACCTTGGTCAGACAACAAGGTACAGGTCAAGATTGACAACGAAGGACTGGACGTATGTCTAAAGAGTTCTCCGTCCAGTCCACCAGACCATAAGGGTAGAGAAAGTCTTAAAAGGTGTCAAGTNAGTTTCCGAAACCGTATCAGTTATTTCGTCTTTATCTACAAAAAGACCTTGAGAGAACGAAAAAGGTACTAGGTCGCCTACAACCGTTAAACTAGAGACCAAGGAGACGGAAAAGATTTTGGTGGAACTTGTAGTCCCTCAAGTGCCAAGTGCATAACGACTTCGGACCGAACCTCTTAAAACTCGTAATGAAATGATGATCGTACACTCTACTCACGTTAACACGCCATCAAACTCGTAAGAAACCGTAACGGAAAGAAACCCTAACCTTACTTTTGACTGGTAAAGATCAGGACACCGGTGACGACTCAAAAGGTTTAAACGACCGTATAACTCACGTCACGAAAGTGTCGTAGTAGAAAGTCCTAAACTTTGTCGAGTTGACCTTAAAGTAGTGGAGGTGATCGAAACAAACATCACTACGAAAGATTCCGGGTGAACTGAAGTGAAAGGTTCTACAGACCGAGATCTAATCACTAGTGTAGTAGTACTAATAGACCCAGCACTTCTAGAAAAAACATGTCAAGAAGGTACATAAGAACGGTGGAGAAGAATTATAGAAGACGAAGACAATCCAGGTATGGTAAAGACAGGAAATAGCTCGGGTAGAAACGTACTTTACAAGGGAACCATCGAGATTAAAAGAATTTCTCTAGAGATCAAAAAGGGTAAGAAAAGAAAAGGAGACAAAGAAACGTGACTAGTGACTTCTTCCGAAAGAATAGAGAAGAACAATAAGAAACCTTGAGACGTAAGTCTACGAATATAGAAAGGGAAAGAGGAAACGAAAAGCGGAGAGAAGAAAAGTGTCGATAAACATTCCGGAGGGGTCTGTCGGTAAAACGAAAAAACGTAAAGAAAAGGTACCCCTACCAGAACTAGGGACAGAGGACATGTTACAGTGTTTGGAGTAAGGTGTCAAGTAGTCCGTGAGATAGATAATCTAGATCCGGGAATTTAGATAAAGAGTGAAGGTGGCATATTAGTATTCCCTAAACTAAATCCAGTATGGACTTACCAGATCGCCAAAAGGGATAAAAGAAGTTAAACTCAGACTTAAACCATTATTCCTCAAGTACTAGACTCGGTGGCAGTCGAGGGCCAGAACAAAAACAACTGACACATCTCGAAGAGGTAGAAACGGACGTTTCTTATATTAGTTAGACTAAAACCACAACTGGTAGACCACTACAGGTACACATCTCAGAAGAGAACACAACAACCTTCTCCCACAGACGATACTGGTCACGTAAAAGAACCGTTTTGAGATAATCAGAAACGGGACGAAGTAAGGTGTAAGGTTCCGGTTTAAACGGACAATGAGGTCCACAAAGAACTGAAGGATGAAAACATAAGGTCAGGGGAAATTACTTTTCCTGTAGAAAACCCCCACAATCAAGATTTTCCAGAACATCCAGAAGTATTTTGGCAAGTTGAAGTATCGTTTCGTTTCGGCGTACGGAAAAAGAAGAAGTCCCTTCTTATTATACGACATCACACTTAAAACTAGGTCCGTCTCTTACTGGAGTTTTAGATTAGAAAATTAACGGACAGAGTAGGAGTCAAGTCAAGTCAACGAGTCAGCACAGACTGAGAAACGCTGGGGAACTTGACGTCGTGCGGTCCGGAGGGACAGGTAGTGGTTGAGGGTCTCAAGTGAGTCTGAGTGCAGGTAGGTCAGTCAGGTCGGTAGAGTAGGAGACAGCAGGGGAAGAGGAGGACGGGGGTTAGGGAGGATCGTAGTCTCAGAAAAGGTCACTCAGTTGATAAGCATACTTCACCGGTTTCATAACCTCAAAGTCGAAGTCGTAGTCAGGAAGTTTTCTTATGGGTCCTGACTAGAGGAAATCTACCTGACCAACCTAGAGGAACGTCAGGTTCCTTGAGAGTTCCCAGAAGAGGTTGTGGTGTCGAGTTTTCGTAATTAAGAAGTCGCGAGTCGAAAAAAGTGTCAGGTCGAGAGTGTAAGATGATCTTATATTTAAGGTCCTTTTATCCCTTGAACAGATAGAGCAAGATCCAGTATCCTTTAAATTTTGTGAAGGCACAGTTACGTTTTTAATTGCAACCACAAATGTGTTACTGTTAGTAAAAAAAGGGGTGATCGTGTACATAGAACCGACGTAAAGATTCAAAAAAGTTTCGTGGACTACAGTATACCTGTCTTTAGATAGGTGTTTTGCTCAAAAGAGAGTTTTAAGTTTCTCCTCGGGTGTTGTGCGCGCCTTCACCGTTTCCGCCCAGGACAAGTCCCGGTAGAGTAGGCAGAACTTTCGGGGGTTGAGGAAGGCGCGGAGATAGTCGGAGAACCACTTAGTGGACTTTTTCCGGATGTCCCCGTCCTAGCTGATGTAGCGGCCCGGATCTGAGGGCGTTAAAGGAATAAACCAGGCAGGGACCGGGTCCGCGACCCGAACCTGATGCAAGAGTAGGCTTTCGTTCCCTTCGAGGGCGGGGTGTGGCACGTGCGGAGTATACGCGACCTCATGCCCTTCCGACTTGACCTTTAGGTCTCTCTACGGGACCCTGGTCGACGTCCACCACCAACACCCGACAAGACGAGCGGTGACCACCTTGTTACGCGCGGCGGACACTCGAAGTCCCGGTGAACGTCCGACTCCAACGACCTCACACACTCGGACCACCTCGACTCGAGTGACTTCCCGTCCCTCTTCGACCCCCCGACGCGGGAAGAAGAGGGAGGACGTCATATTCACTGGGGTCGGGGTTCAGTGGACCTTCTTCTCTCCTGGTCGTACTCGTCTACGTCGTTGGGGGTGACCGGTGGTCCCCCGTGACCGACGGGCGGACCTGAACGAGACACAGATACCGACTCACTGAAAGAAGTCTCACCCCGACGGGGAGCCCGGGAACGATCCCGACATTCAGGATACCGGCCCTCGACGACCGACCAACTATCACCTTACTCTTATTTGTTGAAAGATCCCTTTTTGTTTTAAGTTTTTCCTACTTGAAACTCTTTGATGACTTAAATGAAGCTAGAGATAAAAGTTTATGATTGGCTTACGAATACGAAACATTCAGTTCTGAGTAAGAACTTTTTTTCTTTTCGAGGAACATAGGTCGAAATGACCTTCGTATCATTTATGACATTCTATAAATTTCACGTATAGTACTCCTAAACTATATTCATACCTAACACTTTCGTAAGGGGGGTAGATCAATTAACTACGTAGATTCTACGTTAAATATGTTTAATATAAGTAGTGACGAACTTTACCCCAAGGGTTGTCAACGTAGAATTAAGAATCTTTGATTCACTTAAAACCATAAAGGTGTAGAAGAAACTTACGAAGTTATTCCTGGGGAAGAGGTAGTTTAGACACATTTTTGATTCTGAAATTATTGACACAAGTGGATGAAAACTGGGGTGAATCTATAATTGTACTAAACTCTTGTTTAGACTTAAGGACATAAAACGTGTGAGAGGTTTAAAAAGGTTTCAACCTTCTCTTTTAGATTTCCATTTTCAGATAAAAATTAAAATAATGGTTCAGACTAAACATATCTTTAACTCATTTAGAGGGTTTTATTTAAAATATGTGTGTGTCCGTGTAAGTGTCATCCTGGAGTTACCCACAAGTAGTATAATAAGAATTATTGTATATATGTAATAGGTGTAAGAGTATATTTCTACTTTTTTAATTACTTTATTTTTGTTTTCTTATGTACCAACAATATAATAGTCCAATTTGTTTAAGTTTTACGTTTATCTATATTGTTCTCCCTCAAATACATTACTACTTTCTATGTTAGTATTTCTTATATATACAAGACAAAGAAATACCTGATTTATTGTATTTCGATTTAGAATGTCGAGATATCCTTGAACTATTTTAGTCGATAGTACTATTATGTGAAATTATGTTGAGAAAGTCTTAAACTACCGAGTCTATATGTTTTATTGTTGCATATTTTGAAATAAGAGATATTTACTATATATAATTTGAAGACTATAGGTACTTTGTAGAAAATTTTACTTAGTCTTAAAGTTGAAATAACCGACAACACTGGAACCTTTTCAATGAATTAAAAACACTCAAAGATAAAGGAAAAGACATTTTATTTTTAACAGTGTGGACGTCAAGGGACCACCAGGTCACCATTTCTTAACTGGACGGTCACGTCCCCTGTGTCCAAACCAGGGAGTAGGTCCTTCTAGAGTGTACGGTGTCCCGTTGATTCGGTCACTCGGTGTTGACGACTCGGGTGTCCGGGACCTCAATTCCGAGGTATTTTTCTCTTCCGTGACGTTACTCTTCGGGTGTGTACCTTTGCTTTTCATCGGGAACGACCGGTGTTGGTCTCTTTCGGGTTTGTGTCACTACTTCTGGATCGAGTCGGTTTTTAATTATTTATTTGGAAATTTTTTTTCTTATAATACTTGGATCTTTCATTTTTTGTTATCTAATTATAATTGTTTAAAGCCATCCTAATATTCTTTGTATATTTGATTTAAAATAATGTCTCTTTTTATTCTTTTTTGTCACCATGTACTATCATTGTTATTTTACGGATCCTTATGTAATACGACGTGACTCGAATCAACGAGACAGTACAGACTGAGAAACGTTAGAGTACCTGATATCAGGCGGTCCGAAGAGACAGATGTCCTGAGAGGTCCGTTCTTATGACCTCACCCAACGGGACGGGAGGAGGTCCCCTAGAAGGGTTGGGTCCTTGACTCAACCCCAGAGGACGTGACGTCCACCTAAGAAATGACAGACTCGGTGGTCCCTTCGGGTCCTTATATAATATCCCCCACACATACTTCCTCTAAGACTTTAAAATAACTTTCTGAATTTTATTCTTGAGTTATTTACCTTTCTATACGGTACAAAGACCTACCCTTCTAAAGAATTTTACAGTCGAATATTTAATTATATGTTTACATTACTCCAAGGGTAGTCTTAAAGTTTCTTGAAATAAAAGATTAGTCTATTTTACTAACGGTTCTACTATTCAACAATTTTTTTTTTCATCCCCCCCCCTTCGAACGAAATATTTGTATGATGTTTAGTAATGCCAAGCCGTGTCCTATGTAAACGACTTGTCCTGTCTTAGCTATTAAATAAATTAACGGATAGATAACTAACTTTTTTGTAGGTCCTAGTCAGTTCATGAAACCAGGGAAGTGAAGGTTTAAAGTGGGTACAGTCCTTAGTGTGTAAATATTAGTACTAAATGAGGGTCTTAGAGTAATAGTTCGTAGGGAGGTGATAACGGACAGAAAGGTCGAGTGACCGAAATTGTATATCTAAGACTTTATAAACCGGATTCCCCTTGTGAGTAAGAAGCTAAGATGGCAAAAGGGGGTTAGTTAAAGGATAACTGGGGTGACAACGGACAAGTGAATATACACCTTGGATTTATTATATTGATCACTTATATTGTTTTTTCGTCGTCTGAGTGTCTATGTGCCTTCTTTGGCCACCAATGGAAACCCCGTTCTTTTCCCCTCTCCTCGTCATGTCGCCATCCCCTAATGCTTTGCGTACGATATACTGACTCACTGACTCTTACGCACGTGTTCGACGTTTCTGCATGAACTGTTATGTCCCTTATATCGGTAATAAAGTATTACTCACCTCATTTTGAAAAATTTTAACACTAAATAACATAACATATTGACAACGACTCAGTGATTCAACACAGGTTGAGAAACGTTGGGGTACTTGACGTTCTACGGTCCGAAGTGACAGGAAGTGATAGAGGGTCTCGAACGAGGTTGAGTACAGGTAACTCAGTCACTACGGAGGTTGGTAAAGTAGGAGACAACAGGGGAAGAGGAAACCGGAAGTTAGAAACGGTCGTAGTTGTAGAAAAAGTTACTCAGTCGAGAAAAATAATCCACCAGTTTCATAACCTCGACGTCATAGTCAGGAAGGTTACTTATAGGTCCCAACTAAAGGAAAATCCTAACTGACCAAACTAGTGGAAGGACAGGTTCCCTGAGAGTTCTGTTGCCATTACATACATTTTTAACATGTCGTTGATATCACACCTATTGTGTACGTACGAGTCACCACAGAGAAAACGTCGGGGTACTTGGTATCGGGTGGTCCAAGAAGACAGGTCACCTAAAGGGACCGTCCTTGTGACCTCACCTAACGGTAAAGGATAAGGTCCCCTAGAAAGACTGGGACCCTAACTTGCGTCCAGAGGAGAAGGACTTGACCGTCCGTCTAAGAATGTTGATGCAACGACGAGAATCAGTGATGCAGTACAGGTTGACAAACACTGGGGTCCCTGACATCTGACGGTCCGAAGAGACATTTATCCTAAAGGGTCCGTTCTTATGACCTCACTTAACGGTAAAGGAAGAATTCCCCTAGAAGGGGTGGGTCCCTAACTTTAACGCAGAGGACTAACCGTTCGTCTAAGAAATGGTGTCGGTTTTGACTTTTATTCGTCCTCGTTTAATTGATTCATTAAACTTGTTGAACTGCCATATAGGTACCACTCTATTTGTAGAATTCCAGTTTTTTCTTACGTTCACTTAAGACTGTGAAAGAATCGTCCAAGTACGAACCATCAAGGGAACCATAATGTTGAGACTTCAGTAAGACATTCTTAGCAAATAAACATGAAGATAATTACTTGTCACTTGACACGTTCTCCATGTACAATTGTCCGTAAAATAATTACATGTACCAATAGTAGAGATGGGTCGTGACGTTCTAAATAATCACACCAAAATCTCTTTTGAACCTACAACGAACACAAAAGATTGGATTTTTTTTCCACCAATACTCGTACTGTGTGTCCTTATAAATTCGTCGAATTTTGAGGAGCACTTCTTTTATACCGACTTCCATGTACTTAGAGTTTTCCTGTTGACGGAGTACAGTTCCTCAGACCTGGTAAAGGACTACACCACCGTCCAGACCTGAAGCCTCCGACCCTGTGTACTCTACAGAATCTCGGACTACACTCCAACCGACTATTGTATGCCCTGAAGTGTTACGTCCCTTGGACCGTCGCAAGAGTTGTCTATGGAGTAAACGTGAATTACCGAGAGGAACCTTTAGTGAGATCGTAAGTAAAGGTCAAGTGACAAGGTGTGATGGAAAGACGAACAACTTTTCTGGTGTCTCTTTTTCATGAACGACTTCCTTTTTCCTTTTATATGTATATGTGTGCACCTTACTCTTTGATATTGGAATGTTTTGATTAAATGTTTACTCATATAGGTGAAAACAAGGTCTTTTTAAAATTTGGAGGGTTCCTTTTTATTTTGGTTTGTTGAAACAAAAGAGATGTAATTAATATTTTTTCCTGAATCCTTGTCTTTTTGACTCTTCTGGTTATTGGTGTATACGATAGTAAGTCAAGTCAGTGAGTCAACACAGACTGACACTAGGGTTCCTGACATCGTACGGTCCGAAGGGACAAGTGGTTGATACGATAATAATTATTGTCGATTTGTATGACAATGAGTCGACCATTTCTTAGACGGACGTTACACCCTCTGGACCCAAGTTAGGAACCCAACCCTTCTAGGGGACCTCGTCCCTTTCCGATGGGTGAGGTTATAAGACCGGACCTCTTAAGGTACCTGACATAAGGTACATAACGCTACCCAGCGTTTCTCAGTCCGTGCTGATTCGCTGAAAGTGGAAGTGCTTGCATGAATTCACACGACAGTTCGAAATATGACAGAATTAAGTAAATCACGAGTCTTGTTGGGATCTTTCACAACTCTGATAATAATAGAGTAACAGTTAAACTTGTTTGACTCTGGGTTCAGATCCTTTGCACGTTATTTGCTACTGGGATATACGTTCTGTCGTTTTCTCTGTGTCTATATATCTTGTCAGAAAACCTGAGACACCCTCTTCCGCTCCCCCCCTACTAAACTCTCTTATCGTAACTTTGTACATATAATAGTACACAATTTGTCTAGCGATCAGGTCCAACCTGCGTACTCTGTCCCACGAGTCCCGAGCACGTGACCCTACTGTGACGTCCTACCCTACCCCTCCCCCCACCCTCCCCCCAAGTCCTACCCCTTGTGTACATGTGGGTACCGACTAAGTACAGTTACATACCGTTTTGGGTGATGTTATAACATTAATCGGAGGTTAATTTTATTAAATTTTTTTTTGTCCTTTATAGGTAAAAATGTTAATTCATAAAGTCGTACATCTTTTTCTTAGGAGTTCAAATACTTAGGACGTTCTGTACTTCGATCGTAGTTATCTTTGCTGTCCGGTCAGATACTAACGTATACTTTTTTCGTCTTTTACCACCGGGACTCCCTCTCGAACCGGACGGATTCTCGGGACCGGACCCTCCCCGACCCTCCCGAATGGGTCCTTGACTTACCTTCCAACGTCTGGAATCGTCACCAACACTTTGCCCTCCAAAGGAGGTGAAGCAGTCTTTTGTTTAAGTTTTGCCATAATCTTTACTTTGTCTACCGACATTAAAGGAGATTTATTTATATATACACATAATTTTAATGGTAAAATTCCATTAAAACTTCTGTTTTCCTCTTCTCTTACCGTCTCCTATTCTACTCTTACAATCTCTCGTAGTGGTTGAGTTACCTGTACTTGAACTCGTTTGAGGCGCTCTATCACCTCCCGTCCCTTCGGACCACACGACGTCAGGTACCCCAACGTTTCTCAGTCTGTACCGAATCACTGACTTTCTACTGTTTTAATGTTTAATATAAAAGAGATAAAATGGATCTTTTACTTGCTTTAGAATAAAATTTTGTTTCATGGTTTAACTAAATCAGTCGACCTATCTGTCTTCAATAATCGAAAAGGAATAATCGTAGTAGATGTATCTAAGGTTTTAATCTTCTGGTTGAAATAAGTGTGAACTTTTTTTCAAAAATCCTTATTAAAAACTTTTCTTCCAAGTCTTGGATACATTGATTTTCATATTTATATTTTTCTCGTATTTGAGACTTATCTTTCCATAGAGCAAAGGATTACCGTTCAGAATGGTAATCTACTAGTCAAAAGAGTATTAATTGTGTCTTTATAAATAGTTCACTAAGGTTATTCTTAAGCTCAAAATATTAATTTCAAAAGGAATTAAAAAAAATTGAAACGTGTAAAGTCTGTTTAAGTTTATTAAAACTCTGAAGTCGTTATATATAATCACTGTTTTCTGATCATGAGAATGGTGTAAAATATTTCTTGAGGAGACAAATTTTTTTCTCTCTGGTGCTTTTCCTTTTTACCCGTATCCTATTTTACTTCCTTAGCATACAGTTTTTTGTTTAACTTTTTCTCTCTCTCTTGAACGGAATAGTCAGTACTTGTGTAATATCTCGGTGATGGTGCTTTTGAAACCAAAACAGCCCGGAGACCTCAACAGATTACTTTGGACGTTTCGGGAAGAATCTTACGAAAATCTCGTATTTAGTTTGTGTGTCCTAATTTCTCTAGATCTGTGTGATTTTAGGTATTGGAAGGTACCACTTCTCTTTGATTTTATCTTCCGGTCTCATCTGAGGTGATGAATGCCCTTAAAATGGTTCCCGTTTTACTAATAAAGTCGAGTCACCCCTTCACGACCGAGGGTATACTTTTTGTTCTACCAAGGGATGGAACACAGTATTCGTTTTCACTTAAGATTCAATAATTCCCAAATTTTTCTTTTTTGATTTTGTTTTCAGAGTCTTCTCCAATTCCTCTAAACGTACATGTCAGATTCTCGACTCCTTAGGTTTTCCATATTATTTTATGAAAATTTTCAACATTCTTTTGTGTCGTATTTGTTTGACTTTTCGTTTGTGATCCAATCTTTGTTTACGAATTTTGAATTTATATACCCAATCATAGACATGATCAATCATATAGGGACACCGAGTCTCCAATTTCGTAGACGGAGGTTACACCCTCTGGGCCTAAGCTAGGGACCCAGCCCTTCTAGGGGACCTCTTCCTTTACCATTGGGTGAGGTCATAAGAACGGACCTCTTAGGGTAGACATGATATATTTCTCGAGTATATTGTAGTATTTTAGACCTTTTTTTTTTGACTTTATCTTTTAACCGTTTCCTATACTTATTAGTAAGGTTTTTTCTCGTTGAGGTTTATCGGATGTTTGTACTTTTTTACGAGATGTCTTTTACGTTTGATTGCATTCGATTGTAGAATGTTTATAACTTCACCGTTTTAAATTTTGAACTCCTGTGGAGGACGAGGACTACCACTTACGTCCCCCCCCGATAGAAATGTATGACGATCATCTTTACATTTGCCAATGTCTAAAAACCTTCCGTTAAATGTTCTGTGTAGTCTTATTTTTTTATTTAAAAGAAACCGGCTATCTGGGTTGAGAATCTTCAACCTAGGGTATCTTTGTTTTTCCATATGTATGTTCCCATAAATAACATCGTGGTAGACGTTTCCGTTTTTACCTTTGTGGTATTTACGGGTTGTGATCTCCTTACCAATTGACACTATTAGGTGTCGTAACTTATAATATTTTAGTAACTTTATCTACGACACATACAAGTTAGCACGGAGAAACGTCGGGGTACCTAACATCAGGTGGTCCGAGGAGACAGGTACTTTAAAGAGTCCGTTCTTATAACCTCACCTAACAGTACGGGAGGAGGTCTCATAGAAGGGTTGGGTCCCTAGTTCGGTACTTAGAGAACACAGAGGACGGGACCGTCTAAGAGATGGTGATCACGATGGACCCCTCGGTTTTCTCTACGACGACGACGGTTCAGCGAAGTCAGTACAGACTGAGACACGTTGGGGTGTCTGTCGTCGGGTGGTCCGAGGCGACAGGGACCCTAAGAGGTCCGTTCTTGTGATCTTACCCAACGGTAAAGGAAAAGGTTACGCACTTTCGCTTCAACGAGTCAACGTAGGCTGAGAAGCGCTGGGGTACCTAACGTCGGATGGTCCGAGGAGGTAGGTACCCTAAAAGGTCCGTTCTCATGACCTCACCCCACGGTACCGGAAGAGGTCTTTATCTGCGATCTACGTAGGTTTAACCGAACTTCGCTAAAAGTCTTAAATGACAATCCATTCTTGTCGTTATACGTCTCTGCTTATATGTCTATTAGAGTAAAAACATTTTATCGTTCTCATTTTATTACGTATATCGTCTTTCCTATGTGTACGGTCTAACATTGTTACTAATAGAGTCCCTCCTTTCACCCTGTCACTCACAATCCTACTGTGTCCTTTAATTTGTTTGTTTTTTTTGGGGTGTTCTGGGATATTTCGTTCGGGAGTTTTAATATAACGACAACAAGTCAACGACTCAGTACAGGTTGAGAAACACTAGGTTACCTGACGTCGTTCGGTCCGAAAGGACGGGAGGTCATAGAGGGCCTCAAACAAGTTCAAGTATAGGTAACTCAGTCAGTACGAGAGATTAGTAGAGTAGGAGACGGTGGGAGAAGAGGAAACGAAATTTTAATCTATGAACATATATAGGTGTTTTTTATATACTTTCATTGGGGTGATTTTATAATTTAATAAATTCTTATTACCGAAAAGTTCACTATCACTAGTTGTGTGACTTGAGGTACATCCTTCTTAGGGGTGTTTCTCGTGTATGTGGTGTCGTTTCGAAACTAATGTTCTTTTTTTTTTTTAGGTTGAGTTTGACCGAATTTGTTTTTCTCTTAAATAACCGAGTGTATTCACTCTTCAGGTCTTTATTTCGATTGAAGTCCACGTCAAACTAGGTCTTCGAGGTCTGAAGTAGTTCCGAGCTTGAGGTTGAGGGAAAGGAAAAGAATCATGTCGGGAGTTCGACCGAGGAAATTTAGTCTTTTTGACCGATGTCGTTCAAGTCTCAATAGTGTGGTGTAATAGAGGTTACTTCACAGTGGAAGACGTCGAGGGTTCCCTCCGAATCGTTTGTACGACATTGATTGACCGGACTAGACCCAGACAGTGGGTAGGGACTTGGTGCATGACGCCCCTCACCCCGTTCACCGTGACTAAATTCTCTTGGTCCAGTCGAGACCTCGACTGCCACACTGTTAGGGTAAGTTTGACGTACGCACTACCTCCCGGCAATAGGTTTCTTTTTCCCCTACCATAAAACTCTTCCTCCACCTACCACCTACCCGCTGGTGTTGTATTGTACTTTTTTCTTATTTTCTTTTATTATGTTTATAGGCTACTTTATGATCTTCACGAGTTGGTGTACTCATTAGTTTCTTTATGTTATTTTAACGTATGAAAACAATCAATAGTCCAATTACTTTCTTTTTCTGTGACGAACACACACTCTCTCTACCACTCCTTCGTCCAGGGTACTTTTGATTTTCGAGTTGGTGATGACCTTTGCAGACACTGTTTTGTCGACATTGAGATTCTCCGTTACTTTGTTCGAATATGGTGGGGATCTTTGTGATGACTAAGTATTTATACTTTGTTTTCCGGTCGTTGTTTATCATTTTGAATTTCCGGTATTACATTGTCTTGAACTCAGTACAAAGGAAAGGAGGTTGGACTGTCTACAAGGATAATTTTGGTTTGTTTGTTGTTATTTTTTATGGGTCTCTAAAGACCCATTTAGATATATGGAATAGAGGTCTAGAACTGAACCGAATAAGAAAGGCAAGAGAAGAAGTTGTAAAGATCTGTTTTAGGTTCTACTGTAGATATCAACTAATGGGAGTCGTATCGACCCCAGTCTTGATCATATTTTAATAGATTTTGACTAATTTAATAGAATAAGGATAGAGATTGATCCCTTTTATTTACTTCCTGTGTTTTTAGAGGATTCATACTGACCACTTTGCTTGGAGTTTTATATCTTAGTATTCCTAACTTATGACATTTCTAGATGTTGGATATCCTAGTTCTCCTAATAGGGTGAAGTAAACTTTTAGTCTTTTTTTCTGTGTAATTTAACATAAATTTATATAATATCTATACTCCATCCAGACACGATAAGGTGTGAACCTTGTCTTAGTACATTAATACACATAAACTCATGTACTTAGTGTTACTTAGTTTTAGTTCTGGTTAAAGTGACACAAGTTAATCTTTTAGTTCACACTTAAACATGTACCGTCGACTCATGGACTTTACTTTTGTAGGGGATCTAAAATTAAAACTCGTTTTCCGGCAAGGGTCTAAATTGTTGAAAAGAGTACAAGTTAATATTTGTCCTTTAATTCCACGGTATTCAAGACTGAAAAGATCCAGTTTCTAAAAGTAAGGTGGTACTCCTCCATTTCTTGATCCTCTGGTGGATGGGCTGATGGAATTGAAAATCCATTTTACTGAATGTGTCAACCAAACATAGTTACCCTAAATGAGATATTGGTTTTTTAGACTTTATATGGATGATGTGTATTGTTTTCTTACTATTTGGACGATAAAATTTTGTCTTTCGATCACTGATCGGTGACGTTTCCCTCGTCACCGATTCTCGTGCCTGAGTCCTCACTTCTACGGAACTGACCTTAGGTTAAGAGTGACTAATCGAAACACTAGAAACCCTTCAAGGAATTTTATAAACATAAAATAATAAAAGTAGAAATTTTACCCGTCATGGTTGGTTAGAGAGTTCCAACGACACTCCAAATTATTCTATTTGGTCGTGAATCTTGTCCCGAGCTGTAGTTCCTTCGAAGTTATTTACAATTGATAGGGAGAATTATATTTGGCTTAAACAAACAAATCGAGATACACTCATAAGGGTCTTAAGTCTTACTTCACTTTACTTTCGACGCGTCAGCACAAGCTGTAAAACGTTGGGGTACCTGATATATGTCAGGTACCTTGAGAGGTCCGGTCTTATGACCTCACCCATCAGAAAGGGAAGAGGTCCCCTAGAAGGGTTGGGTCCCTAGCTTGGGGCCAGAGGGTATAACGTCCGCCTAAGAAATGGTCGACTTGGTGTTCTTGTGACCTCACCGATCGGATTGAAGATTAGCAAGACTAAACGAGGTAGACGTTTTCCGTGAGTTGGAGTTTGCTGACTCTTTACTTCTTGGCTGTTTTAGGACAATAAATTCACTGTTAAAAATCGATAATGTTGATGAAGTAAATCTTTTGGATGTGATACTTTGTTCTTCGAACGTCGTTCTTATTGAGAACGTTGTTCTCAAAATATATATATATATTATATATATATAAGATATAAGGATGTCTTATATCCTTCATCATATTGTAAGTCCTGAAGGAGTCGACTACTCTCATTGTTCCTTTACATATTATGAAGGACGTGTTTACGTAGATCCCGTTCGTCCGATCTAAATAATTTTTTGATATTTTCTAATGTTATATTTAGTTTGTTTTAATCAACAATTTTCAATTCACTGAGTATACATAGGTTTAAGACTGGTTTATTTCTGTTAGGTTACGTATCCTTCTTAAAAGATACCGAGTTCCTCGTTTATCGTTATTTGTCTTTACAGTTATGTCTTTGGTGTATATGTTTAGATGTCAAAATTACATTGTTGCATAGAATTCATGTACACAATCGATAGAAAGAGATTGTAATTTCATCGTCATATACAAAGTAAAAAAAATTTTTGTATACATTGCGTATTTTGGAAATTAGGGTACATTATATCAGATTCTTCACACTTGGTGCATCTTACAAAAGAATACACTTCTATATGTAAAGTCAGATAATGGTGTCCGTAACATTTCCACTGGGTGTTTTTACAAATAGCAAACGTTGACATATATCTCTTGTTTGGCGGGTCTTTAATCATAAAGAATAATTAGAATGACTCAACATAATTTCACCGGACGGACTTTCCCGTTTAATGAATAGACGTTCGAATTTTATCGTCTCTAGTTACATATAATTTATTATGTACTCACTTTTTTTATATGTTACATGTTATCCTCCTCCAATGTTTTGACTTATGACACATTTTCTAAATAATCAGACATGTTCAAACATGGTTCTAAAAGTGACGTTGTCATAAAAAGGTATGTATAGCTTTAGACCTTCGTTATACGGAAAAAGTTTAATATCAAATCAGAAAAAAGGGGTTGGGAGTTTTGTGCCTTTATACAAAAACTTATAGTTGATCAGTAAATACCTTCAGTATTCTATGTCTATAAGTAATTGTAATGTGTTCGATATTAACTTCATGGCCTTGTGGTGGTTGTAAATACCCTTTTCCACAACCAAAATTTCCACTATTCACGATGTACTCAATGTGTTTGCATGATGAGGGCAGGAAGACCTTGGGTTTACCCCCTTAGAATAACGGTAAGACAGTTTATGGTGTGTTGGGTTTTACGACGTGTCTCCGAGTACTTCGGTACATGTGTAGTGTCTTAATTTTGAGGTCGATTCGTTACTCGATGAAGAGTTCAGTTCCTTCTGGTTTGAAGAAATTGTATAATTACGATTAAGTCTTCATAGCAGTCTTGTTTACCCCCAAATTAATATTTAACCGGAGCTGGTGTAGGACGTCTCTCCTAAAACGAATCATGATTTCTCTTAGGCAGTCACTTGTAGGATCCTTTCGACACCTTAGTACGAGAAACAATAAGGACTTCCCTTTAGACGGTCCAAACTACTGTAGACACATAGAGGGTCACCAGGACCCTCAA
The DNA here is from genome assembly GCA_006410555.1 of Capra ibex. Lineage (NCBI taxonomy): Eukaryota > Metazoa > Chordata > Mammalia > Artiodactyla > Bovidae > Capra > Capra ibex. The sequence goes on from SJYO01045292.1 coordinate 34,931,004, forward strand.
GATACTATGGTTAATTAAGTCATTAACTATTTATAAATTCACTTTTCCTCTGGTTTTGATCTGGAACATAGCTGTATATGATCTCTCCACCTAAAAATTTTTTTAGTGTACTACTTACATTTAGTATTTTAGTTTACATGAATATTTCCATGTGGATAAAATACAATGTATTTTTTGACGTCTAACGTTTGACGTACGAATGCAAAATGGACCTTTTCAGTTACTCACCCGAAAGAGTGTTTATAAATGACGGTACTATGTTTTGTTTATACACGTTTGACGTTCCAGGGATTTTATCGTCAATCTCTCAAATATACGTCTTTCTACTGTAATAGACTAGTTTATGCGTTCTCTACCGTAAAGGGTCTCAAATATTGTGTCTTGTCATCGGTGGTGTACGAGGCGGAGGAACCGGAAGAAGGGACACACAGTCGAACTGCGGAAACAAGACCAAGAGTGAGAGGGTGTCAGGTCCCCAGACTTACTAGAAAAGTTGTTCAAGGAGTTTTCGTGTGACATGTGGTAGTGTCCAAAAACGTGAACGGAGACTTTAAGTTCCTTTTTGCAGTTCTTCATATAAGAGAAGATCAGTATAAAGATACAAAAAGACCTTTTGATGATATCGTCTTTATAGTCACCTGTTATATAAATATATATATACTAAAGAGGGGAGTCCAAAGTATAATCACTTAGAGGACGTTGAGAGTTTCAACTCGATAAATTTAAGATAGGTATTCTGATCACCATATATTCGAGTTGTAAAACACCATCTTGACATGTAAAATTGCGGGATGAGTTTATAGGCATTCACACGGGTTCAAGAATTAAAAAACCAATCAAGAATTTAACCGGAGACTTCGTCTATAGTAAGAGTAAAATCTTATTCCTTTAAATTCGAGGTTCAATTTGTTATTTAGACCAACAAGACACGGACGTTGCTTGTCGGTATCCACCGACGTATTCACTACATGTTTGACACTTGTGATCAAGGTAAAAGTCAAATACGAGTCCTCTGGGTACACCGATGCGTCGTGACGAGTAGAACACAAAAGGGTGACTGAAAAAGGATCAGACTACTGATAAAATACAGAAGTAGAATTTCGAGGAGATGGAGTCGACTACTAGGTCGAGATGGGACCCTTTTCGTCTTTGTTAGTCTGTTCTTGATGACTAGTGGGGTGATTGTCTGACTGGTTGGGTGGGCGTAACAGGAATCCGAAACGGAAGTGAGGACAATGCTACCCACTTGGGAGGACCGACGGCCGACCCCGGTAGGAAGACAGATGAAGGGCCCTAGGGTTGGGAGGAGTAAGTGACTTCCTGACACATGGACGAGATGACCTAATATGTGGTTGGTCGAACTTTCGGGTGGTTTTAATGACAGGTAGAATAATTAGTGAGTGGGGGACTGATTGGTTGGACGGGAGGTCGGGTGAATAGGAGATCATCGGTGGATGAAAGGGGTGAGAGAAGACTTTGTTTTGCCAATATTTCTCAATAGATACATTCAACAATGGTAAAATAGAGGTTAAAAAGAAGTTTGATTAATCGGAAACTAAGGTGGTAAGGTACCTTTGACAAGAAAATTTCCACTGGTTGTGGGTGATCGAACAGTTTAGGTTACAGGAAAAGAATAGACTGTAGAACACCGTAAACTATGTCGACCAGTGGAAGGAGGCAATTTATGAAACAGGTGAACTGAAGGTTCTGTCGACTTGTGAGGACGACGAGGAGAGAGTGACCGTGTGGCAAGTGTTGGAACGAGGGACCGTGGAGGAGAAAGACGACTGAAGATTGACAATCTCATGGGGTCCCAAGTTAGAAGTCGGGAAAAGATAGGTGGAAAAGAATATCACTGACGAGGTTAGAGTACTGACAGTTACGGTGAATTGCGGTTACTGGTGCTACAGGTGAGTGAAAGAGTTTCTGTCAAGTAAGAATACTGATTCGTCTTTAGAACCCAGGGACGAGGAGACGTATTTGGACGAGCAGAGTTGGAAGGTGTAGAATGACTGCCGTGGTGGTAAATGGATCGACGAGTCCGGTGTCTGAACTTGGATAGAAACTAACGAGAAAGGAATGGGACGTGTGGGTTGGATGGGTGGACTGTCGAAATGGGAGTTTCGCAGAGGACCTAGACGGTTGAAGGGTGGTGATGATGACGGGTGACATCAGTCTCGGGGGTCGTGACGGGTAGTTCCAGTGACATTCATGAATCGGAAAACGAAGACGAAGAATACCAGTTTACTTAGAATTTTCTTATAGTTTGGTGTCGTGATGAGGGTACGAAAGATGGTGTGAACTTTCTGTTAAGTAAAGAAATGGTATAGGGTCCTTCAGGTTGTGATTGAAGGTAGTAGTGGTTGGAAAGGAATTTGTGTGAGACAAGGTCAGGTGTTCGAAAGAAGACAAAGAACCTGTGTAATGTGACCAAGGACGGAGTCCTTATTCTACGAGAGATGGATCTACTTAAGAACGAGTTTACCACGAGAGAGTTTCTTGAAAAGGAATAAAGGAGTGTGGGAGTAGTAAGAGAAAGGGGAATGTTGTAAAATAAAGTACGTCTCGTGATCAATACGTAAGCTCAGACGAAGGGTGTTACCTTACATTCATTCGAGGGATTCCCGTCTCTCAACCTGGTAAAACAAGTAACAAGATAAGACACAAGTTATTTATAATTAACTTGTTTGATTATGTACCTTTACCTTCTGTGGATCGTTCATTCGTCGTCGTCGCCATGAGTTCGGGTAAGATTTTAAAGGATATGAAAGGTAAACATGGTGGAGTGAAGATAAGTATATACTACAAGAGGGTAAAGGTAAAGGATTAAGGATGGTCCAAGTATATCACCCTTGTCACTTTTGTCACTAAGGATTTCGACCGAAGTGTAGTGTTGGTCGATCCCACAAAGAATGTTTGACGGAAGTTCCGAGACAAAGTCTGGACAGTATTCATTCCGGGTCTCTCAACATTAAAAATTTTCGAGGGGTTCACTATGACGGTCAGGTGAAACGGCCTGTTCCCCAGTTAGTTGAAAAAGACATTCACCGATCTCTCGTTTATAAAACCCACCACTACGGTATAACAAAGGTACATTACTGACTTGAGACGGTGCTTCGAGTTCCCGTCGGTGTCTGTTATTACGTCTACCACCCCGTGCCCGTGCCACACGAAGGAATGTTTACCACCCCGGTCTAGACCAGGTCCGGCATCGAACGGTTGGGAACGAGAAGTCACGAAGAGTTTATAATCGTACTATGTTTAGGTAGAACAACCTTACGTCTAAGATTAAGTCTTGGATACCCGATCCCGGAGTTTACTTCGTAAAGACTGTTACCACCACGACCGTCCTGTACCGGGTCGTCCATGCGTACGGATGTCGTGACCCAGTGCCCTCCTCTCTTAGTACACGACACAAGGTATGCGGGAGTGTAACTAGGACAAGAAAAAAATGTCTCCCTTTTTATTCCTTGGATCAAGATGTCAATCGATCAAAATATCGTGTCGATACTTGATTTATGTATAAAAAATACCAAGTATTTCTCTTCTTACATTGTCTTTGAGGTAAATTTTTGAGAAGGTAATTATTACTTTTCTATTTATCAGTGCGTGGATGGATATTTATTGTACCTTACGAAAGCACGTTTAAAGTCCGGAAGTAAAGATAGTTGAAGTGCTAAAAGGATTTTCCATTTTCGTTTCTAATTCTTTTCGATAGTTTTATATATCGGTTTGACGGTTCACAGACTGAAGAGTGGAATAGTTAAAATAAAGGTTGATCGTACAAGTGATACAGTAAAGAGCACGTCATACAAAGGTTGAGTAAATTGGTTAATAGGTCAAATTGTTTCCACAGAGAAGAACACTGTAGTATTTGACTTTATTTTTCTTAGTAAATAATTTATTTATAGTTTTCGTTCTTCGTTACTGTAATATAACGACTATACATGATCCTTGACTGTAATAATATTTCCGTTCAGACAAAAAAATTCGACAATTACGAAATTTTTAGTTACAGGTGACTAGGTCTACCTTCTTTGTTCAGATAAAAAATTTTTTACGTAAATATATGTGTGAAGTTAAATTAATTATATACGACAATCTCTTTACTTTATTGACAGAAGTATTGTTATTTTTTCACTTTCACTTTCAACGAGTCAGGACAGGCTGAGACTCTGGGTATCAGGTGCCTTAAGAGGTCCGGTCTTATGACCTGACCCATCGAGAAGGGACAAGGTCCCCTAGAAGGGTTGGGTCCCTAGTTTGGCTCCAGACGTGAGGGTGTAACGTCCACCTAAGAAATGGTCGACTCGGTGTTTCCTTCGGGTTATACTTTTTTCCAAACAGATTTTCGATTTTCCACAAATCTGGGTTTAGACACCGTTTTATGTTTATTCAAAATGTATTTAAATTCGTAGATACTTGGGCAATTGAATAAAAAGTGTTCCTGGTCTTAAACGTTTAAACTTTTGTATACATTTCAATCTCCCACCCGTTGCTCCTGGATGACATATCGTGTCCCTTGAGACGAGTTACAATGCACCGTCGGAACCTATCCTCCGTTCATACCCCCTCTTACCCATGTACACATACATACCGGCTCGGAAAACTAGTGGACTTTGATAGTGTAGCGACAATTGACTGATATGGAGTTATGTTTTACATTTTTTTTTTTCACCCACCTTGGGACTAACAGAAGGAGACAAATGTACAAGTAGTAAGACGTAATATACTTTTAAACAATTTCGCAAAAGATTTGAATCCTCCATGACTTGGTTTTGGCTCTCAGTGAACAGTTTAATTGTCTTTACTTTGGTTTCGGAGTGTTCGACACTATATTTTACTCCAGAGAGGGATGCCAACTTGTCACAAGTAAAATCTGTCAAAGGGTCGTTATAATTGTTGTTCGTGAAAAGTTGTTTAATATGACTTTTAGGTGTGAACCAAAAATTCAAGACACCCTAATATTTAGTTATCGTAATTCACGAAACACGATAAAAAGTTCTGATTATTTTGTCTAAGGTGATTCGTTGGTTGTGAGGAAGGTAATATTAGATCGTCATTTATAGTTATTCGACGATTGACTTCTAGTCAAAGACCATTATGAGATTCTGTCTAGTTACTGTGTTCCTGTCCAGGAGTCAATACATGAGTAGTTGTGGACGAAAATTTGGTTTATTTATTATCTCCACAAAATTATATCCATTCGTTAAAAATCCGACATGAAAATTTTTACAAAAGATACATAAAAGAAAAACCTTTTACGTAATTTTGGTTTGGTGAAGAATAATGTACGAAGACTAGAAATAAAAAATTAACGATCTGTTTCCCGACTTTGTTTTAAAATTTTCAAATTTATAAAGGATTATAATGTATTTCAATTATATTTAATTTCAGTGTATTTTCGTCGGTATTTCTTTTTATTTCGTTTTTTAATGACTGGAAGTGTTTGTCCTTTTAGTCTTTAAGGTCAATATGTTGTTATATAAAATTTGTCATTTCATTTTGGAATGGATTATATTGTGGGACACGTGGAGATATTATCGACCCTCAATTACAAGACTTGGAAAGAACTGGTCGTCATAGGATTTTCACTGTTAGTTAATAATAATTTACTTTGTGACCTATTTATTGTCTAGAAGTTTTATAATTAAATTCTCATCTTTCAATTGTCGTACCAATTTTGTAGTTCGAATAAATTTTGAATTTTAAATTCATTCTACACAAGAAAATGACTGTTTACGATGTATTTTTAATTTAATTGTTCATAACGGAGTAGAGATCCTTTTTTACATTGTTTCAAGTCTAAAAGATGGTGAACCTGAGTTCTAAAAATAGTGTATACTTTTGGTAAGTGACTTTCGGTAACAAGAGTTTAGACCGTGTTATTTTAAAGGACCCTTTACTTTTTATGTCTATGACTCCAAGTTGAGTGTTTCTAAGACTAAATTATGCCCGTACTCTCTTCGAAATTATTCGAAGAGTCCACTAAGATTGTATCAGTTTCCAACTCTTGATGACAATTTCTTAATGTCCCCACAAAATAAAATGCATTCGTCACAAGTCCAATATGAAAATTTTTATAAAAGATCCAGAGAAGAAGGTCTTTTTGCGTACTTTTGGTTTGGTGAGGAACAATACAAAGACTGAGTATGGACCCCATATTCTATTCTACATATGATCGATCCTTTACATTTAAAGTATACCTTCTCTTAAAAAGACGAGTTACTGGTCAAATTGGGGTCTCGGACTCTTTACGAACGGTATCCTGTCAACGAGTTTAAAACAACCCCCTTTTTTTTTTTTTTTTGTGATTATTGTTCGGAGAAGACCTGACCAAGGAAGACAGAAGGAAGATGGTAGGAACCTGACACCGAAGTTCAGATGGATTCTAATACGTTTATACGTCAGACGTTTGACGACGGAGTCGGGTAGTGGACAAAGTAATGCATTCGAAAATAATTTATTTCAGACTGATCTTGTGCCGGTCCGGGTAAGTGAACACATGACGGTGTACCTGCGGCATACCAGGTGGAACCCCGACCTGATTTGTAAATGATAGAACGGGAGTTTCTTTTTTAGACGTTAGACGATTACATTTTACTGGACTTCTTTTTATTTCTGTGTAGTTTGTAGTTGTTGATGGTCAGGAGACTGACACTCACACCCAAATCGATACCACATTCGTATCCGAGTCGCCCCAGTCCTGAATACTATTGGTATGGTATTTATCAGTCTTCTTCTAGTAACGAACGGAAGTTTTGTCCTTAAACATCATTCTCATTATTGTAGAAACATTCTATTTTCTTCGTTTCAAATAATAGACACCAAAATAAAAGACTACCCTCTTCTGTCTTCCCTATAATCTCTGTCTTTACCTGTCTCCTTTACCTGTTTCGACCTTTCCGATTTATTGTCTTTGACCCCTCGTCTTCTCGTCCTCCTACGTCTCTTCTACACATGGTGCGTCCAGGACTACTTGTACGGCGTGGTAGTCCCCTTCTCCTCGTCCCACTCCGGGTCGATAAGATGAACTCATTAGGGTCCTCCACGTAGGTTGCCCCTCTCCTTAACTAAAATAAATATATACTTATTTTGGTGTCTTTTTACTCTCCTTTGTTGTCTAAGTATATAAAGATTGTGACTGACTCCTCCGGGAGGATATATACTGTCCTGAGGGTCTTCGTTCTTATTTTACTGACTAAGTTAGTACCTTTCTAATTTTGGAACCATACTGGATTCTTAGAGAGGGGTTGTGGTGTGAGTGGGAGGAAAACGGGGGTTGTGAGTAGGAGTTGTTCTAAACTTCCATTTAGTGTTTGATTCCCTTTTTTTAGACGTCGTATATTGTCTCAATCATAATGTGTATGTTCTTGTAATTCTTTGTGAGTAGAATTCTAAAACTTCTGTTTACTGTTCTCACCTTTTTTACACCGCATTCTGACGTATCTGAAATTAGTACTTCTTTTACTCGTGTTATATTTTTCCGTTTCGTATAATTTCTTTGAAGTAATTTTATATTAGTATATATTCTTTTTTAGAGTGATTAGTTTTCTTTACGTGTATATTCACTTTTTGATAATGAGTCTCTCCGTTTTTACTCTTTCTAATTGTTATGTACCATGTCTTCTGGAAGAAGGATTTAGAATTACAATTTAGAAGTGTAAGAAAGTCGGTTATTAAGTGAAAGACTCATATGTAGCATTTCATTGACCTGATCACGTGTTTCTACATTTTTAATTCTCCGAGTGGTTCCGTGACTACTAGAAACACTTTTTGATAATTGTGACATTTATAGAAAGTGACTCCCAACTGATTTAATATCAGTATTCTACCTATGTTTACAAGTAAATTTGACTACCTGAAGACATGACTGTGTCTTGTTTCTTATGTTACACACGTAACCGCCCCCACCCCCCCCACCCTCCCTGTTCGTCCACTTTCCTAATTTTATGTTAGGAAAGAAAACCTTTTAACGATACTTGTGTACACACTGTTACACGTACGCAGATTGGATAAAATGTCTTACAAGTGATTTTATGTGTACAACCGATTTCTACTTGAAAGAAGAGATAATAATTAAAAGAAACCAATAGGAAAAAATAGTTATCTTACTCTGATATAATAGGAGTGTTAGTCCTCTTCGGAGAGAATAAATTTTTTATCCCTATGCGAATACTATTTCTACAGTGAAGTTATTATGAACGGTCGATCATAAAAATAACTTGTCCTTGATCTTTCATTTAATTTTTGTTTGTTTTTTGGAGGACATACTTTCATTCTAGAGTGTCGTTGGTAGTTTGGAGTCTAGGGTGAGATTTGATAAAGAGTTTCGTCCTCGTTCCCGTCTTCTCAAATATTTAGTTCGTTCTTTTTGTACCTTTTAGTCCAAGGTGAAGTCCTGTCGTAAGAAGTTGTATATAAAATGACATCAGATCAGGTTGTAAAAGGTTTAATAAAAGACAATCCGTAATGACATGACTAACTATCATTCATAAATAAATCCCCTTACCAGTTTGTTCGATGTTAGTACATTTTATAACATAGAATCTTTCTTTTAATTACCCCCCCTTTTTTCGGTATTCTGTGTGTCAGTAAACCTTATTTTACGCACAATCTTTATCACACAGTAAGTCTCTTACAGTAATTATACTTACTGTAGTATGTTACGTACTTGTGAACGACCAAGTTAGACATTGACTGTGGTTCGGTCGTAAATGAGAAATTGGTGGTACTACTTCATATTGAGTTGAACTGACGTCTGGTCAAGATTACACTAATAGTACAATATTTTTGTATGACTCTATAAATTGATATCGTCTACACCCCTAGACTACTCATATAAAAATATGTAAAATATACATTGTGTAAATGATCTATTCGTTAGTGTAAATCTAACTCTCTGTCCTTCCGCCTCTCTCCTTCCTCGTCTGTCTATCTGACCCGCAGGACCACCAAGACTGTCGCTCACGTCGGTATGAGTCGTGACGGTCCCTCTCCAGCTGAATCGTCTCTTACACCTGGTCTTGTCGACCCAAGTGTCCGTTTACTTTTCTTCGGTCATTCATTTGTGACCCGTAGTCATAAGTTTTTTAGGTTTCAACCGTTTAAGTTCACGATATCTATAAATGTGATTGTTTGTACTTTTTAGTACAAAAGATTCATAATGAAGTAAGGGAAGAGACGTTGTCGACGGACGTCGTGATGAAGTCACACTGAACAGAAAAATTTTCGAAGTTTCTTTGTGTAAGTTATTTTTACTAAGAGACGCCGTTTACTGAAAAATTTTGTTATGACGAAAGTTTATAAGACTTCTCCGATGAATAAAATTTTTAGACTCGTCTACTTTGTCCAGAGACGGATTAATGTCTTAATATTTTGTATTGATGAATAACAGATAGGTCATTAGTCGTAGTTTAGAGGGTTCAATAAATTATGTTTAACGAGTAAGAGGACATCTTGTGATATATGTAGTTAGAAACGTAGAAGTTTTTCATGTTCAAATTATAAATATGTTTTATGTAAATTTTTTAAGAATGGGTATAACGTTCAAAACGGAATAAAGGCAGGTGACTTTAACAAAAGTGGAATTTTAGTTGTGGAACTTTTTTGCTTTTTAAAATATTCTTAAGGTTATTTGAAATTTTTAGTTAATAGTTCTTTTGGTTCTTTCTTTTTTCGGTGAAATAATTTACGGGTTTAAGTGTAGGTTTAAGAATCAATACCTACACTTTTACTTTCCTTTTCACAGTGATTTCAAATCGTCGAATCCTAAATTAGTCCCTTTACTTTTGGTTTACGAACATCTTAAGTAAGTAGATGGTCATGAAGAGCTTTTTGTGAATTTTCTTTTTTTCTTTAAGTCACATTCCACCACTGACTGACGCATTACTTTCGGTTCTCGATCTTAAGTGTCACGATTACGTCTCTAGAGACCGGCTCCCCACCTACTCCCATGAAATGGTCTCCGTGAGATTCGATAGTAATTTCTCACGACAGGTATCGACCGGTTGTGGGATTTAGTCTAAGACTGACACCCGTTGGACCTTCTAACCATTTTAATATTTTCCCGGTGAGAGAGGAACGGAATACTTAAGAAACAGAAAGAAAAACAGGATTTCTTTTCATAAGCGAAATACATTGAAATAGTTATTAGTGAACGATGGCATACTGACGTTTTTCTCTTAAATGTATGTTTTTGTAAATACGGGTTAGGAAATTCTTATAAGTATTCACTTCTCCTCACGAGTTCCTCGTTACTCTTAGATATTCGTGACTAAATACATTTGTCTTCTACTTAAGGTATTCTGCAGTATTCCCAAATGATGTCGTCGGGACGTTTTGGAGAAGGAAAGATCTTTTTCCTGAACTGTGTACGGTAGACCGAATTTGCTCGTCACTGACGGGTCACAGAATTGTCATAGTCTTTATTACTCTTCAGAGAGGGTGACCGGTCTCTTTTGTAATTGAGGTCTGTGAACCCTTCTTTGAAAGTTTTCTAAAATCGAACAGTGTTAATTAAGTCCTGTCGGTGTTGATTGTACTATATTTATGTACGAGTATATGATTTACGAAGGATCTTGTAGGTAGTAGTTATACCTTAATATAATCATTAAGAACCTACTGAAGACCATTAGGTAATATATGTGTTTACTCCATTATTTTACGTAAAGTTTTGTACGTAATGTGGTCCAGGAAGACAAACGGTTCCTAAAATTTTGTTGTCAAACACCACAAAACCCGATTCCACTGTTCCTTCAACTATTTCTGTACAAATCTTACAGTCCGCTGGTACTCAATTTCCTGTCACGACTGACGTTTTCAGGTTCCTACATCGGATTTACATCAAAGAAACATCGGCTTGTTTTTTTTTAAATATACAATTTTTTAGAACACAGGTGGTCCCGATATATTTCTGTATACGACGTGGTAGATATAATTTTTATACCTTAAAAATGTAAGATGAATATAAACGAATTTTTTTTTTTGAACTCTTTTACGTCTGCTCCTTTACCAAACTGAACCAGTTCCATGATTTACTTCCGTTAACCGTCTGTAAAGTATCTCTGTCGGACAGTATATATGAGATATCAATTTAAGAGTTCCAAGAAGTTTCTTTTATGTTTCTTGAATAAAAGGGAATTTGTGGATTCTGTTGTACGGGTTCCCGTCTGACCGGAAGGACGATCGGAGGTCGATACAGAAGGTGGTCCTTTTCTTTGACGTACAAGGTCACACGAACACGAGAGGAGGGAAGGGGGAAGGAGAAAGAGAAAATATGAAAGAACGTATGTAAAGAACCGTCAGATTACTGACAGAGACTTATTGACAGAGATTTAATGAGAAGACTGTCTAAACTTTGGATGTCTATTGTGGGAGTCCTTTGTGAGGGGGACCTCAGGGTGGTAGGTTCAATTCTCTGTTCGTCGGACTTTCCCATGAAGTAGATGTGGGTTCTGGAAGTCACAGGTAAATAGAAGGGAACCAAGGAGACGACTTAGAGCACACGTCTGTGACTGGGGAAATCGAGAATGTACGAGTTAGACGAAAAAGTGGTACAGACCTAGAACATAAAACGTTCACCGATAATTAAACGGAAATAACCACCGTCGTCACCCTTAGAAAGACTATTTAAACTAAAACGGTTGAAGAGTGACATAAACTAATTTGATAGAAAAGTTGGCGTACACCTACTGTTTGTTCCTCCAGTATTTTCTTCGTCTGATAAATCCTTTTTCTGAAGAAGGACAGAGAGGAGGAGATGTCGTGACTCGTGAAGACACTCGGTTATACGTCCCAAGGGGGTTGTTATCGGTTAAGAAACTGAAAGGTCCCTGTGGTCTACACACAGGGTGTTAAGTTAAGTCAAGACTGTAGTAGAAGGACTGCAATTTTCCGTCTAGGGTGTCCTATTTTCACGTCAGGGTGTTCTGACGGTGTGGGGTGTAGTCTCCGGTCAGAGTGCAGGTCCAATAATGGACACGAAGACTGGTTGACCGATATTTGATCTCCAAAGGTGAATCTAATTAAATCTATCATCAATCTAATTAAACTCTATCACCGAGTTTCTTGCATCTTGTGTCAGATGACTAAATGATCTAATAGTAAGATAATCTTTTCCTGTGCTGGGTCCTTGTCGGTCTACCGTCTCTGCGTGTCCCGTGTCACACCCCTTGACCGTCTCGAGAGTGCGGGAGAGGTGCGTACAGTAGGAGGGTCATAGAGGTACACAAGAGGTTGTGTCGTGAGAGACTTAGGTGCCCGAAAGAATACCTCCGAACCGACCAATTTAGAAAACGGAAACTACTAATTTGTTTGTTTTAGAGGTCGAGGAACGGGGTGGGACCCTCATTCCTTCCATTTGATCTCGATTTCAAGGTTGGGAAATTAGTGTACCAACCAAAAGGAGATCCGAATCTCCGAAAGATCTTCAGTGTAGTCATTATATTTGAGTCCACATCAACTTTTTCCGGACAATACTTTTATGTTTTTTGTAGGACCCTTAAGGGATCGTCACGTCTCTAATCCTAAACCACGAAAGTGATGACCCCGGACCCAAGTGAAGGACCAACCCCTTGATTCTAGGATATTCGACACACCGCGTCGGTTTTTCTCTTTTTTTTCCTTTCTTTCTTATCTATTTGTTTTCTGTAGAAATTACTAAGAATAGTGAATTCTTTTAGGTTCCCATATCGTCTTTCGTTGTGTTGTAACACTTCATTAATAAGACGTTAATTTTTATCTAAATTTAACATTTTTTACTATTATTTTTTCCTTTAGGTCATCAAATCCTCAAGACACCGTTCTTAGTTTGTATATAAAGAATTGTATTTGATATTTTAGTGTCTTGACAACGAAGTCGAAAAGAGATTAACAAGTAAACCCGAACGTAAAAATTATGTTATAAGTTAAGACAAGGAAACGTCCTTAGAAAGGAATCCGTGTCCGGATAAAATATTTCCAATTTAACCGATTTTAATCCATTATATTAGTTGTTTCGGAAACTTTATTCGTTATTCACTCTGTACTTTTAAATGGTTTCCGTATAATTGACGTGGTGTTTCTTTATGGTTACTTACCCTTTGGTTTTGTGTTGTTACCTTAGTAGACGGAATGGTTTCTACTTTTTCGTTAGTTCTCTTCGACTGAGTCCTGATCGTTTCTACACTTTTGATCGTTTCTTATAATTTTTGTTAATATTGGTATATAGTGTACAAATCTTTCAATTCGTCTATACTCGATCTAAATTTTTTAGGTTTTGTTTGTAGGTCTCTACTTTTACTGTTGTAGACTCCAATTTTTTTCTTATGTGTCCTACTCTAATTGTCGTCTAATTCTGTTACGTCTTCTTTTGTGTTAACTTATGTATTCTTTCGGGGTATCGATTGTAGTATGAGTAACTATTTCTTGACTTTCGAAAGGGAGAGTCTAGTCTTGTTCTAATTCTTACAGATGAGAATGGTGAAGATAAGAGTCTCATAACCTTCAGGATCGGTCTCGTTAATCCGTTCTTTTGCTTTATTTTCCATAGGTTTAACCCTTGCTTCTTCATTTTAATAGAGACAAGTGTCTGGTGTACATCTGTTGTAAAGAATATACATCTTTTAAGATTACTGAGATAAGGTGTGTGTATGTTTTTATGACAATGTCGATAATTCACTTAAGTCGTTTCAATGTCCTATATTGTGGTTGTACGTTTTTAGGTGACGTAAAGGTATAGGATCATTATTTGTTAGGTTTTTATTTTTAATTTTTTAGTAAAGTAAATGTTATCGTAGTTTTTTATTTTATAAAAATTTTATCTACTGTTGCTATGATGATAAGTCCTTATTTGGATTGGCTCGAATTTATAAATATGTGACTTTTGAAGTTTTGTGACTACTTTCTTTAATTTCTTCTGTGTTCATTCACTTTCTGTACAACGCAAGTACTCAACCTTCCGGATCATAACAATTCTATTGTTATAATGGGTTTCATTAGATGTCTAGGTTACGTTAGGTTATCTTTAAGATTGTCGTAAAAACGTCTTACCTTTTCGACTGTAAGTTTAAGTATGTCTTAATGTTCTCCGTAATTTATTGTTTTGTCGTGACTTTTTTTAACTCCTGAGCTTGAAATGTTGAAGTTTTGACTGAGTTTTGATGTTATTGATTTTGTTTGTCACGGTCGTATTTCCTGTAAATTTGGTTACCTTATCTCTCCGGTCTTTATTTGGTAGTGTATATGTCGGTTAACTGACATTTGTTCCTTGGGTTCTTATAAGTCATCCCTTTCGTGTCAAAAAAGATATTTACCACGAGTCTTTTAATCTACAAGTGTTTGTCTTCTTACTTCAACCTGGGAATGGAATGTGGTATATGTTAATCGTGTTTTACATAGTTTCTGGATTTACATTTTGGATCTAGAATTTTTGCGAATCCTTTGTATCCTTTTTATAAAAGTGCTGTACCCTAAACCACTACTAAAAAAACCGATAGTGTGGTCCTTCTGTCCGTTGTTTTCTTTTCATCTATTAGACCTAAAGTAGTTTTATTTTTTGAATACACGTAGTTTCCTGTTGTAGTTCCCCCATACTTTTTTTTTTAGAGTGTTTTACCCTCGCCGGGGTTGACCTCTCGGACACGACGTTGATCTCTTCGGTCACGTGGCGCTGTGGCTCGGGCGAAGGAGGTCTCGGGCACGGGGTGCTCTCTCCGGGTGCGTCACGTCTTTTCTGGGTCACGTCGGGTTTTAAGATTTTTTTCTCTCTCTTTTTTATAAACTTTCGGTTTCTCAACTGAGTAACCACTTCTTAGACTACGACCCTCCCTAACCCCCGTCCTCCTCTTCCCCTGCTGTCTCACTCTACTGACCTACCGTAGTGACTGAGCTACCTGCACTCAAACCCACTTGAGGTCCTCAACCACTACCTGTCCCTCTGGACCGCACGACGCTAAGTACCCCAGCGTTTCTCAGTCTATGTTGACTCGCTGACTTGACTTGACAGACTATTCCCTAATCATAAGATTATACTTCTTACTGATATATTGAGTTGTTGTCTTTTGGACTAAGTTTTTGCCCGTTTCCTAGACTTGTCTGTCAGGAAGTTTATTATTTGTGTTTACCGGTTGTTCGTGTAATTTTCTACGAATTGTAGTAATAGGTAATTCCTTTACGTTTAATTTTGGTGTGACTCTGTGATAGTATTACCTAATTTTTCATAATAATTTCTTTTTTGTTTTTTATTGTTCGTAACTGTTCCTGTATTAATCTTACGAAGACGTAACGACCATCCTTACATTTTACCAAGTCGGTGACATTTTTTATCCGACCACCCAGGCGTCTTTCGATTTTTATCTTAATGGTATATTGTGTCGTCAAGATGAGAATCCATGTCTGGGTTTCTTGACTGTTGTCCTTGAGTTTGTCTATGAACATGTTACAAGTGTCGTCGACAATAAGTGTTTTCCGTTTTTCACCTTCGTTAAGTTCACAGGTGCCTCTCTACTTTCCTATTTGTTTTACACCATACATGTACGTTACATTGTAATAATCAGTATTTTACCTTACTTTAAGACTATATACGATGTTGTGTTTACTTGGAATTTGTATAATACGATTCACTTTATTCGGTTAATGTTTTCCTGTTTATGACATACTCAGATGTTTATAATACTCAGATTATGTTCCAAAGATATCTGATCCGTTCAAGTGTCTCTGTCTTCCATCTTTTCCAATGGTCCCTGACTCCCCTTTGTAGTTCACCCTCAATGACGAATTGACCACCTCGAAGGTGAACTCCACTCCTTTTTCAAGATCTTCATCTATCATGACTACCGACGTTTTGTTGTACTTGTATGAGTGACGGAGACTTGATATGTGAATTTTTACCCATTTTTTCATTTAACTTTACAATACGTATTAAAATGGTGTTATTTTTTATCTAATTGATCTCTTCGGATTTGATACTTTATGACTTAGACACCTATTTTGGAAAGGTACTCTTTTGAAGTTCGGGGTTTACTTAAAGTGTTTGTAAATTTATTATTAGGTCATATTTGTTTGAGAAGGTCTTTTGACTTCTCCTTACTCATAAAGGAATTAGATACTTAAGATTTATGGATTATGGTTTTGGTCTGTTTCTGTGATGTTAATTTCCTTTGATTTCTAATTATAGGGAGTACTTATATTTCGGGATTTGTTTTAAAGCATTCATTAGGTTTGTACACATTTTCTTGTTATGTGGTGTTGTTTCTCTACAATGGAGTCTTTATTTTCCAAGTAAGTTGTGACTTTTTTACTTTTTTTTTTTAGTTACACCTGAAATGATATGACTTGATTTTCTCTTTGAAGTATACTAGTAGAGTTCTTTACACCTTTTATATAAATTGTTTTACGTTGTGGTAAGGATTACTTTTCATTTTCACAATCAGTAAGTCAACACAGACTGAGAATCGTTGGGGTACCTGACTCCGACGGTCCGAGGAGACAGGTACCTTAAGAGGTCCGGTTCTTATGACCTTACCCATTGGTGACGGAAGAGGTACCCTAGAAGGACTGGGTCCCTAGTTTGGATCCAAAGGACGTAACGTCCACCTAAGAAATGACAGATTCGGTAGTCTCTTCGGGCAAGGATTACTTTGGAGAGTCGTTTGATCTTTATCTTCCTGTAAAGGAGTTGGAATATTTCTACGATAGTCTTTTGATGATCTCTAGTAGTCACTTAAATCATTTCAACGTCCTATGTATGTGTTTTTAACGATCGTAAGGATATATGATTGTTACTTTCTATTCTTTCTGTCTAACTTCTTTGTTAGGGTAAATAGTAGTTTTGTTTTTCTTTTATTGGATCCTTATGTGGAGGGGTTGTTTCCAGGCAGATCAGTTCCGATACCAAAAAGGTCACCAGTACATGTCTACACTCTCAACAACCTGATATTTCTCTCAACTCACACCTTCTTACCTACGAAACCTTGACACCACAACCTCTTCTGAGAACTCTCAGGGAACCTGACGTTCCTCTAAGTTGATCAAGTAGACTTTCCTCTAGTCAGGACCCACAAGAAACCTTCCTGACTACAACTTCGACTTTGAGGTTATGAAACCGGCGAAGTACGTTTCTCAACTGAGTAAACTCTTCTGGGACTACGATCCTTTCTAACTCCCGTCCTCTTCCCCTGCTGTTTCCTACTCTACCAATCTACCGTAGTGGCTGAGTTACCTGTACTCAAACCCATTTGAGGTCCTCAACCACTACCTGTCGCTCCGGACCACACGACGTCAAGTACCCCAGCGTTTCTCAACCTGTACTGACTCGCTGACTTGACTTGACTTTGGAGAGGTTCCTCCGTTTTCTCGACGTGTGTCTTTTTACATTCTTTGATCTACTTTCTTTAGTTTCCACTGTGTTCACATCTGTATGGATGGTACAAACACCTGACCTTCTTAGTTACAACGTTATATGGTTTAGGTCTTTATATAGTTTATTTCATTCATTTCTGAATTGATCCTTTCGTTCCTGTAAAGTCATATTTTTCCAGCCAGTTGACATTCAGTCTCGACTTTTCGTGTACCCCCCTTTTTCTTAGTGTTGGAAAGGATTATTTCGGAGATTCATCTGACCTTTTTTTCTTTGTTAAATATATACTACTTCTGGTAAACTGTAATAAGCTTTATTACTCTACAGTCTCGGTATAAATGACGAAATGAGGTAAATTTTACAAATGGATTTACTTTAATATACTTTATCTTATCAAGAAAAAAAGAAATCCAATATAGTGTAAAGGTTCATAAAGCTGTTCAAATACATTATCGTAATTTGTTCTACATAATCGACGAAAGATAAAAGTAATTCAGTAGAAAGACAATACATTCGAGTTTGCTATTTCATTGTACACCTACCTCTAGAATATAGACAGAAATCTTCGGTTTTACACTTTCCCTTCAGTGAGACAGCACAACCTGAGAAACACTGGGACACCTGACATCGGATGGTCCGAGGAAGTAGGTGCCCTAAAAGGTCCGTTCTTATGACCTTACCCAACGGTAAACGAAGAGGTCCCCTAGAAGGGCTGGATCCCTAACTTGAACCCAGAGGTCGTAACATCCGTCTACGAAATGACTCTTCGGTTTTACCCATAGAAATTTTTGTATGATTCCTCCATTATTCTTAGTGACTGGATTCAGTTGGTTGTTGTTGGTCTTAAGCAGATTGAAATCGACTTTACGTAGTTGGGAGTGTTTTATTAAATCGTAAACTTGTTAAAATTCAGAATGTTTAATTCTTCATCTAACACTTGGACAGAATTCATCTCTTGGTCGAGATTTAATTTAGATTACAGGGGGGGGGGGGGGGCGGTGTTTTGTAAGGGTACATTGTTTTCGGACCAGTTTTATAAGAATGTCAAAACAGACACAAATAAAAAACAATCTTTACAATGTAACCTAATATAATAATTTATAAGCGACAAAGTAATACAAAGAAGAAATTCTACTTTTGTCTGATATATTGTTAGAAGAAAACACTAAAGGTATAAAAGAGTGAGCTTAAATTGTAAGAATAAGTAAACCCATTTAAGATGGGTGAGTAGGTAAAGATCGAATAACAAGAAATGACACAAAAGGTGTCAGAGATGACAGGGAACACTCGGGAGGTTAAAGTAGAAGTGAAGTCGGTATCAAAATAGAATAAAAAGAAAGGTGAGTCGGTCGAATGTGACGTGAAAGAGTACATCAGTGTGACAGAGAAGGGACTGGAGTATGGTGACAAAACACGAGAGTGACTATTTATAAGAGTAATTCCCAGAATTTAAGTACCGTTCTACAACCCAGTAATAAATGTAGAAGAAATGTCGTTATAAAAAGAGACTACTTATAAGAAGTGGACAGGAAACAAAAAAGTAAGGAAATTACCGTCATCGCCGGAACTCGACCTAAGAAAGACGGTTCAGTAGTGACTTTCACTACTACAAAAGGACCTGCTCGACAGATGTCCTTCGATTACGTCTTCCGGTATCACCCTACTCAAGACGTGCTCGTTTTAAGACAAAACTAAGTCCCAAGATGTACTCTTAGTCAATCGATAAATGAAGAGTCGTAGGTCTCCTCTGTCTTCCGGAATTGTAATCAGTTTCCGTAGTGGAGGGGAACAGACGGACTGAGGAACAAACCAAAGTAAAGGGTTGAAGAGTTTTAGTTTGGTCGCCGTCCCTTTGGGGACGTTAACCGAACTCTTCGCTAGGACGAAAATGTTTCCGATTGTCCAAAACGTGGAGTTCCACCCGGAGACTTTGAGTACTTCGTAGAGGACGACCGGGGTTCGAGACGTCGGTGCCGTGGCCGGTGAAAGAGGGTGTCCGCCGGACGGAGCAGAGGCGACGAAGTCCGTCGGTAAGGGGACAAAACACCGAATCATCTGGTACCCCAGACATAAAATCAAAAAGGGAGAAACAACAATTATCGGTTAAGGGTCTTTCGTCTTCTTTTACGGTTGAATTGTCATGGTAGAAGTTTGGGTTTTAGGTTGTTAATTGGAATCATAAAGTATGTACTATCTTTGAACTTACAGAATGATGTAATGACTTTCTATTTCCACACGAAATGAATGATAATGTAACACTGCACTTTATGACTGAAAGGTGTTTTATGATAAAAAGTGTACCGGTAATTGTTGACTCTATTAATAAAAATAAAGTTTTGGAGTACACATATAACCAATGTTGGATCCCGTCTTTTAATAGACTACGGTTTTACATTTTCTAAGAAAAGTTCTGGGTCCCAGCTGACCCCCTTGTTTAATACTTACAAGAGAGTCATACGATGTTAGAATCATAAACAAAAATTTCGTCTTGGAAAAATCATTATTTCTGTTGTTTAGTAGACAGTTAGATATTCTGTGGTTACTGTAAACCCAAACTTTCCTTTTGTTAAATATGATACCCGAGGGGGCCGTCACTATTTTTTAGACGGACGGTTACGTCCTTTACTCCTAAACTAGGGACCTTATCCTTCTTAGAGACCTCTTTCTTACCGTTGGGTGAGGTCATAAGAACGGACCCTTTAGGGTTCGTCTCCTGTCCGATACCCCAGGTACCCCAGAGTCTCAGTCTCTACTGAATCTCGAATTTATTGTTCAAATATAATATATATCCTAGTAAGGGAATCATAAATTGAGATCCGTGTAAAAAAAAAGGACGGTCAATGATAAGAAGATGAGAGACGAATAGGTTATGGTCCATACAAGACTCATTTTAGTTCAAAATGATTATCGAGTAAAAAATTTCTTCGTTTATTATGTAGTTTTGGTTTAATTTGTCTAAAACTTGATCATCACAAAATTTACTAAGGTAAACGTATGTATTGTCATTTAGACAGTTACGATTGTACAGTATGTTTTCCCTTCATTACGGACAATATTACATAATTTAAATCTCCGTGGTACTCTAGTATAACCGTCTTTGCTTCTTCTCGGAAAGGAGACAACAACAAATCAGTGATTCAGGACAGGCTGAGACACTGGAGTTCCTGATATCGGGCAGTCCGAAGAGACAGGAGATGGTAGAGAGCCTCAAACGAATCTGAGTGTAGGTTTCGAGAAGGAACGTCTTAAGATTCTTTACATTTACCTTACTATCTTAAACTTTTTGGTGCCAAGTTGGTGGTGGCCTCAACCTTACTGTCACCTGTCCTCCTCTGTGCCACGGGAGGTAGATTCATTGGCTCAGGTTAGTGGTGATTGCCGTGGTTGTGTGTGGTGCGAGACTCTTCGTGACGACTCCTTAAGGACGGGTTTCACGTGTTGGACTCAGATTGGTACTCCTGTGCACCTGTTGACGTCACCTTCGTATAAGATGTCCTGCTGACCGGACGTGTCCGGGAAGTTTTTACGGTTCCGGTGTTTCTCTGTCTCTTTCTTACTTCTTGACAAGTCTAATTTTCTCTGATTCCTTTTTACTGTCGTTTTAAGTTACATCCTAGGACCTGACCTGAGACCTGGTCTTTGTTAAGAAAGGAAACCATATATGCTATAATCGCCCCGTTGACTATTTTTAGATAGACATATGTCCTCTTGACATAGGTACGAGTAGTTCCTTTGTATGTGACTTCATGAATCTCAATTTCGGTGACTTCTATGACTTACGTTAAAAGAAAGTTTGTTAAGCTTTTTTCGTTCTTATAACACATACACATACACCTCTCTTACGATTTCGTATACACTATTTACACTTGTAAAACCCTTAGACTAATTCTGTGAAAGGGATTGACATTATGTTCTAGTCTAAAAATGATGTGAGAGGAGTAGTCTAGTACTTTAAAATCTCGACCTTCTTTTTATGTAAGAGTGGGTTTAATGAGGGTTGAATGTCTACTCCTGTTCCTTCAATTACTGAACGAGTTCCACTGTTGCAAGTTCCGTCTCGACTCTGCGAGTTTGATGAGACTGAGTCGAGAAGGATGATGACGGTCAACAGAGAACATGGAAATGTAACAGTAGATGAGGGATTTGTACACTATGGTTTAGTAGATCGAGATGGAAGAGTATATGAGATTATTCGACGACACCGTTTGGTGAAAGTCCGTTAGATTTGAAGTCAAAAATTTTCCGTGAATACACGTGTCAGAAGTTATTGATTATAGTTGTTTATACAACGGTCTTTGTACAACCTATGATGTACTTTACGATTTTTATGTTTTGATTGTGTGAGATGACACTCACTGTGTCGCTCCAGGTAATACTGTCTCTGGTGCAAACATAGTGACTAGTGGTATTGGGTGGAGAATCCTCTCACGGACCGTATGTTATTTGTAAGTTTACTGACGTACGACGATTTATTTTCTGTAGGGTGTCGTATTCTTACACATATTTCTGTTAGTATTGTAGGAGTCACAATTGTTTCTTGGTATTCTGTTGTCGTTTCCTTCAATATAAAAACGAACTAATCTAGATGTTTCTAAAACCTTTGACTTACTGATGGTTTCCATTGTAACTTTCTGTTCAATTCTAAAACTGTCTGTACCTTCGTCACCCCATCACTCTCCTATCCATCCCCCTCAATCTATTTTGTAGGACTTCCGTTCTTTCATAAACCGTAAAGATAATTTAAAAATTTGTACCCGAATGGATAACAACGACGTTCAAGACCTAGTTTTCATAGTAGACACTTGGAGTTCTCGTCCGATTTTCTCTACAGTTTTTCTGTCTAATCATTAAGTTGAAAAGAAAGATTTGTGAACTATTTAGAAGGACTAACGACATAAAACAGTGTTCAATCTGTGTTAAAGTTTCTCGATTACATCAGTCAAAGGTCTTTGTACCGGAGTAACGTCCATGTGAGTCTCCTTAATTTAATAACCTTTCCGTTAATTTCTTAGGGGTTTCGTTTCATCAAATGATCTTTTGAATAAAGGGTACGAGGTAAAGGATTCACACTTTTCTCCAAAAACAAAAACAAAATATATTGACATGACCATACGGGAAGACTCTTTTACCATAATCGTTTGTACATTGCGAAATTGACTGTACCTGTTTTCTCCTTCTCCTTCAGAGAACCTTACGTTGTTTAATTTAAAAATTCTTTAGATTACACAGTAGGTGAGTCCATTTTGACCTTTCCACACTTCAGCTCGTTAAACTTTGTTCATCAGACTGAAAGTGACTTCACCCTTCTTCTCTATGTTATTTTCATTCCCGACTTCCAGTGTACGACCGGTCTCATCCAAAGGAGACCGTTACGACCCATTCCACGTACTTTAGACCATCGTTATAAGTCGATGGTTTCCGACGGTTGCTTTCCTTACCGTCCTCGACTAGATATAAAACTTTTCAATTTCTGTCGTTTTTTTCTTTTTTTTTTTTGATTCTTTTAGTTGTCTTCTGTTGACGGTACTAATGTCATTCTCTATTACTTCCTGATGCGGACCCTTTGCCATTTCCCTCCTTCCGTCCGTACTTCACTTTCCTTTCCATTAGTGTTTTCATGAGACTCTAAAATAGAAGGTCTTAACAAAGTGAATTATATTCCGACTTTATAGTTAATAATCTTCAAGAAGTTTTTATTTTGGCTTCAAAAACAATTTCGGGAAAGTCAAGTAAAGTCAGCGAGTCAACACAGGTTGAAAAACGTTGGTGTAGTTGGCGTCGTACGGTCCGGAGGGACAGGTAGTGGTTGAGGGCCTCAAGTGTATTTGAGTACAGGTAGCTCAACCACTACGGTAGGTCGGTAGAGTAGGAGCCAACAGGGGAAGAGAAGGACGGGGGTTAGGGAGGGTCGTAGTCTCAGAAAAGGTTACTCAGTTGAGAGACGTACTCCACCGGTTTCATAACCTCAAAGTCGAAATCGTAGTCAGGAAGGTTTCTTGTGGGTCCTGACTAGAGGAAATCCTACCTGACCAACCTAGAGGAGCGAAAATCTAAATACTTTAATTATTTAGAGGAGAGTGTAATAGGGATTCATCCTACTCTGGTAAGATAATTGAATTAACGTAATTATTCTAGTTCTGTTATTGATAGAATACAGACGTAACGTCCCCTGTTTTTTTACATACTGATAAAGATATCTGACATTAATGACGACGGTTTCTAAAAAACAAAAACCAGGTGTCCCATATGACGTTTTGTATTACCGGAGAACCGTGAAAGGTTTGGGTCACAGTAATTAAGTCAAACTTCTTGATTGAGAGGGAAAGGGTCAAAACGAAAGACCACTAGTGTTTTGGTCGTGCTGTTTTCGTTTCGTTCTGTTTTGGTAGTTTAACCCCGAAAAAGATGAATTGTGACTTGACATTGATTAAAATAAATTAAGGTTGTACTTAATCCACTGTCGTGATTATTCTTAGAATTTTTTGATGAGTATTTTTAAAAGAAGAGAGGGGTTGTATTCGAAGTTTAATCCCTTCGGGGTTTTAAAGTTAATGAGAATTAAATTCTTGTCTTTTCAACATATAAATATGAGTTCAGTGGTTTCTGTTATAATGTTTTTACAACTGGGAATGACTCGTCATCATCATTACTATGGTATTGTTATTGTATTTACTATCGTTGTCATACCCGATAATAAGTAACTTGAACCTGTTGCTCGGTCTATGACTCGGACCCCCAAAAGAATATATTAATGATTAGGAATTTTGTAGTGAACAGTAATTGCCATAAAGCAGTCCTTTCCGTTCTTACATTTTGTTGTTTAAAATTATGTCCGTGACTCCTATTCCGTCGTCTAAAATCGATACCGATGTGACAGTCTACTTTTACATAGGATTTAAGATGTACACCTAAAAGATCCATCCCTCAGATAAAGAGATGATCTAAAACTTTCCTTAGGTGTTGGACTTTTACTAATTCGTTGTGACAAGATTTCGTACATACCAGTTCGGAAGTAAAAGTTGCCAATTCCGCGGTTTATGTCTCTACATCTATCTTCCTCATTGAGGACGAGAAGGTGAACCTTCTCTGGTTTACATATTAATTAGTCACGTTAACATTGATTGCACGTAAAGAGTCAAATGTTTACTTTGACCAGTTTTTCCTGTCCCTACATTCTCCGTGTCTTCCCTGTCGTTTCATTTATTGTTGTCCAGAGATATTAGGGAAGGTCAAGACTTTGTGGAACGATGAAGAAATGAAGTGGTACGCGAGCGGTGCCTTAGGTTCTTATAATGTGTAAATTGTGATCTATCCAAACTCTCTAAAGATGAGGTTGGAGTGAAACTTTGTTTCTGTACTTCCGGATCTCACAGACTCACAGTGTATGTTCCAGTGTGTTTACCGTCGTGGTCAAAGTAGTAAGACTAGAGGACCGACGAGAGTGTGCAAATAATTGAGATTCATATTTTATTTGACCTTTTTAGTGGGTGATCAAACTTACACAATTCTAGAGGAAACAACACGTTACTAAAGAGTTGTTGTGTACACTATGGAGTGAAAGTAATTGAGATCTAAATGTCTCTTTATCTTTGATAACCAATCTTGTTAGGACATCCTAATATAGCTACAGTTTACAAAAACATGATTGAGTGGAATTTTTCGTACGTTGTGATTTACCGAAGTCAGTACAGGTTGAGAACCGCTGAGGTACCTGACATCGGACGGTCCGAGGAGACAGGTACCCTAAGAGGTCCGTTCTTATGACCTCACCCTACGGTAAAGGAAGAGCTCCCCTAGAAGGGTTTGGTCCTTAGCTTGGGTCCGGAGGACGCAACGTGCGTCTAAAAAAATGACTGACTAGATACTCCCTTCGGGTCCGAAGACTTCTCAGTAAAATAGATCCTTCTATTCGCAAGGTTCAAAAAAAGGTCTCGTATACAGGTGGTCATTACACATTGGTCGACCTTTCTATTCCATCGAAAAAGGGATTTACGTTAGGGAAGAAGTTTCTCCATTCCCACAATTTTAAAACGTCACTCGAAAACTCCACTCTTTTTCGAACCTCGTCTATTCGAGGTTTATTTAAACAAACGGTCCTTCCTTGGTTCCTTTGGTTATTTAGGTGAATTGTCTAAAATGAGGTCTCTTTCTTATAGTTGAAAGTGACAAATCGTTGATGTTTTGTTATTGTTGTTGTCCTCACAAATGAACCCCGAAGGGACCACCGAGTCTACCATTTCTTAGGTGGACGTTACGTCCTCTGTACCCAAGTCAGGGACCCAACCCTTCTAGTGGACCTCTTCACTTGTCGATGGGTGAGGTCAGAAGACCGGACCTCTTAAGGTAACCTGACATATCAGGTACCCCGACGTTCTCACCTCGTACTGTTTCGCTCGAAGTGAGTTAGTAGGTAGGTTATGTAAATCTTATCCGTGGTTGGTTGGTACAGAACCCGACTTGGTGTGTTTTGTTGTAGGTTGGTCAGAACTGAAGTTTAAGTCGTTAAAGTATACGGAATTGGATTTGCTCCCAGTGTAGAGTTCTTCTTTTTTCCCAGTGCACCGGTCCCTTAAGTATTCTATTACAAGTGTATAATGAATTGAAAAATTGAGAGTGTATATGATCTGTCACTACTACTTTTACTATAATCGGGAAATTTATTGTGTATGTGTGTGTGTTAGTATGATAAAAAAAAATCAGGCGTCACAAAGTAAAGAAATAAGGAACAATGTATGTTTAAAGAGTAAGGTTATGTTTTTCATGTAGTTTTCTCCCTTTGATACTTTTACATGATAGTACGAAATTTTCATGTATTTCGACGTCTTGTGTACTGTCTAAAGTTTACGAATTTATAGAATTTTTTTTTTTTCTAGAGTACTTCATTAGACTTTCTAATCGAATGTTCCTCCGTATCGATTTTATACGTTAACAAATGTCGAAGACCTTAAACTTAGAATAAATTTCTAGTTCCGTCGGACCCTGTGTGGGATGAGTATTAGCCTACTGTTTCTATTGAAGTGGACCTCTTGAAACGAGATTCTGGACCTATTTTAGTGTCGAGAGAGGGTTGTGGGTCGTCCGAGGTGCAGAAGGGATTATGAGTTGGAATTGATGACAGTTGTAGTAAGGGGGGGAGAGGGCGTTTTTGGCAGTTCTTTATTTTCTGTGTATGATTGCACAAAGCAATGGAGATATACTGCACCGTCTCGTTCTTTGTTAATGTGACCTAAGAGTTTTCACCAGGTGTCGAATTCGAGGACGTAGAATCTGGTTTCACTTAGTAAATTCGTCAGTCTTCTGACTACTCAAGAAAGTGTCGACTGAGTAATTTTTTTTTTTTTATTATTAACCGATGCCCCACGTGGGTTTATCCGGTCCTTACACTGGATACCGCAGTGCTTTGAACGACACGTCTTGAAGTCCATAAATCTCTTTCGGGCTGTCTTTGGGGTGCTACCAGTTCAGTGTTCGAGAGGCGAGCGCCCCACTGTCCGTCGAGCTAGGGGCCCCGGCCCTCCGGAGAAGGGAGTCGACCTGACCCCGGCGCTGGGCGGGCGGTGCGGGATCCGCGGAGACGCCGCCGCTGGGCCGGCCGGGTCGCCGCGGGAGCCTTAGCGAGAAGAGGGCCACGCTGTCCTTCCCTGCGCTAGGTCCCTTGGTCCGGCCCGGCTCCGGCGCCCCGGCGCTCGGCTCAAGCGGGGCAGGTCCGGGCCGGGCGGCGGCAAATGGCAAGGGCGGCGCCGGGGTCCTTTGTTCGGCGGTGGCTCCTCTTTTCTGGGGCGGTGACAGCAGTGCCGGGCGTCTGGGGAGAGTGGACCTGAACGGGTGCGGCGAGAGCGGCTACTACTCCTAGAAGTCCCACCAGTCGTGCAGGAGCAGGTAGGACTGGGACGAGGCGTGGCGCTCGTCGACCGGCGGGGAAGGCGAGGAGTCGGGAAGGGGGGGATGGCCCCGCTCGACGGCGCGTACGCGGAGCGGGGCGGGCCCCGGTGGAAGGAAAGTGTGGCCCACAAATCTAAAGCGTCCCCGGGCCCTGCGGGGTCAAGGCGGACCTCCATCTCGAGACGCAGACGCATTTTGGGCCTCCAGGCCCGAAGGAAGGCCCCTCCCCGGCAGAAGGGAGCGCGTTCGCGTCTCCTTCTCTCGTGCTTAAGCCAAAGTGCGTGAAGAGTTCTCATAAAGAGGACGGAGTTCAATTGCATTGGCAGGAAAGGACCACGAACCTTCTCCACACTCAATCCCCGCATATCACGAGGAAATAAAGTCATCGACGAGTCTTGTCGACGTGACGTCACCCTTCAGAACACGCACTTCCGTACTAATAGAATTAAAATCAAGGTTGGTGGCACATACGACACACGAATCAGCGAGTCAGCACAGGCTGAGAAACGCTGGGGTACCTGACATCGGGGGGTCCGAGGAGACTGGCACCTCTAAGAGGTCCGTTCTTATGATGTCACCCAACAGTACGGGAGGAGGGAGGCCGCCTAGAAGGAGTGGGTCCCTAGCTTGGGTCCATAGGGTGTAACGTCCGCCTAAAAAAAAACAACAAAATTGTGGCAGATTTGTAGTCCCAGCGTTTCTCAGCCTGTGCTGACTCGCTGACTTGACTTTGACTTGACCTTTGTAGTCCCTTCGGGTTCTTATGACCTCACCCATCGGATAGGGAAAAGGTCTCCTAAGAAGGGTGGGTT
The DNA here is from genome assembly GCA_006410555.1 of Capra ibex. NCBI lineage: Eukaryota > Metazoa > Chordata > Mammalia > Artiodactyla > Bovidae > Capra > Capra ibex. Next base: position 34,959,036 of record SJYO01045292.1, read on the forward strand.
CTTAGATTGGCCAGAGGACATAACGTCCGCCTCCGAAGTGACGGACTTGATGGTTCCTTCGAGTATCAGTATCCCTTGTAAAAATTCTGAACTTCAAACCCCACTGGATACTCGTTCGGATCAAACCTCCTCCCCTAACATTAATACTTTGCTGAATCTTCACACTGCCCTCCCGCGGGATTTAGACACGACAGACGTTTGCAAGGGTGTCGTCGTCGTCCAAGTCTTCCCCGGTCCAGTCGTTCCCCTTTTTTTACTAGTTTAAACCTGGTAACGGAGAAGAAAAAGAAAAGGAGAGTCGTAGTCCCTTCTCTTCTGAATCTTTACGACGAATGTCTTAAGTGTACGAGACTTGTCCACCGTTGTACTCGAGACACTCAGTGTCGAACAGGTCCTCACGAGGATGGGTTTATACTCTCCGGAAACACCGATGTTAAGTCCACGACCACTCTTTCTCAGGATGTCGTAAGGAGGGGAGGGGTATTTGAGGTAACCGGGGACCGATTCGTCTCCAAGGTCTTGTTGTGGGATGGAAGGCCCATAGAAGGATGGAGGTAACAACACGTGTCCTTGAAACCAAACGTCACTCACTCCTCTAACAAGGAAACAATCAACACAACTATTCCAGGACCCCTGAACCCCCGAAGGAACCACCGAGTCAACACTTTCTTAGACGGACGTCACGTCTTCTGAACTCAAACTCTAGGGACTCAACCTTTCTTGGGGACCTCTTCCCTTGTCGTTGGGTGAGGTCATAAGACCGGACCTCTTAAGGTACCTGTCTCCTAGGACCACGGGAAGTCACGTACCTCAGCGTTTCTCAACCTGTACTGATTAGTTGATTGTGGACCCCAGAACCCTCTCTACGCACTCTCCCTCTCAGACTCCTCACCCATCGACCGGACGGGGAAACCGGGGAACCCACTCTAAAGTCGGGAATCCTGCTCTCTCCAGTCCTAGTTCTCGACCTCCTCGGTCTACTCCGAAACAATAAACTACGTCTGTCACGACAAAGTTCCGGGTGTCCTGTCATATCGACTCTGACCCTTCTACCAGAACACAAAATTAAGGTGTAAACTGGCAACAAGTCAGTCAGCACAGACTGAGAAACGTTGGGGCACCTGACGTTGTACGGTCCGAAGGGACAGGTAGTAGTAGAGGACCTCAAACGAGTTTGAGTACAGGTAACTTATCAGCTACTATGATAGATTGGTAGAGTAAGAGTAAACTGGGATATAGACAATGTTGTGTGTGTTATAGTGAAGGATGGGTCCTTAAGTAAGAAGTTGTTTTCGACACGAGTACACGTGAGAACCTAAAGTGGGTACAACGGTGGTATCGGGTAGTGGGTCTTCGTCGACCCGACTATTTTGACCTCCCGGATTACGTCCGAGGTAACATCACGGTCGTCCGCGATATAGGACTACGATAGGCCACTCCAACCCCACGACAGGATGTCTTACGTCGGATGGTTACTACGAAGACGAAAGGATTGTCTGAGTATCAGGTGCCTCTCGTAGACTGAAGGGTCCAGACCCAATGAACAAGACGGATACACCAAGGGTGGTACCGGAGACGAGAGAGACCCGAGACCAGCGTGATAAAGGACGGAGAAGGGGAAGTCTAGAGTTCACCCCTTCTGAAGGATGACACAAGTAAAGACTCAAATAGGAAACGACCAACGGGAGGGAACTGGTGTTACGACATTTATCGGGAGAATTACTATTCACAGAACTCTGTAGACTTGACCTAACAAAGAACGACCCTGGGACTGACTATTGTCGGTCAGAGAAATGTAGAAGTGACACTTGACTTGTGGATTATAATTAGGGTGAAATGTTAATTTCTCAGTCTCGGAGTGTCCCAACTCCACCAAAGGGGACCCAGTCTTCTGACCCCCAACTCTTGCCTTACGTCGACAGGATTATCCGAGCAAATGAGGACAATCGTAGTAGTGACACGTGTGAAATCGACTTGACCTTCTCAAATAAAGTGGGTAAGGACCATTACCCTCCCCTTCAGGATTGAGGAGACCAATAAAAGATCAAAGTAGAAAATTGGTAGTTGTTCTGTCTTTCCTTCTCTTAAACTGAAACCTCTTATGACTAAGTTACCTATACTCAAGACCCGATACGTCTATGAACGTAATACAAGTAAAAATGGTGACTGATCTCAAAGAATCTATAAAGTACAACTGTTATAAAAGTCAAGTTTTACGACACACTCTACAGACTATAAACTTGTACCCCGTCTTATCTACCTGGTGCTAAGTTTCGTCCGTCAGCTAAAAGAACTTCAGTATGATTTACTTATCAATTTTAAGTCTGACTTATTATTCTACTACTGACACCACGGGTACCAATTATTGAGTCTCATTCTTTTCGGTCGATTTCTATTCGATCGTTTCATAAAGTTGTCTCTTATATAATCTCCACTCAAACAAAAAAATTACATTTGAATTAACACTGAAAAATTAGTTACATTATACTCTTAGATTTTGTCTCTATTTGATCATACCTATATGGACCTTCGTTTTAATGTCTCACCGGTTTGAGAACAGGACACTTCTATTGAACTTAAGATCAGGACCGAAACGATGTATTACTGACATATTGATGACTGTTCAGTGAATCAGAAAGACTGTACAAAGGAGTACATTTTCATTTCTGAACCCTTCCACTGTATTATTCTTTATGTACGAACCAGAGGTGGGTGTAAAGGACTGTGTCTCGAGAATTTGGGGAACATTGAAGGACTCACCACTCTGGTTATGCTTGGAGAATGTCTCTCAGTGGGTTGGGATACCCTAAAGGATCCGTTATCCGTGTAGAAAACAAGATTACTCCGTTATGAGACACCCGAGGACCTACCGAAGTCCAACCCTGACCAGTGATCTTTCTCATAAATATCAAAGGCTAATTTTCTAAGAGTTATAGCTCGGGTCTTCAATTAATTATTTTCCTGTCATGTGTATTTGCGACATAATCTTCTCCTCCCAATGTCGTGTCGGTTTCTTTATTTTCTCTTTCACTTCCTGCTTCCGTAGCTCTCCGGTGTACTTACCTACCCTCCCTCCTCCTGTGACTTTACCACTGTTGGTCTCGTCTAGTCTCTCGACCGTATCCACTTCTTTTCCCGTCCAATTCCTCCTTAGAATTGGTTGTGATTCGTCAACAAAGGTCCCAGAATTTTACCGAATGACGGTGTTCTGACACGAAAAGTCAGGAGTTCGGATCGGAGTTTTCTTGTTCATCGAATGTCATTTGAGAGAATCCAGGGAAGGTTGAGTCGTAAAATAATTAGAACCATTGACTCAACTTCTCGTTTTGTATTGTTCGTGGATGAGGAACTTCTTAGGTAACTAGTACAATCCTTACACATTCGATCTCATGTCCGATTTCACTTTTTTTCACTTTCAATGAGTCAACACAGGTTGAAAATATCAGGTACCTTAAGAGGTCCGGTCTTATGACCTCACCCATCAGAAAGGGAAGAGGTCCCCTAGAAGGGTTGGGTCCCTAACTTGGGTCCAGAGGATGTAACGTCCGTCTAAGAAATGGTCGACTCGGTGTTCCCTTCGAGTTCCTATGACCTCACCCATCGAATAGGGAAGAGGTCGTCTAGAAGGGTTGGGTCCTTAACTTGATCCCAGAGGACGTAACGTCCACCTAAGAAATACTTGACTCAATAGTCCCTTCGGGCATCCCTCATGTCGATTCGACGACATTATTTCTTTGGAGTCTTATGTCATCAAGTCTATTCTTTCCACAAGTAAAGAAAGGATGAATTATCAAGTCTCTCTGGACCCATCATCCCCACATCTCCACCCCCGTCTACCGACATAAGGTCTATCGCTCAGTCTGGGTTCGACATCCCAACTAACTGGTTAGAGTTCAATGCCAAAGGCTAAGACCTAGGTAAAGACAACGACAACGAAGGGTAGGTCCCTCTTCCCCTTCTTTACTTCAGGTCTCTTCCTTGAATGGAAATTGAGTCATCACGGTCTCAACTGTATGAATGAAGTGTCGAGAAACCGGACTCCAGAAGAGGTTCGGTATACGGCACACACAGTGCACAAGTCAGCACAGGCTGAGACTGGGACACTTGACATCGAGCGGTCCGAAGAGGAGACAGGTACCCTAAGAGATCCGTACTTATGACCTCGTCCAACGGTAAAGGATGAGGTACCCTAGAAGGGTTGGGTCCCTAGCTTGGACCCAGAGAACGTAGAGACGTGGCCGTCCACCTAAGAAATGGTGACGTGGTGGATCCTTGATAAATGAAAAGTCTCAGGAGTTTATCGACGAGGTTTATATGTAAGGTCCAAAATATTGAAGTAAGTCACCCTCCCTTTACCACCTTATATGAATAAGGGAGAATGGAATTTGACTTAAGGAACTGGAAACCTCAAACCTTAAAGACCGAGAACTCCTTGATTTTTCGGAGAACTACTTTCATTTTCTCCTCTCACTTTTTCGACCGAATTTCGAGTTGTAAGTCTTTTGCTTCTAGTACCGTAGACCAGGGTAGTGAAGTACCCTTTACCTACCCCTTCGTCACCTTTGTCACAGTCTGAAATAAAAAACCCCGAGGTTTTAGTGACGTCTACCACTGACGTCGGTACTTTAATTCTGTGAATGAGGAACCTTCTTTTCAATACTGGTTGGATCTATCGTATAAGTTTTCGTCTCTGTAATGAAACGGTTGATTCCAGACAGATCAGTTTCGATACCAAAAAGGTCACCAGTACATACCTACACTCTCAACCTGACACTTCTTTCGACTCGTGGCTTCTTAACTACGAAAACTTGACACCACAACCTCTTCTGAGAACTCTTAGGGAACCTGACGTTCCTCTAGGTTGGTCAGGTAAGACTTCCTCTAGTCGGGACCCTAAAGAAACCTTCCTTACTACGATTTCGACTTTGAGGTCATGAGACCGGTGGAGTACTCTTCTCAACTGAGTAACCTTTTCTGAGACTAAGACCCTCCCTAACCCCCGTCCTACTCTTCCCCTGCTGTCTCCTACTCTACCGACCTACCGTAGTGGCTGAGCTACCTGCACTCAGACTCACTTGAGGCCCTCAACCACTACCTGTCTCTCCGGACCGCACGACGCTAAGTACCCCAGCGTTTCTCAGCCTGTGCTGACTCGCTGACTTGACTTGACTTGACTAACATAAGTGTCCCGATCGTGACAACTCATTCTCCTCCCGGTGGGAACAGTTTTCGAGTTTGAAGTTGTCTTACAGAAAGTACTTAAATAAGTTTTGTATAACTAACTCAAATATTATACATTAAGTGTAAAAACTATGTGTACCTCCTGTAACAGGTTTGAACAGAGTACCCTTCTTTTGAGTCAGGTCAATATAACAGTTTCCTCGTAGGTAAATCCTCATCCGACGGTCGGGTCGTGGTGTAGTTTTGGAGAACGGGAAACGACAGTGAACTCGTACGAATACAATCCACATAGATGTCAAGATCATGTGGTCTCAGTAACTATGTGTGTCTTGTACCGTCCTGATCCGGGATTGGACTGAGAGAAACTGGGCCTCCAGGACTCCCGGGTCCGAAAGTGATGACAGTTACGACCCCACAATCACAGAAAACCGATAGATCGGTCAACCGACCTGGACGAAGGACGAAGTAGGGGCGGTCGGGGTAAAGGTCCTCTGACTCAGAACAAGAAAGAGAGATCAAGACTCTATTAAGACTCTTGTTGGACCGAGACATAGACATGAGCGGGACAGGAGCCCGGTTTCGTTCGAACATAGGAACAGGAAATCTAGTCCAAGAGGAACAACTATTTGACCTGACTTATACAAGGGAAAACAATCAAAACCAGAAAATAACGATATTTTTAAGAGGGTGGAAGGTAGATACTATGAAAAATATACACGAATTACGTGACTGATCGTGAAGTCTTTTTTTAATTTATTATTACTATTATTACACCCAGTAAAAAGATCAAGGATTAAAACTATCCCCAGAAAGGACCACCGAGTCGCCATTTCTTAGGCGGACGGTTACGTCCTCTGAGTCCAAACTGGGGACCCGGCCTTTCTGGGGGACTTCTTCCTTAACCGTTACGCGAGGTCATAAGAACGAACTCTTTAGGGTACCTGTCTCCTCACACCGTCGGATGTCAGGTACGCCAGTGTTTGTCAACCTGTGCTGAAACGTTGATTTGTTGTTAAAATTATCCTGATAGATATCTCAAAATGGATGATAAATAATAAGTAGTACCGAATAGTTCCGTTACATTATTACCTAAAATAATATAATAAGATACGGTACCATTTAGAACTGACTAAAACCATTTAATAAGGAGATATATAAAGACAAGTCAATATAAAAGACCATGAAGTAGACGCTCAAAAGTGTATATTTATTCACTCTGACTAACTAGAAAAGGACATTCAGTGAAAGTGAATCTCTACTTCCTCGTGTTGTGTAACGGGATTCTATTAGTATCTATATAGTTATCGTGTGTATGTCTGTCAAGAAACACCGTCTAAATAGTACCATCTGTATACGATAAAGAGTGATGGGGATTTGATAAAGGGGAAGAAGAACAATCGTGAGAGGATTAAAGGAGGTCTTTCAACAACAAATCAACGATTCAGTACAGACTGAGAAAACGTTCGGGTACCTGATATTGGACGGTCCAAGGAGACAGGTTTCCTAAAGGGTCCGGTTCTTATGACCTCACCCAAAGGTAAAGGAAGAGGTCCTCTAGAAATGTTAGGTCCCTAACTTGGACGTAGAGGACGTAACCGTCCACCTAAGAAATGGTGACTCAGTGGTCCCTTCGGGTTTAACATTACTTCACGGAGGGAATTACAGTAAACCCTTTTCGACTAGAGGTATAGTGGTCAAGATCCTCTTCCGTGTGTTGGTTTCGACTCGATTAGTCGAGTGAGAAGATCAGTTTCACTCAATCAAGTACCGGTCTGTATTAAGTTACCCTACTTTAAGATCCTGAGAACAACTTTAAAGGTCTTATCTCTTTAGGTAAAATGTTCTCTACGACTTTCTAATCCTGTGCCCCCACATCGATGACCCTCGACCTTATTCCTTAAACTTAGTTTTTATCTTGGGTCTTCTTCTTTCGTCTTGGTTCTATACCTTTGTTTTTCGAGGACTAGTTCGACTAACTCGGTTAATGAGTGTCTAGAAAGACAATGAATTCGGTCACTTCCAGCGAGTCACCACAGGTACAGGCTGGGAAACGCTGGGGTACCTGATATGTAAGACACCGTAAGAGGTCCGGTCTTATGATCTCACCCATCGGAAAGGGAAGAGGTCCCGTAGAAGGGTTGGGTCCCTAGGTTGGGTCCAGAGGACGTAACGTCCACCTGAGAAATGGTCAACTCGGTGGTCCCTTTGGGTTCCTATGACCTCACGCATCGGATAGGGAAGAGGTCACCTAGAAGGACTGGGTCCTCAACTGGTTCCCAGCTAATGTCCACCTAAGAAATGGTTGACTCGACAGTCCCTTCGGTACATTCGGTCATCAAAGAGAATTTCTTTTAGGACTTGATGAAATTTGTATATCTATACTCATCTCTTAACATACTACTTTCGGTCGAATTAGTTTAGACAATTCGTGGGTATGAAATCTACAGAATTTCCTAAGTTCTGTCTAAACTCTGTGAGACTAGGGTGGAGAGTCGGGTCTCCGTCAAAGACAGTATTTAAGTCCGAAGTAGTACGGGTATGTACAGTAATATATATATAAAAAATGATGAATAGATAGGAATTCGAAGAAGCAAAATTACATAAAAAATTGAAATATTAATATAGTTTAACATATCTGTCAAGAAGTAGAACTGGGACAGTTCAATATAAATACAAGTCGTCTACAAGTTCGACCAAAATCTTTTCCGTCTCCTTGGTCTCTAGTTTAACGGTTGTAGGCGACCCAGTAGCTTTTTCGTTCTCTCAAGGTCTTTTTGTAGATAAAGACGAAATAACTGATACGGTTTCGGAAACTGACACCTAGTGTTATTTGACACCTTTTAAGACTTTCTCTACCCTTATGGTCTGGTGGACTGGACGGAGAACTCTTTGGATATACGTCCAGTTCTTCGTTGTCAATCTTGACCTGAACCTTGTTGTCTGACCAAGGTTTATCCTTTTTCTCATGCAGTTCCGACATATGACAGTCGGACGATTAAATTGAAGATACGTCTCATGTAGTACTCTTTACGACCCGACCTTCTTCGTGTTGGACCTTAGTGCTAACGGCCCTCTTTATAGTTATTGGAGTCTATACGTCTACTGTGGTGGGAATACCGTCTTTCACTTCTCCTTGATTTTTCGAACAACTACTTTCACTTTCTCCTCTCACTTTTTCAATCGAATTTCGAGTTGTAAGTCTTTTACTTCTAGTACCGTAGGTCAGGGTAGTGAAGTACCCTTTATCTACCCCTTTGTCACCTTTGTCACAGTCTGAAATAAAAACCCCCGAGGTTTTAGTAACGTCTACCACTAACGTGGGTACTTTAATTTTCTACGAAGGAGGAACCTTCTTTTCAATACTTGTTGGATCTATCATATAAGTTTTCGTCTCTGTAATGAAACGGTTGTTTCCAGGTAGATCAGTTCCGATGCCAAAAAGGACACCAGTACATACCTACACTCTCACCCTGACACTTCTTTCGACTCACGACTTCTTAACTACGAAAACTTGACACCACAACCTCTTCTGAGAACGCTCAGGGAACCTGACGTTCCTCTAGGTTGGTCAGGTAAGATTTCCTCTAGTCGGGACCCACAAGTAACTTTCCTGACTACGACTTCGACTTGGAGGTCATGAAACCGGTGGAGTACGCTTCTCAACTGAGTAACCTTTACTGGAACTACGACCCTCCCTAACCCCCGTCCTACTCTTCCCCTACTGTCTTCTACTCTACCGACCTCCCGTAGTGGCTGAGATACCTGTACTCAAACTCACTAGAGGCCCTCAACCACTACCTGTCTCTCCGGACCGCACGACGCTAAGTACCCCAGCGTTTCTCAGCCTGTGCTGACTCGCTGACTTGACTTGACTTGACTACAAGTCACAATACAAAACCTCTATATTGATGCACCACTCTACTCGACATCAAGTGGAGTTTATGACATCAGTAGTAAGAGCGAGACCACGAAGACCATAAAACGATTACACAGAAAAAAAAGAGTTCAGTCCCACTCAAACTCAAAGGGAACGAACAGTTGGTCTTTCAGGAATTAACTGGGTAAGTCCTTTGTTCACCGAGAGAAAACAGAGACTTCCGCCAAAATGACAGTTGTTCATAGTCAGTGAGTGGTCGAAGTAAAACCATCGCACACTCGTCGGTCACCATTACCCTTCCCTTCTCACTTCACTCCTCTGACCCAAACGACGTCCACCGACCGACCTTTCTCGAGTAGGGCCTTCAAGTCGAGTCTCGTAGGTCTCCCTCCACACTCGTGACTGTCCCAGTACCTCCTGTAGTAAGTGTCTTTTGTCAGTCAGGAACAAAGCAAACTACAGTAGTACACGGACGAAAGGGACCTCCGAAAGAGATGGTATCCAGCACAACCCAGGTCTTCGACAAGAACCTTGACATAGGACGGAGGTGGTGAACTCACTACGTCATTCACTTCCTACCCGTCACCACCCCTTCGTAGAGGGTCCATAAACAGTGAAACCGGACCCCGAGTATATGTTTATTCTTGAATCGGGGTTTATAGAGACTGGGGACAATGTAGAAAGAAGTGGTCAAACTTTCTTTCCTTAACCGTTAGGGTGGAAAAGAAAGACAGGAGCAGAGATGTACGAAGAAAAGAAAAAGGGGAGTAAAGTCAACGAGAAGTACAAGGAAAATTGGATTATAAAAGGAGACAACTTACGATCCTCCTATGTAACTCACTAGACGAGTCTTACTAGTTTCTCTACAAAAACGACCTTCATTTACATATGGTGAACTATTTAAATGGAAATTCGGGGTCGCAACTTCGACCCGGGTTCCGTTTGTCAAAATTCAAGTAGGAAGGTGTCATTTTGAGGATCCCTCAGTGGTTGTAACCCCCGTCAGGACGGACTACCTTGAACGACTTTATGATGATGATCGTATAACAATTGTACCCAGACAAATCCGTCTGGAATCTTGACTTACCTGATCTGTCTCCGTGTACAACCACGACGTCTTCTGTCTCGTGGGGGTCCGTCACCTAGGACGACTCATCTGGAAGTAGTACCCCTAGGGTCCACCGGACTGGTAAGGGCAGGTTACGAGTTACCTTCTTTTAACCCTCTATTACCTCCATAAAACGGTTTAAGACTATTGAATTCATAATTTGGGAACGAAAGTTTTTTTTTTTTTTTTACGGGATGGGATACAAACTTTCCACCGACAGTTTAGTTCAAATCAGACGCACAAACCAGTGGAAGTCTTGTAAACACATCAAAGACTCTACGGATTTTGACTTTACCTTCCCTCGGGGTTGAAGAGATCATCTCTTCGACGTTACGAAAGGTTGGGAGGTCTTTGGACCTTGAAAATTTGATAACTACGACCTGGGATAGGGAGTTCTCTACGACTATAGTAACCAAGCCCCGCCGGTACTAAAAACAAACAAAACTCCCAACCCTTTTCACTACCAGCGAGTCAGCACAGACTGAGAAACGTTGGGGTACGAGATATGTCAGGTACCTTAAGAGGTCCGGTCTTATGACCTTACCCATCGGAAAGGCAAGAGGTCCCCTAGAAGGGGTGGGTCCCTAGCTTGGGTCCAGAGGACGTAACGTTCGCCTAAGAAATGGTCGACCCGGTGTTTCCTTCGACCCCCTCCCATCATTAAGAAGTCTATTAAGAGTATCTGAAGGTCCCTACTCTAAGTACACCCCCTCTCTTAAGATGTTCAAGTTCCAGAGCACCCGTAACTCTGTCACATTTCACCACCACCACCACTAAGACCCTCGTTATCAAAGTGTACCTTAATCACACTCGAGACGATCTTCTCGACATTAGTGAATAGTCTTCTCTATTGTGAGTATCTTGAGTTTCTGTAACCCCTCAAGAACCCACTGATCCTCTCTTGGGGTGGTTCCCTTCTGACTCCGAGATCCTATGGGGTCCTTCTTCTGGATCCTCCAGAAAGACAGGAGAACTTGGGGAGTTGGTGTTATAATTGTGTCAGTGATGTACGAGTCATTGAACACATGTTTATTACACTTGGAAAGACGAAGTATACCATTTGAAGACTAGTCTACGTTGTGTCGTTATTTGGGTTCAAGGAGTGACGTCACGAGAACCAATCTTTCGTACACGACCATATATGTTTGGGACAGTGAATCTTTTTAACCATCTCCCTTGTTTCTCCAAGACCTTTCGAACACTACGAGACAAAGAACAAGATCTACAACTAATGTGTTTAAACAAGTCGAATATTTTTAATTAACCCTATATATACACATTCATACGCGACAAAAGTCAAACATAAAATATGAAGTTTTGTTTCATAAATTTTTTTAATTTTGGTTGATTGGCGACGAAGGAAAGTAATACACGTACCCCCACCGATCTATTAAGAATAGTTACCCTTTTGTTTACAGACACAACTTGAGAGGATGAGTGTCTCGAACCCTCCTCCTTTTACCCCCACCAAACCCCTGTGTCCTGTGTGCCTGTCACGTTCCTGACGATCAGGAAGTCTCGACGTGTCCCACTCGAGGACTCCTCTACCCAAAGGTAAACCGTCTCACTGTCTACGGAGAGACTTATACGTCTTTTCATTTTTTCACTTTCATAATCAGCGAGTTAAAAACACTGGGGATATCTGACATCGGACGGTCAGAAGAGACAGGGACCCTGAGAGGTCCGTTATTATGACCCCATCCATCGGTAAGGGAAGAGGTCCCCTAGAAGGGTTGGGTCTCTAGCTTGGACCTATAGGACGTGACGTCCACCTATGAAATGGTAGACTCGGTGGTCCTTCCACCTGGGGTTGGACTCTTCCTTCACCTCTCGATTAACGAGACGTTTACTTCCTTTAGATTAAATCCTCTGTCGGTTTCCACTTTCCTAGACCTCTTAGCCTCTTATTCTCCCCTATGGGTTCCCTGTCCTGACTAATTGGACACGCTACCGTCTAACTTCTGACCCCTCTCCTACTGGTCCTTCTTACCCTACTTGAGACTCTACGTCGTCGGTTTCCTTAAAACTCTTTTCTCCGTAGATAATAAATTACGAGTTAACAAATACACCGACGTTACTTTTGGGGAAGGTAACAACGTTTAGGGGACATTGTAAACGATGGGATCAATGTGAACGGGAGATCACAATGTTTGGTCGGTCTACCTTCCCATTACATTGAGTGACTAGGTCCCCCTCACACCCTACTAAACCAATTAACCGGACACCGTCCCACGACTTAACTTAAAAGAAAATTACTACGATGTACGGACGTTGAACCACTAAACTCCGGTCTGAGAATACGACATTTTCACACTGTGGTGGTATTTTTTTACTTCACCCGGGGATTCCACTGTCAATTAAGATTGTGTACCTAATATTAACGATAAAAGTGGGGAGTTCATATTCTCTAGTCACAGAGTGACCGTCGACAATACACCCTATTCATTTTCTACTTCAGTTCTACGATTCAATCTCAAGACCCCTTTCTAATTGTAGACATTCGAACAAAGGAGTAGATGTTTACATCCCTTTATTGAGGACATCTTTAATAGGTACTATACCTAGTAACTTTTTGGTTCTCTTAAGGTCTTTTTGTAAACAAAGACGAAATAACAGATACGGTTTCGGAAACTGTCACACCTAGTGTTATTTGACACCTTTTAAGACTTTCTCTACCCTTATGGTCTGGTGGACTGGACGGAGAACTCTTTAGATATACGTCCAATCCTTCGTTGTCAACCTTGACCTGTACCTTGTTGTCTGACCAAGGTTTATCCTTTTCCTCATGCAGTTCCGACATACAACAGTGGGACGAATAAATTAAATATACGTCTCATGTAGTACTCTTTGTGACCCGACCTTCTTCGTGTTCGACCTTAGTTCTAACGGTCCTCTTTATAGTTATTGGAGTCTATACGTCTACTGTGGTGGGAATACCGTCTTTCACTTCTCCTTGATTTTTCGGACAACTACTTTCACTTTCTCCTCTCACTTTTTCAATCGAATTTCGAGTTGTAAGTCTTTTGATCTTAGTACCGTAGGTCAGGGTAGTGAAGTACCCTTTATCTACCCCTTTGTCACAGTCTGAAATAAAAACCCCCGAGGTTTTAGTGACGTCTACCACTGACGTGGGTACTTTAATTTTCTGCGAAGGAGGAACCTTCTTTTCAATACTGATTGGATCTATCGTATAATTTTTCGTCTCTACGATGAAACGGTTGTTTCCAGGCAGATCAGTTCCCATACCAAAATGGTCACCAGTACATACCTACACTCTCAACCTGACACTTCTTCCGACTCGGGTTTCTTAACTACGAAAACTTGACACCACAACTTCTTCTGAGAACGCTCAGGGAACCTGACGTTCCTCTAGGTTGGTCAGGTAGGATTTCCTCTAGTCAGGACCCACAAGTAACCTTCCTGACTAAAACTTCGACTTTGAGGTTATGATACCGGTGAAGTACGTTTCTCAACTGAGTAACCTTTTCTGGGACTACTACCGACCTCCCGTAGTGGCTGAACTACCTGTACTCAAACCCATTTGAGACCCTCAACCACTACCTGTCCCTCCGGACCACACGACGCTAATTACCCTAGCGTTTCTCAGTCTGTTCCAACTCGCTGACTCGCTGACTTGACTACCTTGACTTCATCTTCTTACATAAACTTTGTTACCATTTAACGTGTACATAAACATCGTTCTACATAAACATCATTTGTCGTGTATCGTTTATGGGTCATTTGTAATGGAGGAAAGGAAGAAAGTGAAGTATTATAACATACATCTTCATAAAGAATGTTCATAAAACATTGAACATTTCAGTATTTCCACCGAGGCTGTCATTTCTTAGACGGACGGGACGTTTTCTGGACCCAAACTAGAGACCCAGTCCTTCTAGGGGACTTCCTCCTTTACTGATGGGTAAGGTCATAAGAACGGACCTCTTAAAGTGCCTGTCTCCTCGGACCACTCGATACCAGGTACCCCAATGTTTCTCAGTCTGTGGTAACTCGTCAAAGTCTCTCTCTTTCAGTATTTGTAACAACCAATTTGATCACTCTTGATTGTAAACGACTAATAAACATTTCATATAATGAAATCCTCTCTTTTGAAGGTCTTCATTTTTGTCATAAAAATACGTCATTCACTTTACTTACCAGATCACCAAAAGATGGTCCTAACTAAAACGAAGGGTCACCTGAAACGTTACAGACCTCCGTAAAGACCAACAGTGCTCATCCTCTACGAAAACCGTAGATCACTCGTCTCCGATCCCTACGACGACTTGTAGGATGTTATGTGCCCTGTGTCTGGATGTCGTTTCTTAATGAGTCGACTTTTACACCTGTCGTGGTGACAACTCTTTAGAACAAAACTGTCATTCCGTTCAATCAGACCAATCAGAACTAAAGTTGAAACAACTACGGGTTCACGGATAATTGTAAGGATATGGAATTACATAAGGAAGGATCCGGACACTTGAGAGTATTACTTACCCTTTTAAGGAAAAATATAACTGGGGATATTAATATATAAATCCGTATATTTAAGAAATGGACATTATCGTTATGTTTCGAACACAAGACGGGTCTTTTCAGATCTTTTGTGACGGTGATCTGTAAGAAGGTGTTGGGTGATCTCCTATATAAAATAAAACATTACAGTGGTAAAGCATCCGGACTTGTCACGACGGATAGAGGTCGTTATGAGTCATCTGGTTTAAGGTGGTAGGGGATGAGTAAAGTACTAAGTTGATACTCCTACCTCGATAAAGACCATCTCTTCCACTACCGAAGAGATGGTCTCACTTCTCAGTAGGAACTATTGTTTTTAGGGTCCAGAAGTAAAAATCTCTAGTCTTACTCTCCTGAGGTTCGATCCTTTTTTTTAGAAGTTTTTGTAAAAATGATAATCTCTTATTAACAGTCCTTACAAGAAAGACCAACACTTAGATTGTCTCATATCGCCCATTGACCACCATTGATTCGGTAAGTCATCACAGCACAATCAACGAGTCAGTACAGGCTGAGAAACACTGGGGTGCCTGACATCGGACGGTCCGAGGAAACAGGCACCCTAAGAGGTCCGTTCTTATTACCTCACCCGGTAAAGGAAGAGGTCTCCTAGAAGAGTTGGGTCCCTAGTTTGGACCCAGAGGACGTGACGTCCGCCTAAGAAATGACAGACTCGATGTTCCTTGATTCGGTAATCCTGACGAGACAAGTCGAAGAAGTAGACGTTAACAGGTCTGACTATCCCTGTCTAATTTACCTGTTTCTCCCACTAATTTATCAATTAGGGTGATTCTTTAGTGTTCATCTCTCTTTTCATACCCTCTTGGACATATTACTAGTGAGTTCTTTCATCCGAACGAATCGTTGTTTTAGTACGTCGTCTTCGTCCTCTGTACGGGGGTTTGTTATCTTGTTACTACCTTACTCTGAATGTAGATCGGGTAACTTCAGACGGACGATTACTAGGAACCCTTCTCCGAAGAAAACGTACATAATTCTCGTCTTGTATCCCGTTTCCACTGTAATATGGACTTGGGACTCTATTGAATAGTACAAAATCATATACAATGGTGGGAAGACGAGTAAAGGTCTCGGGACTTTGTCAGGACCAACCCGGTCGTTCCAGTTTTTGAGGGAACGGGTTACACATCCTCCTCACTTACTACTTTCTGAGGTTTTTACTACTTTCTGAGAGTGGGAGGGGTGAATAGGAACTAATATTTTGATATCAGGTGAGTCGAGAACCACGTAATGTGAGAACGGACGAGAGAACATAGAAAGTGTTCGTAGGATATGACAATCAAGTCAAGTCAAGTCAACGAGTCAACACAGGCTGAGAAACGTTGGGGTACTTAGCGTCGTGCGGTCCGGAGGGACAGGTAGTGGTTGAGGGCCTCAAGTGAGTCTGAGCCAGGTAGCTCAACCACTACGGTAGGTCGGTAGAGTAGGAGCCAGCAGGGGAAGAGGAGGACGGGGGTTAGGGAGGGTCTTAGTCTCAGAAAAGGTTACTCAGTTGAGAAGAGTACTCCACCGGTTTCATGACCTCAAGGTCGAAATCGTAGTAAGGAAAGTTTCTTTAGGGTCCCGACTAGAGGAAGTCCTACCTGACCAACCTAGAGGAACGTCAGGTTCCCTGAGAGTTCTCAGAAGAGGTTGCGGTGTCAAGTTTTCGTAGTTAAGAACCCGTGAGTCGGAAGAAGTGTCAGGTTGAGAGTGTAGGTATGGACTGATGATCTTTTTGGTATCGGAACTGATCTACCTGCAATCAGTCGTTTCATTACAGAGACGAAAACTTATACGACAGATCCAACGAGTATTGAAAAGAAGGTTCCTCATTCGTAGAAAATTAAAGTACCCACGTCAGTGGTAGACGTCACTAAAACCTCGGGTTTTTTTATCAGACTGTGACAAAGGTGACAAACGGGTAGATAAAGGGTACTTCACTACCCTGGGCCACGGTACTAGAAGTAAAAGAATTACAACTCTAAATTCGGTTGAAAAAGTGAGAGGAGAAAGTGAAAGTAGTTGTCCGAAAAATCAAGGAGAAGTGAAAGACGGTATTCCCACCACAGTAGACGTTTAGACTCCAATAACTATAAAGAGGGTCGTTAGAACTAAGTTCGAACACAAAGAAGGTCGGGTCGCAAAGAGTACTACATGAGACGTATCTTCAATTTATTCGTCCCACTGTTATATGTCGGAACTGCATGAGGAAAAGGATAAACCTTGGTCAGACAAA